>CAWUFW010003822.1:1200000-1708475 GCA_963921515.1 Calotriton arnoldi
TCTTCACCAAGAGGACCCCCACTCTTCAACAAGAGGAGCACCACTCCAGGAAGAGGACCCCAGTCTTCACCAAGAGGCCTGACTCTTCATCAAGAGGACCCCCACCCTTCAACAAGAGGACCCCCAGTCTTCACCAAGAGGACCCCCACCCTTCACCAAGAGGATCCCCACTCTTCATACATGCGGGTTGTACCTTTCTGAGCAAATATCAGTTTGCAAAAATAATGTGCAAAGCCACTGGGGAGGTAGGGCAGCCCCAAAGTGATTTGGCAATCACTCCTTCTGGATAGGGGCAACACTCCTTCTGGATAGGGGCAACACTCCTTCTGGATAGAGGCACACACTCCTTCTGGATAGGGGCAACACTCTTTCTAGATAGAGGCACACACTCCTTCTGAATAGAGGCACACACTCCTTCTGAATAGAGGCACACACTCCTTCTGGATAGAGGCACACACTCCTTCTGGATAGAGGCACACACTCCTTCTGGATAGGGGCACACACTCCTTCTGGATAGAGGCACACACTCCTTTTGGATAGAGGCACACACTCCTTCTGGATAGGGGCAACACTCCTTCTGGATAGAGGCACATACTCCTTCTGGATAGAGGCACACTTTCCTTCTGGATAGAGGCACACACTGCTTCTGGATAGGGGCACACACTCCTTCTGGATAGAGGCACACACTCCTTCTGGATAGAGGCACACACTCCTTCTGGATAGGGGCACACACTCCTTCTGGATAGGGGCACACACTCCTTCTGGATAGGGGCACACACTCCTTCTGGATAGAGGCACACACTCCTTCTGGATAGAGGCACAAACTGCTTCTGGATAGGGGCACACACTCCTTCTGGATAGGGGCACACACTCTTTATGGACAGAGGCACACACTCCTTCTGGATAGAGGCATACACTGCTTCTGGATAGAGGCACACATTCCTTCTGGATAGAGGCACACACTGCTTCTGGATAGGGGCACACACTCCTTTTGGATAGGGGCACACACTCCTGGATAGGGGCACACACTGCTTCTGGATAGGGGCACACACTCCTTCTGGATAGGGGCACACAATCCTTCTGGACAGGGGCACACACTCCATTTGGATAGAGGCACACACTCCTTCTGGATAGGGGCACACACTCCTGGATAGGGGCACACACTCCTTCTGGATAGGGGCACACACTCCTTCTGGATAGGGGCACACACTCCTTATGGACAGAGGCACACACTCCTTCTGGATAGAGGCATACACTCCATTTGGATAGAGGCACACACTCCTTCTGGATAGAGGCACACACTGCTTCTGGATAGGGGCACACACTCCTTCTGGATAGAGGCACACACTCCATTTGGATAGAGGCACACACGCCTTCTGGGTAGAGGCACACACTGCTTCTGGATAGGGGCACACACTGCTTCTGGATAGGGGCACACACTCCATTTGGATAGAGGCACACACTCCTTCTGGATAGGGGCACACACTCCTTCTGGATAGGGGCACACACTCCTTCTGGATAGGGGCACACACTGCTTCTGGATAGGGGCACACACTGCTTCTGGATAGGGGCACACACTCCTGGACAGAGGCATGCACTCCTTCTGGACAGAGGCATGCACTGCTTCTGGATAGGGGCACACACTCCTTCTGGATAGGGGCACACACTCCTTCTGGATAGAGGCACACTCCTTCTGGATAGAGGCACACACTGCTTCTGGATAGGGGCACACACACCTTCTGGATAGGGGCACACACTCCTTCTGGACAGAGGCACGCACTCCTTCTGGACAGAGGCACGCACTGCTTCTGGATAGGGGCACGCACTGCTTCTGGATAGGGGCACGCACTCCTTCTGGACAGGGGCACACACTCCTTATGGACAGAGGCACACACTCCTTCTGGATAGAGGCATACACTGCTTCTGGATAGGGGCACACACTCCTTCTGGATAGGGGCACACACTCCTTCTGGATAGAGGCACACACTCCTTCTGGATAGAGGCACACACTGCTTCTGGATAGGGGCGCACACTCCTTCTGGATAGAGGCACACACTGCTTCTGGATAGGGGCACACACACCTTCTGGATAGGGGCGCACACTCCTTCTGGATAGGGGCACAAACTCCTTCTGGATAGGGGCACACACTCCTTCTGGATAGGGGCACACACTCCTTCTGGATAGGGGCACACACTCCTTCTGCATAGAGGCCCACACTCCTTCTGGATAGAGGCCCACACTAATTCTGGATAGAGGCACACACTCCTTCTGGATAGGGGCACACACTCCTTCTGGATTGGGGCACACACTCCTTCTGGATAGGGGCACACACTCCTTCTGGATAGAGGCACACACTCCTTCTGGATAGAGGCACACACTCCTTCTGGATAGGGGCACACACTCCTTCTGGATAGGGGCGCACACTCCTTCTGGATAGGGGCACACACTCTTTCCGGATAGGGGCACACACTCCTTCTGGATAGGGGCACACACTCCTTCTGGATAGGGGCGCACACTCCTTCTGGATAGGGGCACACACTCCTTCTAGATAGGTGTAGAAATAAAAACCTTCTTAGGGGTTCACTGATACATCTGGTCCTTAAAACCAACAAAGAAGAGATTGGCACAGAAGCTGTAATATCAAAAAAACATGTTTTATTAACCTCAGATGAGGGAGATTGCATCTTACGGTACCCGCAGGCCACTGTAGGAGGCATTCTAATGAGTGCAGAGAACAGGGTCCTTATATATGTATTTGTTACATAGTCAGCATAAAATCAAGGGGAGGTCCTAGCACATACAAGCATGCTTATTGACTAATATGGGCATACAAAATTTGCTTGCTCCACAAAGTGGGAGGGAGACTAAACTGCTTACATGAGTAAGAATAGCTTGACAGTTGTATACTAGGAGCAGGTGCATTCTACCAGTTAGGCCTCTCTGAGCATGTGCAAGACTCTGGAAGAGGGAGAAAGCACATGGCGAGCACATGGCTAACTAAAATGGCTGCCAAGTACAAAATGGCTTTCAGCTCATGCTAACAGCGATTCCTGCAATCTTTAACAGACGATCCTTTTAGCATGAGCTAAAGACATTACCATATTTTGCACATTTTCTTCTCATAAATTCATCAATATCCTATGCTAGGTGGGTATTTACATTCTAAACATTTCATTAAGCAGGTATATACAAGGTATAAGCAGGAGTACAAAGTGAACAGAGCATTGGGTCATACAGGTAGCAAGAGAGAATAATGACTATTATCTCAAACAGAAATCTCAATATTTTCCAATCCTAAGCAGAAAGCAAATACCAAAACCATCTAGTCTAATTTTAAGTTTCAGGGCTCTGATGGGGGCTCGTTAAGTCAATTTAAAAATAACCAACAGCCCATACCTAATAAAAACATTTTCAATAGACTTTCTCAGTATTTTATGAGGGCTGAATTATCAATAAATATACTTAAGAAAAGAGTAAAGTAACATGCTCAGATGAACTTTTCTCGTGCAGAATAAACATTACTCTTAAAAAATATTAAAGCAATCAGACATATTATTACAAAAAACAATTGTGGCTCCGGGGACCAGGAGGACCACACAAGGCCATAGGAATTAGGACAAGGAGCCGCAAAGGGCTGCTCCTCCTCAAAAATGGGACGACCAAAGGGGTACATTACTAACAAAAAAAAAAAGAGTCCTTGGGAAAGTTCTAGTACAACCACCAGCCAGAGGGGAGTCTTCTCCCTGTGTCCGTTTTGAGCCTCACAGGCAGGCTCTTGTTGTTCCCACGGTGGAGCTGCACAACTCGCAACTCAAGAATCACGGAGAAGAAAAAGTCTTTCTTTCAGGATAGGGCAATCACCCCCCAGGGCAAATACCCTCAATGATCCTATCCAGTGTCTCAGGCAGTGCACCAGTTTTCTTCACTTTAATCTAACAGGCACCAAGGGCATAGCACCTGTACCCTAAACTCAAGTCCTTCTCTAACTCCTGTATTTGCACCTCTGGCGCACTGCTCTTTTGTTGGGGCACAAATTGTACCCAGTGTACTCGGGCATCTCTTGATCAACAAACAAAGGCGTAGACTTGCATTCACTTGGGACCAGGACTCAAAGGCCTGATGCTAGGATCTCTGAAGCAACCCTTGTTTCAAAGGGGGTCACCTCAAGCAAAAGCCTCCTTGCCGTCCTTGTCGTTCTGTGACTCTCTCAGCTGGGCATCAAAAACTGGATCCACACAAAGATTTCTCCATCCTGATTTGTAACCCCGTCTTTCGCCCAAGACAGTGGCAGGGGTACACACTTCACGTCCCAGTGCTTCCGCCTTCACTGAGGTCTTAGTTGCCAGCAACGCCTATGCTGGTTCCCTTCACTTTGGCTTCAAACTGGAGTGACGCTGACTCCCAGGCTGGATCTGATGTCCGGGCCCCTCTGGCAATGGTTGTAAGGCAGCAAATATCTATTGGTGGACAGAACAAGAGGTCTTTAGACAAGGCACAGAAATAATCTAACAACAGAGAGGATAGTCTCAGAATACTTCCTTAGTCTTGGGGCGCCCCATACATTAGCAAGGCACCCAAGAACCACTTCATCTATCTAAGAGTAGAAAACCCTGGACCTATTGGCAAGTATAAAAGGAACGTTTTGGTGAACTGACAAGAGTAATACATCACCCAATCCCAAACAGCCAAGGAAGTCTGTGTTCATTTACTAAATTCTGAGGAAAAAGAAAAACAATACAGACATACTCCAAATACTTACATTGGTGTATTCCTATATTACTAATCTGAAGAACCCTCCAGAAAAAGGAAATGTTCTACACTTTTACTCATAGATTTTACATTACTTGTACAGGACTGCAGACACTTGTAAAATAATTTCTCTTACATGTTATGCTTAGGACCATGCTCTCATGTTATAGGTGCAGCAGGAAAATCTAAGACTGCTAATCTAACAGGGATTCTTATTGCAAAAAGAACTAAACTTCAACATAGTGGGTACTTTTTCTCCAGCAGAACATGTTATGACAAACAAACTCCTATAAAACAATATTTTCCTTCAAAATGTTTGCTAAGGATCACATGAGCGTCTTTCCTGCATTGTACTTTTCACGATCTGGACTATGCAACATCATTTTCAAAAGGAAAAAAACCTATCTCCAGCTCTAATAAGGGCTGTCAACTTATTTACACAGGCTAGCTAATAAAAGACTAGCAATGCCCTTGCAAAACTGTATAGAACATGAGAATAACATAAACAATAATAGTGTTGCCACCTGAGATTTTTGACCCCCCACTATACAATTTTCCTTAAAGATCAAATAAGGGAACATCAATCTGTTCTACTCATTCTTTCATACAGGATGGGCAGTAACATAGCTTATGTGTTTCATGTTTTTATTAGTTCTAACAACTTTAAAACAGTATTACAGAATAGCCAATTGTAATTGTAATTGTAAGTAGCATTTATATAGCGCAGCTCTCACCCAACGGGCATCCTGGCGCTGGGATTACCTAAATCACTGTGCAGCTATAAAACTATGAATCATCATGCGCCAATCTCTCAAGGCTATTCTTTTGGAAAGAGCCTGGTTTTTAGCTTTTTTCTAAACTGCAGTAAGTCATCAGTCTGTCTGAGTTCACTTGGTAGTTTATTCCATAGCCTTGTGGCTGCATAGCCAAATGATCTACCTCCTAGTCAGGTTTTCTTGACTCGTGGGGTACATACTAGGTGGGCTGCCAAGGAACGAAGACTTCTAGCTGGGGAATACCAAGTAAACATTCTCTGTAATGGTTTAGGCCCCATTTTGTGTGCCGCCTTATGAACAATGCAAAGTGCCTTAACTGTCATATGGCCATTTCCTAGACAGCTTTAGACAGACTCAAAAAAAGTGAGAAAAAGAAGGGAGAAAACATAATTTTGCCTACCCTTAATTTGTAGAGGAGCTAGCCTCCTTCCCCCATTTTGACAGTAGGAAAACCGAAACAGGTTTTACTTCTGTCAACACTTTCAACCCCTATTTGTAGCAACTGGGCACAAACAAACTTGTAGGAGATATCTTATAAAGTGGCTATTCTCTGATTCAGTCTAACACAATGCAAATTGAGGTAACTTTAAACCAATTTCTACAGCAATTGTACTAGATTAACATGAGGGTGCATGAATGCAAACTAAAATCCATTTCCTCCTTATCGTAGCCCCTACACAGTATTCTTTAAACTAAAACCATTATTTTATATAAATGGCAGATCAGTGTTCAACTGAGGGTTGTCTTCCTTCGTGGCATAGGACTGTGCAAAACGTGTGTTTGCCAAAAATAGGAAGCAAAGCTTCTCTTTCTCTCTTTGCGCTATCATCTCGTCTTTCAAAAAACTTTTCAGAGGTCGAAGTGTCAAAGCAAACATTACCCTTCACCCTGCTAAGTTGCTAAATACAGAACTCCGACCTTTGACCCGTTCAGCAGCTGCTCATTTTTGTGTGCAAGGCTTGCCATGCGGTTTTGTAATGCAATGCAGCTCTGGAGAATTACAGCGAAAAGCAGTCCTATACTTATTTTCATTTATGTACAGTGGTGTACAATCTAGTAATGCAGAGGCAGCTGTTTATTTTATACTTGCATATACTTTATGGAAGCCTGAGAGCACGTTAAAACTGCCTTGAGTGGTAGAACTGCTTGTAAAATTGTGAATTTAGCTCAATTTCGACTTTGGTGGTAGGGGCACTTAAAAATGAATATCCTACAATATTTTTGCATAATAGGAACCCCCAAAGTGTTCTCTAGATAGCCCAGGAATGGGAAATCAGAAATGCATAAGATATACCCTTATAAAAACAAGTTTTGTACGGCTGGGTAAAGTGACATTTCACATTTAAGTTCCCTTTTATTGCGCTACAGCACTGCTTAAATTCAACTTTGATGCTAGGAATTCACAGTATGATGATTAGGCTTTATAAAAATGAGAAAACGAATTTAAAGCATTTGTTTTTAGCAATATATTTTGTCATATAATTAATTTTTATTTTTTATCAATAAAACCAACCATTTTGATGATTCCACATTTGAAAAGCAAGCTTCATTCGTAGCCTATCATATTTAAACGCATTCATTTATAACCCTAAGCACAGAAGCCTTACTTGAAACAGGAAAAATCTGCGCCGCTTTTTTAAAAAGACAATTATCATTTAACATCGGAACCACAGATATACTTATGTAAAGAAGGCATTAAGAAAGGAAATCCCTACTTTCAATTTTGTTCTCTGTTATCCAAAATAATGAAACTGGTTTTTTGAAACTTTTAAAATAATGCAGGCCTGTATACCTACACTGACTTAAAATACCGCTGACACAGCATTCCTGTCTGTGGCCGTGAGCAGGAATAGCCATATGCTGTTTATGCAGCTGTTGTGTGTCAGCAGGCGTCGAATTTTCACGCCTTTCTCAGGAAAAAAAAAAACCCTTTATTATTTGAAATACCCTGACAGAGTTAAATCCCCATTTGCTATGTCAAACGGTTGCTTTTTAGTTAGTTAGTTTAAACACAGCTGTCGGAAAGCTTTTTTCTCGGGTGCTGAAAGAAAGGCATGTCACAGTCTATTTAAAAACTGAGGCATTTCAATGCAGTCAAATCTATCTTTCTATAATGTGTATTTAGTTCAGCAACAACCAAATTCACTCAAATGATGTGCATGCCTTTTAATGTCTAATACAATGTATTTAAGGAAAAGGCTATAACATTGTGCATTTAAGTCTATTGATTACAAAACACACAATTTCGTTTTTTCTACCTCTCTGTATGAGGCCTATTTTAATCCTATTGAATACGAATTCTAATTTTATCTTTAGCATTGTGGCAATTTGCACACATGTATAGTGTCTTACTCTGTCAATTTAAATAGTAACATGCAGCTGTTTAGCATATGTTACATAATTTATTTCTGGATTTTTATTTAATATGTAAGTAACTAAATGACATTCTGCATAACAGAATAATGACAGCAAAAAAACATAAACAAACTCATTGAGCTCATTCAGACAGTTACAGAAGGACACAACACAGCGCGCTTAAAGCTAGCCATTCGTACACAGAGTACTCACACAAGTATTACCAATGTCAAACCAAAAACCCCACATAGACATTGAAACACACACTTAACCCACAAATCAATACTTAGGACAGCTTACAAAGTGTACACAAGACCAACCTATTTGTAAATACTAATTGTAAGTCATATTTACAAGAAGAGCTCTCAAAAGTAGCCCAAAAAACTGTTCCATGGTCAAATTCGCCAGTTTTGGCTGGTAGAACACTCAAAAAGCGCTCTGCATATCACCACTTATGAATGTTACTAAGTGCGCAGATCCGGATCCGTTTTATGTACATATTTAGTTCCATGGGGTACTTAGTCACCAAGGAAGAAATATCTTTTACTATACCTAAACCTATTTAGGTATCCCCTCTGAGGGAGTCAACTGAGTACTTACTAAATCCATATCGGTACCTCCAAGACAGCAACACTTTCTGCGAAGTGTACTGGTAACAGGCATGCCAAAAATATTATAGCAAATATAATATTATCCAAGTGACACTTAACACAATGTGTGTCGTTCAAATTTTCAAAGTTTAGAGAAAAATCTCCTCATTACCTGCCTATATGAATTGCAATGCATATATCATTTCAAAACAAATTCCAAAATTGGCCAATCATACAAACAAAGCCACAGTAAGTGTTACTAAAACTACCTTACCAATCAAAGGCATCAAACCAACAGCAAGTGCCGCAAAACGGCTCTTACCAATCAAATGGTGTCCAGGTTCCAACTGCCAAGTTCTGAGTGACCTAACGGTCATTTTAAAATACTCACGCCAAAGAAGTTCTCAGTCGGGAGCGGCAAACACTTGGAGGATCAGATCAGGAAGACCAGAAATATACTGGGCTGGAAGACAAACAATCTCCGTGCGCTGGGTACCTCCTCAGTAGATTCCTGTCCTGTACTCCTCAGTAGATTCCTGTCTCCCTTCAAGACCACTCCCTTGAATAGCCGCTGCACCGATGAGGTCCCACTTTCGGGCGCCATTTGTAGAAATAAAAACCTTCTTAGGGGTTCACTGATACATCTGGTCCTTAAAACCAACAAAGAAGAGATTGGCACAGAAGCTGTAATATCAAAAAACATGTTTTATTAACCTCAGATGAGGGAGATTGCATCTTACGGTACCCGCAGGCCACTGTAGGAGGCATTCTAATGAGTGCAGAGAACAGGGTCCTTATATATGTATTTGTTACATAGTCAGCATAAAATCAAGGGGAGGTCCTAGCACATACAAGCATGCTTATTGACTAATATGGGCATACAAAATTTGCTTGCTCCACAAAGTGGGAGGGGAGACTAAACTGCTTACATGAGTAAGAATAGCTTGACAGTTGTATACTAGGAGCAGGTGCATTCTACCAGTTAGGCCTCTCTGAGCATGTGCAAGACTCTGGAAGAGGGAGAAAGCACATGGCGAGCACATGGCTAACTAAAATGGCTGCCAAGTACAAAATGGCTTTCAGCTCATGCTAACAGCGATTCCTGCAATCTTTAACATAGGGGCGCACATACCTTCTGGATAGGGGCGCACACTCCTTCTGGATAGGGGCGCACACTCCTTCTGGATAGGGGCACACACACCTTCTGGATAGGGGCGCACACTCCTTCTGGATAGGGGCACACACTCCTTCTGGATAGGGGCACACACTCCTTCTGGATAGGGGCACACACTCCTTCTGGATAGGGGCACACACACCTTCTGGATAGGGGCACACACTCCTTCTGGATAGTGGCGCACACACCTTCTGGATAGGGGCACACACACCTTCTGGATAGGGGCGCAAACTCCTTCTGGATAGGGGCACACACTCCTTCTGGATAGAGGCACACACTCCTTCTGGATAGGGGCACACACTCCTTCTGGATAGGGGCACACACTCCTTCTGGATAGGGGCACACACTCCTTCTGGATAGGGGCACACACTCTTTCTGGATAGAGGCACACACTGCTTCTGGATAGGGGCACACAGTCCTTCTGGATAGAGGCACACACTCCTTCTGGATAGAGGCACACACTCCTTCTGGATAGGGGCACGCACTCCTTCTGGATAGAGGCACACACTCCTTCTGGATAGGGGCACACACTCCTTCTAGATAGGGGCACACACTCCTTCTGGATAGAGGCACACACTCCTTCTGGATAGGGGCACACACTCCTTCTGGATAGAGGCACACACTCTATTCACACATTGATTAATAATACCTATTACATCTATTTACATCAATTACAAAATGTTCTGATACCTCCTGTGTGTGATTCATGCTTTACAAAACTACAAGCAAATAAATAAATAAATAGAAATATAAAAATTCCAAACAAACAGGACTCATGCAGATAGCAACATCTAATTTTTAACCCCCTGAGCTATCTTTTTAGCCTTGAAAACATTCATTCATTTATGTGTTCACTCAACCACTCCTGCAGGTAAATTGCTGTGTGTGAACTATAACAGGGGAAGAGCATGAACTTTACTTGCACAAAGAAAAGGGGGAGCAAAAATATATACTGCCTATAACTAGGGGTGGGAGGTAAACTCCGCTTCTCCTGCAGATTTCAAGGAGTTTTGCCCACTTCACTCTCCACTTGGAGCGCGGAGTTCGGCAAAACTCCGCCAACCACGTGTGGCAGAGTGTTTCATGCATGCAACTCGCCAATGTTAAGTTGATCAGCGCAAGCGAGTAAAACCGAGCACTAGACTGCCTCCGGCCAGATTTCTCAATGCAGGCAGTTGTGGCATGTCGCTACCACTTGCGTTGAGAAAGTTGACACTTGTGCTGTGAAAGTAGAAAATCTACTCGCGCTGCAGAAAGAAGCGGTGCCCTCTGGTGCGTCGGGTAGTGCTGTTCATGCTGATTTTACAGCACAGGACAAGCTACCGGAGCTAAAAATCACTGTGAGAACGCGACATACCAGAATTCCACCGCTCGCAGAAATCAGTGGAATCTCGCAGAGTTTTAGGTAACTCTGCGGAATTAAATGAAGTTAAACTCCACGAGTTCCACCCACCCCTTCCTATAACTCAAAAATGCATTGAAAATGGCCTGTCTCTCTCCTTCTCTCACACACACTCATTAGAAAAGCAGACAACACAAATGTGCATGCACACATATATAGCACACACACACACACACGACAAACATGCATGCACACTTGCCACACACACACAGACTAGCGCACACCTTGTGCACACATTCATTAGACAAGCAGATAACACATATGTACATGCACGCCCCCATACACACATCACAAACACACATACACACATACCAGACACACACATGTAGACATACCCCTGAACACACACAGACTCATGGACACCTCACGCACACATTCATTGGACAAGTAGACAACACATATGTGCATGCACACACATGCATACACACATCACAAACACATAAACAAATAACACACTCACACATGCACATGCTCACATACTACACACACATGCACACATACTATCCACACATATACACACTCACACACACCCCACACACACATTCATTAGACAAGCAGACAACACAAATGTGTGTGCACTCACACACATGCACTCATCACAAGCACACACACACCACAAACACATCACAGGAGCACACACATATCACAACACACATACACACACATATATACCACATATGTGAACAAACACACACACACCTAGCACGTGCTAAGAACACACACATATACATGGCTGTGCAGACATAAGTACACTGGCACGCACAGAAACATCACACATACACTCCTTGCCCTGAAGAGACTTCAGTCGCCATGAGACCTGGATTAAAATTCCTTGATATCAGTTAAACACCTCGTACCCCAGGGGCCACACATGCCGAAGACTGAAGCATGCAGAAACTGTCTCTTTCTCAAGAACGGGTAAGTGAAAAGTGAGATCTCTACCTGGCTGAAGGCAGCAGGGCCTCATCGAAGGAAAGAGTGCCCTGGCCAGGGAGGACACTGCACTCTCCACAGGTCCACAGTCTGAGCAGTGGTGGCCCCTTGAAGCTGCTTCTTGCTGAGCTCTCAGGTTGTAGGAGGTGTAAACTGCAAGAAGTGTTAGAAGGGAGTGAGGGTTGGTTAGTGTCTAATACTCTACAGCAGCAGTGTTTGTTACATTGGATTAGCATCACATTTTAGCAAAGTTTCCAAATGTGATCCGTCGTTTTTCAAGGAAGTAACAGATATGGTTAGAAAAGGGAGAGAGAGGGGCGAGGAGAAGACAAAACTAAGAGGAGAGAAAAAAGGCAAAGGAGAGAAGGGAGAATGAGTGTGGAAAGAGAGAGAAACATAAACAAAGAGAGAGAGAAAGACAGAGAGATACACAGAGTCACAGAGAGACATAGAGAGACATAGAGAGCAAGAGACAGAGACAGAAACAGAGAGAGACAGAAACAGAGAGAGACAGGGAAACAGAGAAAGGCACAGAGAGACATAGAGAGAAAGAGACAAAGAGAGAGACAGAGAGAGAGTGAGAGAGGAAGACAGAGAGAGACACAGAGTCCCAGAGAGATATAGAGAGAAAGGGGCAGAGAGAGACATAGAAACAGAGAGAGAAAGACAGAAACAGAAAGAGAGAGAGAAAGAAAGAGAGAGACACAGAGAGAACGAGACAAGAGAGAGACAGAAACAGAGAGCGAGAGAGAGAGAGAGAAAGAAAGACACAGAGACACAGAGAGAAAGAGACAGAAACAGAGAGTGTGAGTGTGAGAGAATTACAGAGAGAGAGACATGTAGAGTGAGAGAGGGGGGCTACCCATGGGCTACCCGGTATTGCACGTGGCAGAAAAGAAATCACCGACACACAGGGGCAAATGATCACTCCACCCCTACCTTCCATGCAGTAGGCAGGTGAAGAGGGAGACACCTGACTGCAGAGCCTGAACAGTGAACACATGGCATATCTTGGACTATTATCAACAGTGCTTAATTTGTACAAAGATAAGTGCCAGAGCTCTCCTCTGGAGGCCACTGCAGTTTGCACCACACATTGCCCCTGCCAGCGCTGCCAATGATTGTAACGACACAACTACTAACCATCACACTCCTACAGGTGTGAGGATTCGGACTATTTCAGGCCTCCAAAGCTATAAGAATGGTTTAGGCAGCAGTTAATAGTCATTTTTAATGTATATTGAATTAATATTTACCTGTTGTTGTGGTCATCTCTAAATTAGCCAGACAGCGCCACCTTGTGGCAGACTGTCACAACCGCTGGTGATGACAATTAAGTGCCGGTGCCGAGCACTGCAAACCACCGGCTTAAATTAAGCATTGATTATCAAGCGATGAGAAGATGCCAACTGTGGAAGATCTGCATGGCTCGGTCTCAGTTTCACATGACAGGTGAATACCGAGTCGGCTGAGCGAACACGACTGTTGGTCAACTCAGTCTGCCACCTGTGCACAGGTAGGGCTCTGACATATGGAACCAAACAAAAATTATCAGGATTTAATTGGAAACCAAAAGAGACTGCATCAAACTGCTTTCGATACAGTGTAACTTGTAGTGCTTCACTCAGCACTCTAGCGTTAATTGTGTTTTCATTTAATTGAAGACGGGAATATGATACAAAGGCCAGTGATGCTGCGTTATATGCAAATTATTGGACAAGAATCCAAGTATGAGGTTCCTTTAGTACGTATTATGGCCCGATTCACAAAGGTCAACTTACAGCAAGAGTCGACCTTTACTACTAGTCGGTATTCACAAAGATAAGTTACTAGTAGTAAAGTTAGACTTTGGGTCTAAGTTGACCGTTGTGCATACCGAAAAGTACTAAACTTATACAAAAATGTAAGTTTACCTTTGTGAATGGGGCCCAGATTCTTGCACATGTGCCTTATATTGTCATATTTCCTAGAGACAGCCTTCATGAGATGTGTGCAGGAAGGGGGCAAGCTGGGCATCTCAGTGGCTATTAGCAGCAACCCCCCTTAAGTTAGCTTGGAGCACCTTCTCACTTGGGGCAATTGGACGACAGGCAGAACTCTGTCCCCATGACTGCATGGTGTGTTGTTGAGGTTCCGTAGAGAAGTGACCGGGGCAGGGAGAGTTTGATTCAGTGAGGGAGATGTTCCACATTTTGGAGCCATCCCAGCCACTAGGTACAAGCAGAGGAGATGGAGCCGCCAGGACCACGCGACAGCATGTGGGGCCCCCAGTGAAGAGGTGTGGGAGGCCCACAGGGAAGCAGGTCACTCAGCCACAAGTAAATCACACCCACAATGAGAATAAACCCGTCACGTGGCTGCACCGCAATGACAAGCCGTCAGCGGAAGGAACAAGGCATTGAAGCTACGTCACGCCCCATAATGCACCTCGGGCTAGAGAAATAAGCGTGAGATGTGGTCGTGCGATGCTCAGAAGGGCTGGCCCTATAAAATAAAATAAGTGTTTTTCTGTTCGCCTGAGGAGGGGCACACGTCTCTACCCCTCACTCTCTCAGGAGAGGCCATGCATGTGCTGAGGAGGAGGGCACCGGCTGGGACCACTCCTAGGCCCCCACAAGCCCCCTAATGTAGCAGGTCCCCTGAGGAGGGACACACGTCTCTACCCCTTACTCTCTCAGGAGGAGGGCACCGGCTGGGACCACTCCTGGGCCCCCACAAGCCCCCTAATGTAGTAGGTCTCTGAGGATGGTCACACGTATCTACCCCTCACTCTCTCAGGAGAGGCCATGCATGTGCTCAGGAGAAGGGCACCAGCTGGGACCACTCCTGGGCCCCCACAAGCCCCCTAATGTAGTAGGTCTCTGAGAAGGGACTCACGTCTCTATCCCTCACTCTCTCAGGAGAGGCCATGCATGTGCTCAGGAGGAGGGCACTGGCTGGGACCACTCCTGGGACCCCACAAGTCCCCTAATGTAGTAGGTCTCTGAGGAGGGACACACGTCTCTACCCCTCACTCTCTCAGGAGGAGGCCACCGGCTGGGACCACTCCTGGGCCCCCACAAGCCCCCTAATGTAGCAGGTCTCTGAGGAGGGACACACGTCTCTACCCCTCCCTCTCTCAGGAGAGGCCATGCAAGTGCTCAGGAGGAGGGCACCAGCTGGGACCACTCTTGGGCCCCCACAAGCCCCCTAATGTAGCAGGTCTCTGAGGAGGGACACAGTTGTGAGAAGTTGGCCTGGCATATGATGTCCACTAATTATAGTGGGCACCTCGCACCAGTCCAAACTACCCCTTATAGGATATAGGTTAAAGACAACCTTTATTGAAAGCTATCCTAGTGGTAGCTATGGAGAGCAGCATTCAGGCTAAGTCTTGAAGGAATGTAAAGCAGCTTGTTTTACCAGTCTATAATCTCTTCAGTGACCAAATGAAAGAGGACCACACCAGGTATATATATAAAATATATGTATTTAGTCTTAAACACACCCCTCTAGTCTCTTTATGAGGCTATAGTTCGAAGTACATAAGTTACAAGGCAATTATCAGCGGTATTTAGCACAATACACGTTTGAGCCCTAGGGGCGTACCAAACCATATACCAATAAAGTGGTATAAGAACCACGACTGAGCTAGACACAAGGCCTAGAGCCTGTAGAAGTGCTTGGACCCCAAGGAACCACCCAAGGTAGTGACACAGGGGACCCACGGGGACACGTGCAGTGTGAGAACACAGCCGCGAGCCACCGTTGACTTCTATGGGGAAAGTCGTTGTTGGATTTTTAAAAGGAAAGGACACTTAGAGGAGGACTTGGAGCAAACCCCTTTAGAACTAGGCAGTTCTATAGTCAATACCCACGGGAGCACCGGAGTACTTGAGTTACCTCACCCAGGGAAGCCGGGTGCATAGGTGTCTTTTGGCGTCGGGTTTCGTCGTCGTTTTCAATGGCGATCTGCTGCAGCGGGCTGCTGGCGACCAAGTCGAAAGTGTCCGGGTGGATCCAAGAGTGGATCGAAGATCTGAAGGACCTGAAAGCAGAGGGGACAGAGTCTGGGTCACTAGCCAGTGACCAGGAAGGCGATGAGCAGATGCCCACCGATGTCGGGTGCTTCCAGGTAGGTTGACGGTCGTCTTGACTCTTCAGCCACGAGGTCCAGGAGGAGTCGATGACAACCAGGAGCTGGATTCGATCTGTTCCACGACGTTTGTCGATTGCTGCGGTGTCGGCGACCAGATTGGACCCAACAAGCCTTGGCAACGGCAAGTTACGTGGAAACAAAGAAAGGACGTTGATGCAGACCAGCAAGGTCTGGGGGACTCACCCAGCAAGGGTAAGTCAGGGCACGTCTGGAGCAACCAGGAAAGCCCAAGCAGAAGAAGAGTTGCCTTCGGGAGGGCCCACTAGCCAACAGACTAGCGACCGCAAAGGAGCCTCGAGTGGACGCACTTGGAGCTGGCTCACAGGACACTCGTGGAGTGGAGGCCAGTGATCTTCAGTGCAGTCGGTGCTGGAGGCTGGGGCTACTCAGAGCCCAAAGCACAACTTCGTGGGAGACCAGGAAGAGGATGCACTTACAAAAGTTCTCGGTGTCTAGGGGTCACGGTTCCACGTTACCCACGACAACTACGTGCCTCAGCTTCGCTGGGGTCTCAGGGCAGCCTCGGGGAAGTCTGGAAATCCACCTCTGGTGTTGCAAAGACTTCAGCGTCCGGCGGGAGCTTCAGCGATGCAGACCGGACAATTGCTTCTTAGGTGCCTGCCAAGCAGGGTAGTCACTCCTTGACCCCAAGGGAGATTCTTCATTCAGGAGAGTAGGATCTGCTTCACATGGGTACCCCCACTTTTTGCTGATGCTTCACTGTTTTTCGACCTTAGTCTGGCTGGGGCCCTGCTAATCAGAACCCCAGCCTAGCTGCTTCCTCTCTAAAATGGTTTCCATGTGCCTTAGGCACATCTCTGATTGGAATCTGGAGTGCCCTTATAAGTCCCTAGTATATGGTATACTATGTACCCAGGGCATAGGTACCTCAGAGGCCTACCAGGGGCTGCAGCATGTATTGTGCCACCCCTGGAAGGCCATCCAAACTGACACCACAGGTCTGCTACTGCAGCCTGGGTAAGGTGGTGCATGCACCCCTTACTGTGATATAGGCTACCTATATCACTATACACCTACACACATATAAACCTATAAGTCACTCCTATGGCAGGCCTTATCAATCCTGAAGGCAGAGTGCGTGGTTCCTATGTGAGAGGGTGCCCCTGCATGAGCAGGGCCCCTCTGCAGCATTCGGAGACCCTTCTCTGATGCTGTTTGTAGTGCAGCCTGACCATATACTCTTAAGCGCATTATAACCTCGCGTTAAATGCTAACTTTGGGATGGCTGCACGGAAACATGTTGTGTTTGGTGTCAAACATCTTGGAATACTACCCCCCGCCAGTTCTGGCGGCGGGGGTAGCATTCCACCCTTCTAGAGGGAAAGACATGTACACACCGGTATGCCCGGTACTGACTTTCCAGAGCCCTGGCATCACAAAATGGATGCCGCTGCCACAGACACGAGTCTGGCCTCCTGCTGCTGACCGAAACTCCGGCAGGGGAGGCCTGGACAATAGGTTTCCTGTCCCAGGGAGGTGTGACCACCTCCCCAGACAGGATAGTGTGTATTGGGGCTGGGCGGGAGCACTCTCTGGTGCTTTGAAGTCCTGCACTGGGGGCACATTTGGTGTCCCTGTGCATACCCCAGTTCAAACCGGCTCAGGGGCTTCCAGCCCCTGCTCTGGCACGAAACTGGACAAAGGGAAAGGGGTGTAACCACCCTCTGCCCTGACCCTCCCATAGGTGGGGCCACAGAGTATGTCCAACCTCCTACCTTAGTATAAGTAGGGGAACCCAGTCCTTAGGACTTTAGATTTACCTGGACGAAACTCTGACACAGAATCCTGGACCTTCGACGCTCTACATCAAGATTAGAGGACTGAAGAATCTCCCTTGGGGTCAAGGAGTGACTCCCCTGCTTGGCAGGCACCAAAGAAGCAATTGTCCGGTCTGCATCGCTGAAGCTCCCGTCGGATGCCGAAGTCCTTGCATCACCAGAGGTGGATTTCCAGACTTCCCGAGGCTGCCCTGAGTCTCCAGCAAAGCTGAGGCTCGTAGCTGTCGTGGGTAACGTGGAACCATGACCCCTGGACACCGATCGCATTTGCAAGTGCATCCTCTTCTGGGTCTCCCACGAAGTCGTGCTTTGGGCTCTGAGTAGCCCCAGCCTCCAGCACCAACTGCACCGAAGATCACTGGCCTCCACTCCACGAGTGTCCTGTGAGCCAGCTCCACGTGCATCGTCTCAAGGCTCCTTCGCGGTCGCTAGTCCGTTGGCTAGTAGGCCCTCCCGAAGGCCAATCTTTTTCTGCTTTGGCTCCCTGGTTGCTCCAGGTATGCCCTGACTTATCCTCGCTGGGTGAGTCTCCCAGACCTTGCTGGTCTGCAACATCGTCCTTCTTCTATTTCCACGAGACTTGCCGTTGCCAAGGCTTGTTGGGTCCAATCCGGTCGCCGACACCGCAGCAATCGACAGACGTCGTGGGACAGCTTGAATCCAGCTCCTGGTTGTCGTCGACACCTCCTGGACCTCGTGGCTGAAGAGTCAAGACAACCATCAACCTACCTGAAGCACTCGACATCGGTGGGCATCTGCTCATCGCCTTCCTGGTCACTGGCTAGTGACCCAGACTCTGTCCCCTCTGCTTTCAGGTTCTTCAGATCTTCGATCCACCTTTGGATCCACCCGAACACTTTCGACTTGGCCGCCAGCAGCACTTTGCAGCAGATCGCCATTGAAAGCGACGACGAAACCCGACCCCGAAAGACACCTATGCACCCGGCTCCCTGGGTGAGGTAACTCGAGTACTCCGGTGCTCCCGTGGGTATTGACACTAGAACAGCCTAGTTCTCAAAGGGTTTGCTCCAAGTCCTCCTCTAAGTGTCCCTTTTCTTTTAAATTGTAATCGCGACTTTCCCCATAGAAGTTAACGGTGGTTCGCGGTTGTGTTCATACACTGCACGCGTCCCCCTTGGGTCCCCTGTGTCACTGCCTTGGGTGGTTCCTTGTGGTCCAAGCACTTCTACAGGCTCTAGGCCTTGTGTCTAGCTCAGTCGTGGTTCTTATACCACTTTATTGGTATATGGTTTGGTACGCCCCTGGGGCTCAAACGTGTATTTGTGCTATTACTGTAGATAACTAACTCGTAACGTATGTACTTCGAACTCTAGCCTCATAAAGAGACTAGAGGGTGTGTTTAGTAATAAATACATATATTTTGAATATATACCTTGTGTGGTCCTCTTTCATTTGGTCACTCAAGAGATTATAGACTGGTAAAACAAGCTGCTTTACATTCCTTCAAGACTTAGCCTGAAGGCTGCTCTCCATAGCTACCACTAGGATAGCTTTCAATAAAGGTTGTCTTTAACCTATCTCCAATAAGGGGTTGTTTGGACTGGTGCAAGGTGCCCACTATAATTAGTGGACAGCATATGCCAGGCCAACTTCTCACACTTCAGTCCTCTAATCTTTAAGTAGAGCGTCGAAGGTCCAGGATTCGGCTTCAGAGTTTCGTCCAGGGATATCTAAAGTCCTAAGGACTGGGGTCCCATACTTATACCAAGTTAGGGGGTTGGACATACTCTGGGGACCCACCTATGGGAGGGTCAGGGAAGAGGGGTGGTTACACCCATTACCTTTGTCCAGTTTCGCAACAGAGCAGGGGCAGGTAGCCCCTGCAACCGGTTTGAACTGGGCTATGCACAGGGACACCAAATGTGCCCCCAGTGCAGGACTTCAAAGCACCAGAGAGTGCTCCCGCCCAGTCCCAATACACACTAACCTGTCTGGGGAGGTGGTTACACCTCCCTTCGACAGGAAACCTATTGTCCAGGCCTCCCCTGCCGGAGTATCGGCCAGCAGCAGGAGGCCAGACCCGTGTCTGTGGCAGCGGCATCCATTTTGTGATGCCAGGGCTCTGTAAAGTTAATACCGGGTATGCCGGTGTGTACATGTCTCTCCCTCTAGAAGGGTGGAATGCTACCCCCGCCGCCAGAACTGGCGGGGGGGGTAGTATTCCAAGATGTTTGACACCAAACACGACATGTTTCCGTGCAGCCAGCCCAAAGTTAGCATTTAACGTGAGGTTATAATGCACTTAAGAGTATATGGTCAGGCTGCACCACAAACAGCACCAGAGGATTGACTCCGAACGCTGCAGAGGGGCTCTGCTCATGCAGGGGCACCCTCTCACATAAAAACCAAGCACTCTACCTTTAGGATTGTTAAGGCCTGCCATAGGAGTGACTTATAGGTTTATATGTGTGTGCAATGGTAGTGATATAGGTAGCCCATACCACAGTAAGGGGTGCATGCACCACCTTACCCAGGCTGCAGTAGCAGTCCTGTGGTGTCATTTTGGAGGGCCTTCCAGGGGTGGCATAATACATGCTTCAGCCCCTGGTAGGCCTCTGGGGTGTCTATGCCCTTGGTACATAGTATACCATATACTAGGGACTTATAAGGGCACCCCAGAATCCAATCTGGGATGTACCTAAAGTACATGGAATCAATTTAGAGAGGAAGCAGCTAGGCTGGGGCCCTGAATAGCAGGGCCCCAGCCAGACTAAAGTCGAAAAACAGTGATACACCAGCAAAAACGTGGGGGTAACCATAAGAGGCAAATCCTACTCTCCTACACACGTCTCTACCCCTCACTCTCTCAGGAGGAGGGCACTGGCTGGAACCACTCCTGGGCCCCCACAAGCCCCCTAATATAGCAGGTCTCTGAGGAGGGACACACGTCTCTACCCCTCACTCTCTCAGGAGAGGCCATGCATGTGCTCAGGAGGAGTGCACCGGCTGGGACCACTACTGGGCCCCCACAAGCCCCCTAATGTAGCAGGTCTCTGAGGAGGGACACACGTCTCTACCCCTCCCTCTCTCAGGAGAGGCCATGCATGTGCTCAGGTGGAGGGCACCGACTGGGACCACTCCTAGGCCCCCACAAGCCCCCTAATGTAGCAGGTCCCCTGAGCAGGGACACACATCTTTACCCCTCACTCTCTCAGGAGGAGGGCACCGGCTGGGACCACTCCTGTGCCCCCACAAGCCCCCTAATGTAGTAGGTCTCTTAGTAGGGACACACATCTCTACCCCTCACTCTCTCAGGAGAGGCCATGCATATGCTCAGGAGGAGGGCACCGGCTGGGACCACTCCTGGGCCCCCACAAGCCCCCTAATGTAGTAGGTCTCTGAGGAGGGACACACGTCTGTACCCCTCACTCTCTCAGGAGGAGGGCACCGGCTGGGACCACTCCTGGGCCTCCACAAGCCCCCTAATGTAGTAGGTCTCTGAGGAGGGACACACGTCTCTACCCCTCACTCTCTCAGGAGAGGCCATGCATGTGCTCAGGAGGAGGGCACCGGCTGGGAGCACTCCTAGGCCCCCACAAGCCCCCTAATGTAGCAGGTCCCCTGAGGAGGGACACACGTCTCTACCCCTTACTCTCTCAGGAGGAGGGCACCGGCTGGGACCACTCCTGGGCCCCCACAAGCCCCCTAATGTAGTAGGTCTCTGAGGAAGGACACACGTATCTACCCCTCACTCTCTCAGGAGAGGCCATGCATGTGCTCAGGAGAAGGGCACCAGCTGGGACCACTCCTGGGCCCCCACAAGCCCCCTAATGTAGTAGGTCTCTGAGAAGGGACTCACGTCTCTATCCCTCACTCTCTCAGGAGAGGCCATGCATGTGCTCAGGAGGAGGGCACTGGCTGGGACCACTCCTGGGACCCCACAAGTCCCCTAATGTAGTAGGTCTCTGAGGAGGGACACACGTCTCTACCCCTCACTCTCTCAGGAGGAGGCCACCGGCTGGGACCACTCCTGGGCCCCCACAAGCCCCCTAATGTAGCAGGTCTCTGAGGAGGGACACACGTCTCTACCCCTCCCTCTCTCAGGAGAGGCCATGCAAGTGCTCAGGAGGAGGGCACCAGCTGGGACCACTCTTGGGCCCCCACAAGCCCCCTAATGTAGCAGGTCTCTGAGGAGGGACACAGTTGTGAGAAGTTGGCCTGGCATATGATGTCCACTAATTATAGTGGGCACCTCGCACCAGTCCAAACTACCCCTTATAGGATATAGGTTAAAGACAACCTTTATTGAAAGCTATCCTAGTGGTAGCTATGGAGAGCAGCATTCAGGCTAAGTCTTGAAGGAATGTAAAGCAGCTTGTTTTACCAGTCTATAATCTCTTCAGTGACCAAATGAAAGAGGACCACACCAGGTATATATATAAAATATATGTATTTAGTCTTAAACACACCCCTCTAGTCTCTTTATGAGGCTATAGTTCGAAGTACATAAGTTACAAGGCAATTATCAGCGGTATTTAGCACAATACACGTTTGAGCCCTAGGGGCGTACCAAACCATATACCAATAAAGTGGTATAAGAACCACGACTGAGCTAGACACAAGGCCTAGAGCCTGTAGAAGTGCTTGGACCCCAAGGAACCACCCAAGGTAGTGACACAGGGGACCCACGGGGGACACGTGCAGTGTGAGAACACAGCCGCGAGCCACCGTTGACTTCTATGGGGAAAGTCGTTGTTGGATTTTTAAAAGGAAAGGACACTTAGAGGAGGACTTGGAGCAAACCCCTTTAGAACTAGGCAGTTCTATAGTCAATACCCACGGGAGCACCGGAGTACTTGAGTTACCTCACCCAGGGAAGCCGGGTGCATAGGTGTCTTTTGGCGTCGGGTTTCGTCGTCGTTTTCAATGGCGATCTGCTGCAGCGGGCTGCTGGCGACCAAGTCGAAAGTGTCCGGGTGGATCCAAGAGTGGATCGAAGATCTGAAGGACCTGAAAGCAGAGGGGACAGAGTCTGGGTCACTAGCCAGTGACCAGGAAGGCGATGAGCAGATGCCCACCGATGTCGGGTGCTTCAGGTAGGTTGACGGTCGTCTTGACTCTTCAGCCACGAGGTCCAGGAGGAGTCGATGACAACCAGGAGCTGGATTCGATCTGTTCCACGACGTTTGTCGATTGCTGCGGTGTCGGCGACCAGATTGGACCCAACAAGCCTTGGCAACGGCAAGTTACGTGGAAACAAAGAAAGGACGTTGATGCAGACCAGCAAGGTCTGGGGGACTCACCCAGCAAGGGTAAGTCAGGGCACGTCTGGAGCAACCAGGAAAGCCCAAGCAGAAGAAGAGTTGCCTTCGGGAGGGCCCACTAGCCAACAGACTAGCGACCGCAAAGGGAGCCTCGAGTGGACGCACTTGGAGCTGGCTCACAGGACACTCGTGGAGTGGAGGCCAGTGATCTTCAGTGCAGTCGGTGCTGGAGGCTGGGGCTACTCAGAGCCCAAAGCACAACTTCGTGGGAGACCAGGAAGAGGATGCACTTACAAAAGTTCTCGGTGTCTAGGGGTCACGGTTCCACGTTACCCACGACAACTACGTGCCTCAGCTTCGCTGGGGTCTCAGGGCAGCCTCGGGAAGTCTGGAAATCCACCTCTGGTGTTGCAAAGACTTCAGCGTCCGGCGGGAGCTTCAGCGATGCAGACCGGACAATTGCTTCTTAGGTGCCTGCCAAGCAGGGTAGTCACTCCTTGACCCCAAGGGAGATTCTTCATTCAGGAGAGTAGGATCTGCTTCACATGGGTACCCCCACTTTTTGCTGATGCTTCACTGTTTTTCGACCTTAGTCTGGCTGGGGCCCTGCTAATCAGAACCCCAGCCTAGCTGCTTCCTCTCTAAAATGGTTTCCATGTGCCTTAGGCACATCTCTGATTGGAATCTGGAGTGCCCTTATAAGTCCCTAGTATATGGTATACTATGTACCCAGGGCATAGGTACCTCAGAGGCCTACCAGGGGCTGCAGCATGTATTGTGCCACCCCTGGAAGGCCATCCAAACTGACACCACAGGTCTGCTACTGCAGCCTGGGTAAGGTGGTGCATGCACCCCTTACTGTGATATAGGCTACCTATATCACTATACACCTACACACATATAAACCTATAAGTCACTCCTATGGCAGGCCTTATCAATCCTGAAGGCAGAGTGCGTGGTTCCTATGTGAGAGGGTGCCCCTGCATGAGCAGGGCCCCTCTGCAGCATTCCGGAGACCCTTCTCTGATGCTGTTTGTAGTGCAGCCTGACCATATACTCTTAAGCGCATTATAACCTCGCGTTAAATGCTAACTTTGGGATGGCTGCACGGAAACATGTTGTGTTTGGTGTCAAACATCTTGGAATACTACCCCCCGCCAGTTCTGGCGGCGGGGGTAGCATTCCACCCTTCTAGAGGGAAAGACATGTACACACCGGTATGCCCGGTACTGACTTTCCAGAGCCCTGGCATCACAAAATGGATGCCGCTGCCACAGACACGAGTCTGGCCTCCTGCTGCTGACCGAAACTCCGGCAGGGGAGGCCTGGACAATAGGTTTCCCTGTCCCAGGGAGGTGTGACCACCTCCCCAGACAGGATAGTGTGTATTGGGGCTGGGCGGGAGCACTCTCTGGTGCTTTGAAGTCCTGCACTGGGGGCACATTTGGTGTCCCTGTGCATACCCCAGTTCAAACCGGCTCAGGGGCTTCCAGCCCCTGCTCTGGCACGAAACTGGACAAAGGGAAAGGGGTGTAACCACCCCTCTGCCCTGACCCTCCCATAGGTGGGGCCACAGAGTATGTCCAACCTCCTACCTTAGTATAAGTAGGGAACCCAGTCCTTAGGACTTTAGATTTACCTGGACGAAACTCTGACACAGAATCCTGGACCTTCGACGCTCTACATCAAGATTAGAGGACTGAAGAATCTCCCTTGGGGTCAAGGAGTGACTCCCCTGCTTGGCAGGCACCAAAGAAGCAATTGTCCGGTCTGCATCGCTGAAGCTCCCGTCGGATGCCGAAGTCCTTGCATCACCAGAGGTGGATTTCCAGACTTCCCCGAGGCTGCCCTGAGTCTCCAGCAAAGCTGAGGCTCGTAGCTGTCGTGGGTAACGTGGAACCATGACCCCTGGACACCGATCGCATTTGCAAGTGCATCCTCTTCTGGGTCTCCCACGAAGTCGTGCTTTGGGCTCTGAGTAGCCCCAGCCTCCAGCACCAACTGCACCGAAGATCACTGGCCTCCACTCCACGAGTGTCCTGTGAGCCAGCTCCACGTGCATCGTCTCAAGGCTCCTTCGCGGTCGCTAGTCCGTTGGCTAGTAGGCCCTCCCGAAGGCCAATCTTTTTCTGCTTTGGCTCCCTGGTTGCTCCAGGTATGCCCTGACTTATCCTCGCTGGGTGAGTCTCCCAGACCTTGCTGGTCTGCAACATCGTCCTTCTTCTATTTCCACGAGACTTGCCGTTGCCAAGGCTTGTTGGGTCCAATCCGGTCGCCGACACCGCAGCAATCGACAGACGTCGTGGGACAGCTTGAATCCAGCTCCTGGTTGTCGTCGACACCTCCTGGACCTCGTGGCTGAAGAGTCAAGACAACCATCAACCTACCTGAAGCACTCGACATCGGTGGGCATCTGCTCATCGCCTTCCTGGTCACTGGCTAGTGACCCAGACTCTGTCCCCTCTGCTTTCAGGTTCTTCAGATCTTCGATCCACCTTTGGATCCACCCGAACACTTTCGACTTGGCCGCCAGCAGCACTTTGCAGCAGATCGCCATTGAAAGCGACACGACGAAACCCGACCCCGAAAGACACCTATGCACCCGGCTCCCTGGGTGAGGTAACTCGAGTACTCCGGTGCTCCCGTGGGTATTGACACTAGAACAGCCTAGTTCTCAAAGGGTTTGCTCCAAGTCCTCCTCTAAGTGTCCCTTTTCTTTTAAATTGTAATCGCGACTTTCCCCATAGAAGTTAACGGTGGTTCGCGGTTGTGTTCATACACTGCACGCGTCCCCCTTGGGTCCCCTGTGTCACTGCTCTTGGGTGGTTCCTTGTGGTCCAAGCACTTCTACAGGCTCTAGGCCTTGTGTCTAGCTCAGTCGTGGTTCTTATACCACTTTATTGGTATATGGTTTGGTACGCCCCTGGGGCTCAAACGTGTATTTGTGCTATTACTGTAGATAACTAACTCGTAACGTATGTACTTCGAACTCTAGCCTCATAAAGAGACTAGAGGGTGTGTTTAGTAATAAATACATATATTTTGAATATATACCTTGTGTGGTCCTCTTTCATTTGGTCACTCAAGAGATTATAGACTGGTAAAACAAGCTGCTTTACATTCCTTCAAGACTTAGCCTGAAGGCTGCTCTCCATAGCTACCACTAGGATAGCTTTCAATAAAGGTTGTCTTTAACCTATCTCCAATAAGGGGTTGTTTGGACTGGTGCAAGGTGCCCACTATAATTAGTGGACAGCATATGCCAGGCCAACTTCTCACACTTCAGTCCTCTAATCTTTAAGTAGAGCGTCGAAGGTCCAGGATTCGGCTTCAGAGTTTCGTCCAGGGATATCTAAAGTCCTAAGGACTGGGGTCCCATACTTATACCAAGTTAGGGGTTGGACATACTCTGGGGACCCACCTATGGGAGGGTCAGGGAAGAGGGGTGGTTACACCCATTACCTTTGTCCAGTTTCGCAACAGAGCAGGGGCAGGTAGCCCCTGCAACCGGTTTGAACTGGGCTATGCACAGGGACACCAAATGTGCCCCCAGTGCAGGACTTCAAAGCACCAGAGAGTGCTCCCGCCCAGTCCCAATACACACTAACCTGTCTGGGGAGGTGGTTACACCTCCCTTCGACAGGAAACCTATTGTCCAGGCCTCCCTGCCGGAGTATCGGCCAGCAGCAGGAGGCCAGACCCGTCAGTCTGTGGCAGCGGCATCCATTTTGTGATGCCAGGGCTCTGTAAAGTTAATACCGGGTATGCCGGTGTGTACATGTCTCTCCCTCTAGAAGGGTGGAATGCTACCCCCGCCGCCAGAACTGGCGGGGGGTAGTATTCCAAGATGTTTGACACCAAACACGACATGTTTCCGTGCAGCCAGCCCAAAGTTAGCATTTAACGTGAGGTTATAATGCACTTAAGAGTATATGGTCAGGCTGCACCACAAACAGCACCAGAGGATTGACTCCGAACGCTGCAGAGGGGCTCTGCTCATGCAGGGGCACCCTCTCACATAAAAACCAAGCACTCTACCTTTAGGATTGTTAAGGCCTGCCATAGGAGTGACTTATAGGTTTATATGTGTGTGCAATGGTAGTGATATAGGTAGCCCATACCACAGTAAGGGGTGCATGCACCACCTTACCCAGGCTGCAGTAGCAGTCCTGTGGTGTCATTTTGGAGGGCCTTCCAGGGGTGGCATAATACATGCTTCAGCCCCTGGTAGGCCTCTGGGGTGTCTATGCCCTTGGTACATAGTATACCATATACTAGGGACTTATAAGGGCACCCCAGAATCCAATCTGGGATGTACCTAAAGTACATGGAATCAATTTAGAGAGGAAGCAGCTAGGCTGGGGCCCTGAATAGCAGGGCCCCAGCCAGACTAAAGTCGAAAAACAGTGATACACCAGCAAAAACGTGGGGGTAACCATAAGAGGCAAATCCTACTCTCCTACACACGTCTCTACCCCTCACTCTCTCAGGAGGAGGGCACTGGCTGGAACCACTCCTGGGCCCCCACAAGCCCCCTAATATAGCAGGTCTCTGAGGAGGGACACACGTCTCTACCCCTCACTCTCTCAGGAGAGGCCATGCATGTGCTCAGGAGGAGTGCACCGGCTGGGACCACTACTGGGCCCCCACAAGCCCCTAATGCTAGCAGGTCTCTGAGGAGGGACACACGTCTCTACCCCTCCCTCTCTCAGGAGAGGCCATGCATGTGCTCAGGTGGAGGGCACCGACTGGGACCACTCCTAGGCCCCCACAAGCCCCCTAATGTAGCAGGTCCCCTGAGCAGGGACACACATCTTTACCCCTCACTCTCTCAGGAGGAGGGCACCGGCTGGGACCACTCCTGTGCCCCCACAAGCCCCCTAATGTAGTAGGTCTCTTAGTAGGGACACACATCTCTACCCCTCACTCTCAGGAGAGGCCATGCATATGCTCAGGAGGAGGGCACCGGCTGGGACCACTCCTGGGCCCCCACAAGCCCCCTAATGTAGTAGGTCTCTGAGGAGGGACACACGTCTGTACCCCTCACTCTCTCAGGAGGAGGGCACCGGCTGGGACCACTCCTGGGCCTCCACAAGCCCCCTAATGTAGCAGGTCTCTGAGGAGGGACACACGTCTCTACCCCTCACTCTCTCAGGAGGAGGCCATGCATGTGCTCAGGAGGAGGGCACCGGCTGGGAGCACTCCTAGGCCCCCACAAGCCCCCTAATGTAGCAGGTTCCTGAGGAGGGACACACGTCTTTACCCCTCACTCTCTCAGGAGAAGTCATGCATGTGCACAGGAGGAGGGCACTGGCTGGGACCACTCATGGGCCCCCACAATCCCCCTAATGTAGTAGGTCTCTGAGGAGGGACACACGTTTCTACCCTCACTGTCTGAGGAGAGGCCATGCACGTGCTCAGGAGGAGGGCACCGGCTGGGACCACTCGTAGGCCCCCACAAGCCTCCTAATGTAGCAGGTCTCTGAGGAGGGACACACGCCTCTACCCTAACTCTCTCAGGAGGAGGGCACCGGCTGAGACCACTCCTGGGCCCCCACAAGCCCCCTAATGTAGCAGGTCCCCTGAGGAGGGACACACGTCACTACCCCTCACTCTCTCAGGAGAGGCCGTGCATGTGCTCAGGAGGAGGGCACCAGGTGGGACCACTCCTGGGCCCTCACAAGCCCCCTAATGTAGCAGGTCCCCTGAGGAGGGACACACTTCTCAACCCCTAACTCTCTCAGGAGTAGGGCACCGGCTGGGACCACTCCTGGGCCCCCACAAGCCCCCTAATGTAGCAGGTCCCCTGAGGAGGGACACACGTCTCTACCCCTCACTCTCTCAGGAGGAGGGCCCCGGCTGGGACCACTCCTGGGCCCCCACAAGCCCCCTAATGTAGCAGGTCCCTGAGGAGGGACACACGTCTCTACCCCTCACTCTCTCAGGAGAGGCCATGCATCTGCTCAGGAGGAGGGCACCGGCTGGGACCACTCCTGGGCCCCCACAAGCCCCCTAATGTAGCAGGTCCCTGAGGAGAGAAACGTCTCTACCCCTCACTCTCTCAGGAGAAATCATTCATGTGCTCAGGAGGAGGGAACCGGCTGGGACCACTCCTGGGCCCCCAAAAGCCCCCTAATGTAGTAGGTCTCTGAGGAGGGACACACGTCTCTACCCCTCTCTCTCTCAGGAGAGGCCATGCATGTGCTCAGGAGGAGGGCACCGGCTGGGACCACTCCTAGGCCCCCACAAGCCCCCTAATGTAGCAGGTCCCCTGAGGAGGGACACACATCTCTACCCCTCCCTCTCTCAGGAGAGGCCATGCATGTGCTCAGGAGGAGGGCACCGGCTGGAACCACTCCTGGGCCCCCACAAACCCCCTAATGTAGCAGGTCTCTTAGGAGGGACACACGTCTCTACCCCTCACTCTCTCAGGAGGAGGGCACCGGCTGGGACCACTCCTGGGCCCCCACAAGCCCCCTAATGTAGTAGGTCTCTTAGTAGGGACACACATCTCTACCCCTCACTCTCTCAGGAGAGGCCATGCATATGCTCAGGAGGAGGGCACCGGCTGGGACCACTCCTGGGCCCCCACAAGCCCCCTAATGTAGTAGGTCTCTGAGGAGGGACACACGTCTGTACCCCTCACTCTCTCAGGAGGAGGGCACCGGCTGGGACCACTCCTGGGCCTCCACAAGCCCTCTAATGTAGTAGGTCTCTGAGGAGGGACACACGTCTCTACCCCTCACTCTCTCAGGAGAGGCCATGCATGCTCAGGAGGAGGGCACCGGCTGGGAGCACTCCTAGGCCCCCACAAGCCCCCTAATGTAGCAGGTTCCCTGAGGAGGGACACACGTCTTTACCCCTCACCTCTCTCAGGAGAAGTCATGCATGTGCACAGGAGGAGGGCACTGGCTGGGACCACTCATGGGCCCCCACAAGCCCCCTAATGTAGTAGGTCTCTGAGGAGGGACACATGTTTCTACCCCTCACTGTCTGAGGAGAGGCCATGCACGTGCTCAGGAGGAGGGCACCGGCTGGGACCACTCGTAGGCCCCCACAAGCCTCCTAATGTAGCAGGTCTCTGAGGAGGGACACACGTCTCTACCCTAACTCTCTCAGGAGGAGGGCACCGGCTGAGACCACTCCTGGGCCCCCACAAGCCCACTAATGTAGCAGGTCCCCTGAGGAGGGACACACGTCACTACCCTCACTCTCTCAGGAGAGGCCGTGCATGTGCTCAGGAGGAGGGCACCAGGTGGGACCACTCCTGGGCCCTCACAAGCCCACTAATGTAGCAGGTCCCTGAGGAGGGACACACGTCTCAACCCCTAACTCTCTTCAGGAGTAGGGCACCGGCTGGGACCACTCCTGGGCCCCCACAAGCCCCCTAATGTAGCAGGTCCCCTGAGGAGGGACACACGTCTCTACCCCTCACTCTCTCAGGAGGAGGGCACCGGCTGGGACCACTCCTGGGCCCCCACAAGCCCCCTAATGTAGCAGGTCCCTGAGGAGGGACACACGTCTCTACCCCTCACTCTCTCAGGAGAGGCCATGCATCTGCTCAGGAGGAGGGCACCGGCTGGGACCACTCCTGGGCCCCCACAAGCCCCCTAATGTAGCAGGTCCCTGAGGAGAGAGACACGTCTCTACCCCTCACTCTCTCAGGAGAAATCATTCATGTGCTCAGGAGGAGGGAACCGGCTGGGACCACTCCTGGGCCCCCAAAAGCCCCCTAATGTAGTAGGTCTCTGAGGAGGGACACACGTCTCTACCCCTCTCTCTCTCAGGAGAGGCCATGCATGTGCTCAGGAGGAGGGCACCGCCTGGGACCACTCCTGGGCCCCCACAAGCCCCCTAATGTAGCAGGTCCCCTGAGGAGGGACACACATCTCTACCCCTCACTCTCTCAGGAGAGGCCATGCATGTGCTCAGGAGGAGGGCACCGGCTGGAACCACTCCTGGGCCCCCACAAACCCCTAATGTAGCAGGTCTCTTAGGAGGGACACACGCCTCTACCCCTCACTCTCTCAGGAGGAGGGCACCGGCTGGGACCACTCCTGGGCCCCCACAAGCCCCCTAATGTAGCAGGTCCCCTGAGGAGGGACACACATCTCTACCCCTCACTCTCTCAGGAGAGGCCATGCATGTGCTCAGGAGGAGGGCACTGGCTGGAACCACTCCTGGGCCCCCACAAGCCCCCTAATGTAGGGTGTCTCTTAGGAGGGACACACGTCTCTACCCCTCACTCTCTCAGGAGGAGGGCACCGGCCTGGACCACTCCTGGGCCCCCACAAACCCACTAATGTAGCAGGTCTCTTAGGAGGGACACACGTCTCTACCCCTCACTCTCTCAGGAGGAGGGCACCGGCTGGGACCACTCCTGGGCCCCCACAAACCCCCTAATGTAGCAGGTCTCTTAGGAGGGACACACGCTCTCTACCCCTCACTCTCTCAGGAGGAGGGCACCGGCTTGGACAACTCCTGGGCCCCCACAAGCCCCCTAATGTAGCAGGTCCCCTGAGGAGGGACACACATCTCTACCCTCCCTCTCTCAGGAGAGGGCATGCATCTGCTCAGGAGGAGGGCACCGGCTGGGACCACTCCTGGGCCCCCACAAGCCCCCTAATGTAGCAGGTCCCTGAGGAGAGACACACGTCTCTACCCCTCACTCTCTCAGGGGAAATCATGCATGTGCTCAGGAGGAGGGCACCGGCTGGGACCACTTCTGGGCCCCCACAAACCCCCTAATGTAGCAGGTCTCTTAGGAGGGACACACGTCTCTACCCCTCACTCTCTCAGGAGGAGGGCACCGGCTGGGACCACTCCTGGGCCCCCACAAGCCCCCTAATGTAGCAGGTCCCCTGAGGAGGGACACACGTCTCTACCCCTCACTCTCTCAGGAGGAGGGCACCAGCTTGGACCACTCCTGGGGCCCCACAAACCCACTAATGTAGCAGGTCTCTTAGGAGGGCCACACGTCTCTACCCCTCACTCTCTCAGGAGGAGGTCACCGGCTGGGACCACTCCTGGGCCCCCACAAACCCCCTAATGTAGCAGGTCTCTTAGGAGGGACACACGTCTCTACCCATCACTCTCTCAGGAGGAGGGCACCGGCTGGGACCACTCCTGGGCCCCCACAAACCCCCTAATGTAGCAGGTCTCTTAGGAGGGACACACGTCTCTACCCCTCACTCTCTCAGGAGGAGGGCACCGGCTTGGACCACTCCTGGGCCCCCACAAGCCCCCTAATGTAGCAGGTCCCCTGAGGAGGGACACACGTCCTCAACCCCTCCCTCTCTCAGGAGAGGCCATGCATGTGCTCAGGAGGAGGGCGCCGGCTGGGACCACTCCTGGGCCCCCACAAGCCCCCTAATGTAGTAGGTCTCTGAGTAGGGACACACGTCTCTACCCCTCACTCTCTCAGGAGAGGCCATGCATGTGCTCAGGAGGAGGGCACCGGCTGGGACCACTCCTGGGCCCCCACAAGCCCCCTAATGTAGTAGGTCTCTGAGGAGGGACACACGTCTGTACCCCTCACTCTCTCAGGAGGAGGGCACCGGCTGGGACCACTCCTGGGCCCCCACAAGCCCCCTAATGTAGTAGGTCTCTGAGGAGGGACACACGTCTCTACCCCTCACTCTCTCAGGAGAGGCCATGCATGTGCTCAGGAGGAGGGCACCGGCTGGGAGCACTCCTAGGCCCCCACAAGCCCCCTAATGTAGCAGGTTCCCTGAGGAGGGACACACGTCTTTACCCCTCACTCTCTCAGGAGAAGTCATGCATGTGCTCAGGAGGAGGGCACTGGCTGGGACCACTCCTGGGCCCCCACAAGCCCCCTAATGTAGTAGGTCTCTGAGGAGGGACACACGTTTCTACCCCTCACTCTCTCAGGAGAGGCCATGCACATGCTCAGGAGGAGGGCACCGGCTGGGACCACTCGTAGGCCCCCACAAGCCTCCTAATGTAGCAGGTCTCTGAGGAGGGACACACGTCTCTACCCCTAACTCTCTCAGGAGGAGGGCACCGGCTGAGACCACTCTTGGGCCCCCACAAGCCCCCTAATGTAGCAGGTCCCCTGAGGAGGGACACACGTCACTACCCCTCACTCTCTCAGGAGAGGCCGTGCATGTGCTCAGGAGGAGGGCACCAGCTGGGACCACTCCTGGGCCCTCACAAGCCCCCTAATGTAGCAGGTCCCCTGAGGAGGGACACACTTCTCTACCCCTAACTCTCTCAGGAGTAGGGCACCGGCTGGGACCACTCCTGGGCCCCCACAAGCCCCCTAATGTAGCAGGTCCCCTGAGGAGGGACACACGTCTCTACCCCTCACTCTCTCAGGAGGAGGGCCCCGGCTGGGACCACTCCTGGGCCCCCACAAGCCCCCTAATGTAGCAGGTCCCTGAGAGAGGGACACACGTCTCTACCCCTCACTCTCTCAGGAGAGGCCATGCATCTGCTCAGGAGGAGGGCACCGGCTGGGACCACTCCTGGGCCCCCACAAGCCCCCTAATGTAGCAGGTCCCTGAGGAGAGAGACACGTCTCTACCCCTCACTCTCTCAGGAGAAATCATTCATGTGCTCAGGAGGAGGGAACCGGCTGGGACCACTCCTGGGCCCCCAAAAGCCCCCCTAATGTAGTAGTTCTCTGAGGAGGGACACACGTCTCTACCCCTCCTCTCTCAGGAGAGGCCATGCATGTGCTCAGGAGGAGGGCACCGGCTGGGACCACTCCTGGGCCCCCACAAGCCCCCTAATGTAGCAGGTCCCGTGAGGAGGGACACACATCTCTACCCCTCCCTCTCTCAGGAGAGGCCATGCATGTGCTCAGGAGGAGGGCACCGGCTGGAACCACTCCTGGGCCCCCACAAGCCCCCTAATGTAGTAGGTCTCTTAGGAGGGACACACGTCTCTACCCCTCACTCTGTGAGGAGGAGGGCACCGGCTTGGACCACTCCTGGGCCCCCACAAACCCCCTAATGTAGCAGGTCTCTTAGGAGGGACACACGTCTCTACCCCTCACTCTCTCAGGAGGAGGGCACCGGCTGGGACCACTCCTGGGCCCCCACAAGCCCCCTAATGTAGCAGGTCCCCTGAGGAGGGACACACATCTCTACCCGTCCCTCTCTCAGGAGAGGCCATGCATGTGCTCAGGAGGAGGGCACTGGCTGGGACCACTCCTGGGCCCCCACAAACCCCCTAATGTAGCAGGTCTCTTAGGAGGGACACACATCTCTACCCCTCACTCTCTCAGGAGGAGGGCACCGGCTGGGACCACTCCTGGGCCCCCACAAGCCCCCTAATGTAGCAGGTCCCCTGAGGAGGGACACACGTCTCTACCCTCACTCTCTCAGGAGGAGGGCACCGGCTTGGACCACTCCTGGGCCCCCACAAACCCACTAATGTAGCAGGTCTCTTAGGAGGGACACACGTCTCTACCCCTCACTCTCTCAGGAGGAGGGCACCGGCTGGGACCACTCCTGGGCCCCCACAAACCCCCTAATGTAGCAGGTCTCTTAGGAGGGACACACGTCTCTACCCCTCACTCTCTCAGGAGGAGGGCACCGGTTTGGACCACTCCTGGGCCCCCACAAGCCCCCTAATGTAGCAGGTCCCCTGAGGAGGGACACACATTTCTACCCCTCCCTCTCTCAGGAGAGGCCATGCATCTGCTCAGGAGGAGGGCACCGGCTGGGACCACTCCTGGGCCCCCACAAGCCCCCTAATGTAGCAGGTCCCCTGAGGCGGGACACACATCTCTACCCCTCCCTCTCTCAGGAGAGGCCATGCATCTGCTCAGGAGGAGGCCACCGGCTGGGACCACTCCTGGGCCCCCACAAACCCCCTAATGTAGCAGGTCTCTTAGGAGGGACACACGTCTCTACCCCTCACTCTGCTAAGGAGGAGGGCACCGGCTTGGACCACTCCTGGGCCCCCACAAACCCCTAATGTAGCAGGTCTCTTAGGAGGGACACACGTCTCTACCCCTCACTCTCTCAGGAGGAGGGCACCGGCTTGGACCACTCCTGGGCCCCCAAAACCCACTAATGTAGCAGATCTCTTAGGAGGGACACACGTCTCTACCCCTCACTCTGTCAGGAGGAGGCCACCGGCTGGGACCACTCCTGGGCCCCCACAAACCCCCTAATGTAGCAGGTCTCTTAGGAGGGACACACATCTCTACCCCTCACTCTGTCAGGAGGAGGGCACCGGCTTGGACCACTCCTGGGCCCCCACAAACCCCCTAATGTAGCAGGTCTCTTAGGAGGGACACACGTCTCTACCCCTCACTCTCTCAGGAGGAGGGCACCGGCTTGGACCACTCCTGGGCCCCCACAAACCCACTAATGTAGCAGGTCTCTTAGGAGGGACACATGTCTCTACCCCTCACTCTCTCAGGAGAGGCCATGCATGTGCTCAGGAGGAGGGCACCGGCTTGGACCACTCCTGGGCCCCCACAAACCCACTAATGTAGCAGGTCCCCTGAGGAGGGACACACGTCTCTACCCCTCCCTCTCTCAGGAGAGGCCATGCATGTGCTCAGGAGGAGGGCACCGGCTGGGAACACTCCTGGGCCCCCACAAGCCCCCTAATGTAGCAGGTCCCCTGAGGAGGGACACACGTCTCTACCCCTCACTCTCTCAGGAGAGGCCATGCATGTGCTCAGGAGGAGGGCACCAGATGGGACCACTCCTGGGCCCTCACAAGCCCCCTAATGTAGCAGGTCCCCTGAGGATGGACACACGTCTCTACTCCTCACTCTCTCAGGAGGAGGGCACCGGCTTGGACCACTCCTGGGCCCCCACAAACCCACTAATATAGCAGGTCTCTTAGGAGGGACACACGTCTCTACCCCTCACTCTCTCAGGAGGAGGGCACCGGCTTGGACCACTCCTGGCCCCCCACAAACCCACTAATGTAGCAGGTCCCTTAGGAGGGACACACGTCTCTACCCCTCACTCTCTCAGGAAGAGGGCACTGGCTTGGACCACTCCTGGGCCCCCACAAACCCACTAATGTAGCAGGTCTCTTAGGAGGGACACACGTCTCTACCCCTCACTCTCTCAGGAGGAGGGCACCGGCTTGGACCACACCTGGGCCCCCACAAACCCACTAATGTAGCAGGTCTCTTAGGAGGGACACACGTCTCTACCCCTCACTCTCTCAGGAGAGGCCATGCATGTGCTCAGGAGGAGGGCACCAGATGGGACCACTCCTGGGCCCTCACAAGCCCCCTAATGTAGCAGGTCCCCTGAGGATGGACACACGTCTCTACTCCTCACTCTCTCAGGAGGAGGGCACCGCTTGGACCACTCCTGGGCCCCCACAAACCCACTAATATAGCAGGTCTCTTAGGAGGGACACACGTCTCTACTCCTCACTCTCTCAGGAAGAGGGCACTGGCTTGGACCACTCCTGGGCCCCCACAAACCCACTAATGTAGCAGGTCTCTTGAGGAGGGACACACGTCTCTACCCCTCACTCTCTCAGGAGGAGGGCACCGGCTTGGACCACACCTGGGCCCCCACAAACCCACTAATGTAGCAGGTCTCTTGAGGAGGGACACACGTCTCTACCCCTCACTCTTCTCAGGAGGAGGGCACCGGCTTGGACCACTCCTGGGCCCCCACAAACCCACTAATGTAGCAGGTCTCTTAGGAGGGACACACGTCTCTACCCCTCACTCTCTCAGGAGGAGGGCACCGGCTTGGACCACTCCTGGGCCCCCACAAACCCACTAATGTAGCAGGTCTCTTAGGAGGGACACACGTCTCTACCCCTCACTCTCTCAGGAGGAGGGCACCGGCTTGGACCACACCTGGGCCCCCACAAACCCACTCAATGTAGCAGGTCTCTTAGGAGGGACACACGTCTCTACCCCTCACTCTCTCAGGAGGAGGGCACCGGCTTGGACCACTCCTGGGCCCCCACAAACCCACTAATGTAGCAGGTCTCTTAGGAGGGACACACGTCTCTACCCCTCACTCTCTCAGGAGGAGGGCACCGGCTTGGACCACTCCTGGGCCCCCACAAACCCACTAATGTAGCAGGTCTCTTAGGAGGGACACACGTCTCTACCCCTCACTCTGTCAGTAGGAGGGCACCGGCTGGGACCACTCCTGGGCCCCCACAAGCCCCCTTATGTAGCAGGTCTCAGTGGAGGGACACGTCTCTACCCCTCACTCTCTCAGGAGGAGGGCACCGGCTGAGACCACTCCTGGGCCCCCACAAGCCCCCTAATGTAGCAGGTCCCCTGATGAGGGACACACGTCTCTACCCCTCTCTGTCTCAGGAGAGGCCAATCATGTGCTCAGGAGGAGGGCACCGGCTGGGACCACTCCTGGGCCCCCACAAGCCCCCTAATGTAGCAGGTCCCCTGAGGAGGGACACACGTCTCTACCCCTCACTCTCTCAGGAGGAGGGCACCGGATGGGACCACTCCTGGGCCCCCACAAACCCCCTAATGTAGCAGGTCTCTTAGGAGGGACACACGTCTCTACCCCTCACTCTCTCAGGAGGAGGGCACCGCCTGGGACCACTCCTGGGCCCCCACAAACCCCCTAATGTAGCAGGTCTCCTTAGGAGGGACACACGTCTCTACCCCTCACTCTCTCAGGAGAGGCCATGCATGTGCTCAGGAGGAGGGCACCGGCTCGGACCACTCCTGGGCCCCCACAAACCCCCTAATGTAGCAGGTCTCTTAGGAGGGACACACGTCTCTACTCCCTCACTCTCTCAGGAGGAGGGCACCGGCTGGGACCACTCCTGGGCCCCCACAAGCCCCCTAATGTAGCAGGTCCCCTGATGAGGGACACACGTCTCTACCCCTCACTCTCTCAGGAGAGGCCATGCATGTGCTCAGGAGGAGGGCACCGGCTGGGACCACTCCTGGGCCCCCACAAGCCCCCTAATGTAGGGTGTCTCTTAGGAGGGACACACGTCTCTACCCCTCACTCTCTCAGGAGGAGGGCACCGGCTTGGACCACTCCTGGGCCCCCACAAACCCACTAATGTAGCAGGTCTCTTAGGAGGGACACACGTCTCTACCCCTCACTCTCTCAGGAGGAGGGCACCGGCTGGGACCACTCCTGGGCCCCCACAAACCCCCTAATGTAGCAGGTCTCTTAGGAGGGACACACGTCTCTACCCCTCACTCTCTCAGGAGGAGGGCACCGGCTTGGACAACTCCTGGGCCCCCACAAGCCCCCTAATGTAGCAGGTCCCTGAGGAGGGACACACATCTCTACCCCTCCTCTCTCAGGAGAGGCCATGCATCTGCTCAGGAGGAGGGCACCGGCTGGGACCACTCCTGGGCCCCCACAAGCCCCCTAATGTAGCAGGTCCCTGAGGAGAGACACACGTCTCTACCCTCACTCTCTCAGGAGAAATCATGCATGTGCTCAGGAGGAGGGAACCGGCTGGGACCACTCCTGGGCCCACACAAGCCCCCTAATATAGCAGGTCCCCTGAGGAGGGACACACGTCTCTACCCCTCACTCTCTCAGGAGGAGGTCACCGGCTGGGACCACTCCTGGGCCCCCACAAACCCCCTAATGTAGCAGGTCTCTTAGGAGGGACACACGTCTCTACCCCTCACTCTCTCAGGAGGAGGGCACCGGCTGGGACCACTCCTGGACCCCCACAAACCCCCTAATGTAGCAGGTCTCTTAGGAGGAACACACGTCTCTACCCCTCACTCTCTCTCAGGAGGAGGGCACCGGCTTGGACCACTCCTGGGCCCCCACAAGCCCCCTAATGTAGCAGGTCCCCTGAGGAGGGACACACGTCTCTACCCCTCACTCTCTCAGGAGAGGCCATGCATGTGCTCAGGAGGAGGGCACCAGATGGGACCACTCCTGGGCCCTCACAAGCCCCCTAATGTAGCAGGTCCCCTGAGGATGGACACACGTCTCTACTCCTCACTCTCTCAGGAGGAGGGCACCGGCTTGGACCACTCCTGGGCCCCCACAAACCCACTAATATAGCAGGTCTCTTAGGAGGGACACACGTCTCTACCCCTCACTCTCTCAGGAGGAGGGCACCGGCTTGACCACTCCTGGCCCCCCACAAACCCACTAATGTAGCAGGTCCCTTAGGAGGGACACACGTCTCTACCCTCACTCTCTCAGGAAGAGGGCACTGGCTTGGACCACTCCTGGGCCCCCACAAACCCACTAATGTAGCAGGTCTCTTAGAGGGACACACGTCTCTACCCTCACTCTCTCAGGAGGAGGGCACCGGCTTGGACCACACCTGGGCCCCCACAAACCCACTAATGTAGCAGGTCTCTAGGAGGGACACACGTCTCTACCACTCACTCTCTCAGGAGGAGGGCACCGGCTTGGACCACTCCTGGGCCCCCAGAAACCCACTAATGTAGCAGGTCTCTTAGGAGGGACACACATCTCTACCCCTCACTCTCTCAGGAGGAGGGCACCGGCTTGGACCACTCCTGGGCCCCCACAAACCCACTAATGTAGCAGGTCTCTTAGGAGGGACACACGTCTCTACCCCTCACTCTGTCAGTAGGAGGGCACCGGCTGGGACCACTCCTGGGCCCCCACAAGCCCCCTTATGTAGCAGGTCTCTGTGGAGGGACACGTCTCTACCCCTCACTCTCTCAGGAGGAGGGCACCGGCTGAGACCACTCCTGGGCCCCCACAAGCCCCCTAATGTAGCAGGTCCCCTGATGAGGGACACACGTCTCTACTCCCTCACTGTCTCAGGAGAGGCCATGCATGTGCTCAGGAGGAGGGCACCGGCTGGGACCACTCCTGGGCCCCCACAAGCCCCCTAATGTAGCAGGTCCCCTGAGGAGGGACACACGTCCTCTACCCCTCACTCTCTCAGGAGGAGGGCACCGGATGGGACCACTCCTGGGCCCCCACAAACCCCCTAATGTAGCAGGTCTCTTAGGAGGGACACACGTCTCTACCCCTCACTCTCTCAGGAGGAGGGCACCGCCTGGGACCACTCCTGGGCCCCCACAAACCCCCTAATGTAGCAGGTCTCTTAGGAGGGACACACGTCTCTACCCCTCACTCTCTCAGGAGAGGCCATGCATGTGCTCAGGAGGAGGGCACCGGCTCGGACCACTCCTGGGCCCCCACAAACCCCCTAATGTAGCAGGTCTCTTAGGAGGGACACACGTCTCTACCCCTCACTCTCTCAGGAGGAGGGCACCGGCTGGGACCACTCCTGGGCCCCCACAAGCCCCCTAATGTAGCAGGTCCCCTGATGAGGGACACACGTCTCTACCCCTCACTCTCTCAGGAGAGGCCATGCATGTGCTCAGGAGGAGGGCACCGGCTGGGACCACTCCTGGGCCCCCACAAGCCCCCTAATGTAGGGTGTCTCTTAGGAGGGACACACGTCTCTACCCCTCACTCTCTCAGGAGGAGGGCACCGGCTTGGACCACTCCTGGGCCCCCACAAACCCACTAATGTAGCAGGTCTCTTAGGAGGGACACACGTCTCTACCCCTCACTCTCTCAGGAGGAGGGCACCGGCTGGGACCACTCCTGGGCCCCCACAAACCCCCTAATGTAGCAGGTCTCTTAGGAGGGACACACGTCTCTACCCCTCACTCTCTCAGGAGGAGGGCACCGGCTTGGACAACTCCTGGGCCCCCACAAGCCCCCTAATGTAGCAGGTCCCCTGAGGAGGGACACACATCTCTACCCCTCCCTCTCTCAGGAGAGGCCATGCATCTGCTCAGGAGGAGGGCACCGGCTGGGACCACTCCTGGGCCCCCACAAGCCCCCTAATGTAGCAGGTCCCTGAGGAGAGACACACGTCTCTACCCCTCACTCTCTCAGGAGAAATCATGCATGTGCTCAGGAGGAGGGAACCGGCTGGGACCACTCCTGGGCCCACACAAGCCCCCTAATGTAGCAGGTCCCCTGAGGAGGGACACACGTCTCTACCCTCACTCTCTCAGGAGGAGGTCACCGGCTGGGACCACTCCTGGGCCCCCACAAACCCCTAATGTAGCAGGTCTCTTAGGAGGGACACACGTCTCTACCCTCACTCTCTCAGGAGGAGGGCACCGGCTGGGACCACTCCTGGACCCCCACAAACCCCCTAATGTAGCAGGTCTCTTAGGAGGAACACACGTCTCTACCCCTCACTCTCTCAGGAGGAGGGCACCGGCTTGGACCACTCCTGGGCCCCCACAAGCCCCCTAATGTAGCAGGTCCCCTGAGGAGGGACACACGTATCTACCCCTCCCTCTCTCAGGAGAGGCCATGCATGTGCTCAGGAGGAGGGCGCCGGCTGGGACCACTCCTGGGCCCCCACAAGCCCCCTAATGTAGTAGGTCTCTGAGTAGGGACACACGTCTCTACCCCTCACTCTCTCAGGAGAGGCCATGCATGTGCTCAGGAGGAGGGCACCGGCTGGGACCACTCCTGGGCCCCCACAAGCCCCCTAATGTAGTAGGTCTCTGAGGAGGGACACACGTCTGTACCCCTCACTCTCTCAGGAGGAGGGCACCAGCTGGGACCACTCCTGGGCCCCCACAAGCCCCCTAATGTAGTAGGTCTCTGAGGAGGGACACACGTCTCTACCCCTCACTCTCTCAGGAGAGGCCATGCATGTGCTCAGGAGGAGGGCACCGGCTGGGAGCACTCCTAGGCCCCCACAAGCCCCCTAATGTAGCAGGTTCCCTGAGGAGGGACACACGTCTTTACCCCTCACTCTCTCAGGAGAAGTCATGCATGTGCTCAGGAGGAGGGCACCGGCTGGGACCACTCCTGGGCCCCCACAAGCCCCCTAATGTAGTAGGTCTCTGAGGAGGGACACACGTTTCTACCCCTCACTCTCTCAGGAGAGGCCAGGCACATGCTCAGGAAGAGGGCACCGGCTGGGACCACTCGTAGGCCCCCACAAGCCTCCTAATGTAGCAGGTCTCTGAGGAGGGACACACGTCTCTACCCCTAACTCTCTCAGGAGGAGGGCACCGGCTGAGACCACTCCTGGGCCCCCACAAGCCCCCTAATGTAGCAGGTCCCCTGAGGAGGGACACACGTCACTACCCCTCACTCTCTCAGGAGAGGCCGTGCATGTGCTCAGGAGGACGGCACCAGATGGGACCACTCCTGGGCCCCCACAAGCCCACTAATGTAGCAGGTCCCTGAGAGAGGGACACACGTCTCTACCCCTCACTCTCTCAGGAGAGGCCAAGCATCTGCTCAGGAGGAGGGCACCGGCTGGGACCACTCCTGGGCCCCCACAAGCCCCCTAATGTAGCAGGTCCCTGAGAGAGAGACACACGTCTCTACCCCTCACTCTCTCAGGAGAAATCATTCATGTGCTCAGGAGGAGGGAACCGGCTGGGACCACTCCTGGGCCCCCAAAAGCCCCCTAATGTAGTAGGTCTCTGAGGAGGGACACACGTCTCTACCCCTCCCTCTCTCAGGAGAGGCCATGCATGTGCTCAGGAGGAGGGCACCGGCTGGGACCACTCCTGGGCCCCCACAAGCCCCCTAATGTAGCAGGTCCCCGTGAGGAGGGACACACATCTCTATCCCTCCCTCTCTCAGGAGGGGCCATGCATGTGCTCAGGAGGAGGGCACCGGCTGGAACCACTCCTGGGCCCCCACAAGCCCCCTAATGTAGTAGGTCTCTTAGGAGGGACACACGTCTCTACCCCTCACTCTGTGAGGAGGAGGGCACCGGCTTGGACCACTCCTGGGCCCCCACAAACCCCCTAATGTAGCAGGTCTCTTAGGAGGGACACACGTCTCTACCCCTCACTCTCTCAGGAGGAGGGCACCGGCTGGGACCACTCCTGGGCCCCCACAAGCCCCCTAATGTAGCAGGTCCCCTGAGGAGGGACACACATCTCTACCCCTCCCTCTCTCAGGAGAGGCCATGCATGTGCTCAGGAGGAGGGCACTGGCTGGGACCACTCCTGGGCCCCCACAAACCCCCTAATGTAGCAGGTCTCTTAGGAGGGACACACATCTCTACCCCTCACTCTCTCAGGAGGAGGGCACCGGCTGGGACCACTCCTGGGCCCCCACAAGCCCCCTAATGTAGCAGGTCCCCTGAGGAGGGACACACGTCTCTACCCCTCACTCTCTCAGGAGGAGGGCACCGGCTTGGACCACTCCTGGGCCCCCACAAACCCACTAATGTAGCAGGTCTCTTAGGAGGGACACACGTCTCTACCCCTCACTCTCTCAGGAGGAGGGCACCGGCTGGGACCACTCCTGGGCCCCAACAACCCCCCTAATGTAGCAGGTCTCTTAGGAGGGACACACGTCTCTACCCCTCACTCTCTCAGGAGGAGGGCACCGGTTTGGACCACTCCTGGGCCCCCACAAGCCCCCTAATGTAGCAGGTCCCCTGAGGAGGGACACACATCTCTACCCCTCCCTCTCTCAGGAGAGGCCATGCATCTGCTCAGGAGGAGGGCACCAGCTGGGACCACTCCTGGGCCCCCACAAGCCCCCTAATGTAGCAGGTCCCCTGAGGAGGGACACACATCTCTACCCCTCCCTCTCTCAGGAGAGGCCATGCATCTGCTCAGGAGGAGGCCACCGGCTGGGACCACTCCTGGGCCCCCACAAACCCCCTAATGTAGCAGGTCTCTTAGGAGGGACTCACGTCTCTACCCCTCACTCTGTCAGGAGGAGGTCACCGGCTTGGACCTCTCCTGGGCCCCCACAAACCCCCTAATGTAGCAGGTCTCTTAGGAGGGACACACGTCTCTACCCCTCACTCTCTCAGGAGGAGGGCACCGGCTTCGACCACTCCTGGGCCCCCAAAAACCCACTAATGTAGCAGATCTCTTAGGAGGGACACACGTCTCTACCCCTCACTCTGTCAGGAGGAGGCCACCGGCTGGGACCACTCCTGGGCCCCTCACAAACCCCTAATGTAGCAGGTCTCTTAGGAGGGACACACGTCTCTACTCCTCACTCTGCTCAGGAGGAGGGCACCGGCTTGACCACTCCTGGGCCCCCACAAACCCACTAATGTAGCAGGTCTCTTAGGAGGGACACACGTCTCTACCCCTCACTCTCTCAGGAGGAGGGCACCGGCTTGGACCACTCCTGGGCCCCCACAAACCCACTAATGTAGCAGGTCTCTTAGGAGGGACACATGTCTCTACCCTCACTCTCTCAGGAGAGGCCATGCATGTGCTCAGGAGGAGGGCACCGGCTTGGACCACTCCTGGGCCCCCACAAACCCACTAATGTAGCAGGTCCCCTGAGGAGGGACACACGTCTCTACCCCTCCCTCTCTCAGGATAGGCCATGCATGTGCTCAGGAGGAGGGCACCGGCTGGGACCACTCCTGGGCCCCCACAAGCCCCCTAATGTAGCAGGTCCCCTGAGGAGGGACACACGTCTCTACCCCTCACTCTCTCAGGAGAGGCCGTGCATGTGCTCAGGAGGAGGGCACCAGATGGGACCACTCCTGGGCCCTCACAAGCCCCCTAATGTAGCAGGTCCCCTGAGGAGGGACACACGTCTCTACTCCTCACTCTCTCAGGAGGAGGGCACCGGCTTGGACCACTCCTGGGCCCCCACAAACCCACTAATATAGCAGGTCTCTTAGGAGGGACACACATCTCTACCCCCTCACTCTCTCAGGAGGAGGGCACCGGCTGGGACCACTCCTGGCCCCCACAAACCCACTAATGTAGCAGGTCTCTTAGAGGGACACACGTCTCTACTCCTCACTCTCTCAGGAGGAGGGCACCGGCTTGGACCACTCCTGGGCCCCCACAAACCCACTAATGTAGCAGGTCTCTTAGGAGGGACACACGTCTCTACCCTCACTCTCTCAGGAGGAGGGCACCGGCTTGGACCACACCTGGGCCCCCACAAACCCACTAATGTAGCAGGTCTCTTAGGAGGGACACACGTCTCTACCACTCACTCTCTCAGGAGGAGGGCACCGGCTTGGACCACTCCTGGGCCCCCAGAAACCCACTAATGTAGCAGGTCTCTTAGGAGGGACACACATCTCTACCCCTCACTCTCTCAGGAGGAGGGCACCGGCTGGGATCACTCCTGGGCCCCCACAAGCCCCCTAATGTAGCAGGTCCCCTGATGAGGGACACACGTCTCTACCCCTCACTCTCTCAGGAGAGGCCATGCATGTGCTCAGGAGGAGGGCATCGGCTGGGACCACTCCTGGGCCCCCACAAGCCCCCTAATGTAGCAGGTCCCCTGAGGAGGGACACACGTCTCTACTCCCTCACTCTCTCAGGAGGAGGGCACCGGATGGGACCACTCCTGGGCCCCCACAAACCCCCTAATGTAGCAGGTCTCTTAGGAGGGACACACGTCTCTACCCCTCACTCTCTCAGGAGGAGGGCACCGACTGGGACCACTCCTGGGCCCCCACAAACCCCCTAATGTAGCAGGTCTCTTAGGAGGGACACACGTCTCTACTCCCTCACTCTCTCAGGAGAGGCCATGCATGTGCTCAGGAGGAGGGCACCGGCTCGGACCACTCCTGGGCCCCCACAAACCCCTAATGTAGCAGGTCTCTTAGGAGGGACACACGTCTCTACTCCCTCACTCTCTCAGGAGGAGGGCACCGCTGGGACCACTCCTGGGCCCCTACAAGCCCCCTAATGTAGCAGGTCCCCTGATGAGGGACACACGCCTCTACCCCTCACTCTCTCAGGAGAGGCCATGCATGTGCTCAGGAGGAGGGCACCAGCTGGGACCACTCCTGGGCCCCCACAAGCCTCCTAATGTAGGAGTGTCTCCTAGGAGGGACACACGTCTCTACCCCTCACTCTCTCAGGAGGAGGGCACCGGCTTGGACCACTCCTGGGCCCCCACAAACCCACTAATGTAGCAGGTCTCTTAGGAGGGACACACGTCTCTACCCCTCACTCTCTCAGGAGGAGGGCACCGGCTGGGACCACTCCTGGGCCCCCACAAACCCCCTAATGGAGCAGGTCTCTTAGGAGGGACACACGTCTCTACCCCTCACTCTCTCAGGAGGAGGGCACCGGCTTGGACAACTCCTGGGCCCCCACAAGCCCCCTAATGTAGCAGGTCCCCTGAGGAGGGACACACATCTCTACTCCCTCCCTCTCTCAGGAGAGGCCATGCATCTGCTCAGGAGGAGGGCACCGGCTGGGACCACTCCTGGGCCCCCACAAGCCCCCTAATGTAGCAGGTCCCTGAGGAGAGACACACGTCTCTACCCTCACTCTCTCAGGAGAAATCATGCATGTGCTCAGGAGGAGGGAACCGGCTGGGACCACTCCTGGGCCCCCACAAGCCCCCTAATGTAGCAGGTCCCCTGAGGAGGGACACACGTCTCTACCCCTCACTCTCTCAGGAGGAGGGCACCAGCTTGGACCACTCCTGGGGCCCCACAAACCCACTAATGTAGCAGGTCTCTTAGGAGGGACACACGTCTCTACCCCTCACTCTCTCAGGAGGAGGTCACCGGCTGGGACCTCTCCTGGGCCCCCACAAACCCCCTAATGTAGCAGGTCTCTTAGGAGGGAGACACGTCTCTACCCCTCACTCTCTCAGGAGGAGGGCACCGGCTGGGACCACTCCTGGGCCCCCACAAACCCCCTAATGTAGCAGGTCTCTTAGGAGGGACACACGTCTCTACCCCTCACTCTCTCAGGAGGAGGGCACCGGCTTGGACCACTCCTGGCCCCCACAAGCCCCCTAATGTAGCAGGTCCCCTGAGGAGGGACACACGTCTCTACCCCTCCCTCTCTCAGGAGAGGCCATGCATGTGCTCAGGAGGAGGGCGCCGGCTGGGACCACTCCTGGGCCCCCACAAGCCCCCTAATGTAGTAGGTCTCTGAGTAGGGACACACGTCTCTACCCCTCACTCTCTCAGGAGAGGCCATGCATGTGCTCAGGAGGAGGGCACCGGCTGGGACCACTCCTGGGCCCCCACAAGCCCCCTAATGTAGTAGGTCTCTGAGGAGGGACACACGTCTGTACCCCTCACTCTCTCAGGAGGAGGGCACCGGCTTGGACCACTCCTGGGCCCCCACAAACCCACTAATGTAGCAGGTCCCCTGAGGAGGGACACACGTCTCTACCCCTCCCTCTCTCAGGATAGGCCATGCATGTGCTCAGGAGGAGGGCACCGGCTGGGACCAGTCCTGGGCCCCCACAAGCCCCCTAATGTAGCAGGTCCCCTGAGGAGGGACACACGTCTCTACCCCTCACTCTCTCAGGAGAGGCCGTGCATGTGCTCAGGAGGAGGGCACCAGATGGGACCACTCCTGGGCCCTCACAAGCCCCCTAATGTAGCAGGTCCCCTGAGGAGGGACACACGTCTCTACTCCTCACTCTCTCAGGAGGAGGGCACCGGCTTGGACCACTCCTGGGCCCCCACAAACCCACTAATATAGCAGGTCTCTTAGAGGGACACACATCTCTACCCTCACTCTCTCAGGAGGAGGGCACTGGCTTGACCACTCCTGGCCCCCCACAAACCCACTAATGTAGCAGGTCTCTTAGGAGGGACACACGTCTCTACTCCTCACTCTCTCAGGAGGAGGGCACCGGCTTGACCACTCCTGGGCCCCCACAAACCCACTAATGTAGCAGGTCTCTTAGAGGGACACACGTCTCTACCCCTCACTCTCTCAGGAGGAGGGCACCGGCTTGGACCACACCTGGGCCCCCACAAACCCACTAATGTAGCAGGTCTCTTAGGAGGGACACACGTCTCTACCACTCACTCTCTCAGGAGGAGGGCACCGGCTTGGACCACTCCTGGGCCCCCAGAAACCCACTAATGTAGCAGGTCTCTTAGGAGGGACACACGTCTCTACCCCTCACTCTCTCAGGAGGAGGGCACCGGCTTGGACCACACCTGGGCCCCCACAAACCCACTAATGTAGCAGGTCTCTTAGGAGGGACACACGTCTCTACCACTCACTCTCTCAGGAGGAGGGCACCGGCTTGGACCACTCCTGGGCCCCCAGAAACCCACTAATGTAGCAGGTCTCTTAGGAGGGACACACATCTCTACCCCTCACTCTCTCAGGAGGAGGGCACCGGCTGGGATCACTCCTGGGCCCCCACAAGCCCCCTAATGTAGCAGGTCCCCTGATGAGGGACACACGTCTCTACCCCTCACTCTCTCAGGAGAGGCCATGCATGTGCTCAGGAGGAGGGCATCGGCTGGGACCACTCCTGGGCCCCCACAAGCCCCCTAATGTAGCAGGTCCCCTGAGGAGGGACACACGTCTCTACCCCTCACTCTCTCAGGAGGAGGGCACCGGATGGGACCACTCCTGGGCCCCCACAAACCCCCTAATGTAGCAGGTCTCTTAGGAGGGACACACGTCTCTACCCTCACTCTCTCAGGAGGAGGGCACCGCCTGGGACCACTCCTGGGCCCCCACAAACCCCCTAATGTAGCAGGTCTCTTAGGAGGGACACACGTCTCTACCCCTCACTCTCTCAGGAGAGGCCATGCATGTGCTCAGGAGGAGGGCACCGGCTCGGACCACTCCTGGGCCCCCACAAACCCCTAATGTAGCAGGTCTCTTAGGAGGGACACACGTCTCTACCCCTCACTCTCTCAGGAGGAGGGCACCGGCTGGGACCACTCCTGGGCCCCTACAAGCCCCCTAATGTAGCAGGTCCCCTGATGAGGGACACACGTCTCTACCCCTCACTCTCTCAGGAGAGGCCATGCATGTGCTCAGGAGGAGGGCACCGGCTGGGACCACTCCTGGGCCCCCACAAGCCCCCTAATGTAGGGTGTCTCTTAGGAGGGACACACGTCTCTACCCCTCACTCTCTCAGGAGGAGGGCACCGCTTGGACCACTCCTGGGCCCCCACAAACCCATTAATGTAGCAGGTCTCTAGGAGGGACACACGTCTCTACCCCTCACTCTCTCAGGAGGAGGGCACCGGCTGGGACCACTCCTGGGCCCCCACAAACCCCCTAATGTAGCAGGTCTCTTAGGAGGGACACACGTCTCTACCCCTCACTCTCTCAGGAGGAGGGCACCGGCTTGGACAACTCCTGGGCCCCCACAAGCCCCCTAATGTAGCAGGTCCCCTGAGGAGGGACACACATCTCTACCCCTCCCCTCTCTCAGGAGAGGCCATGCATCTGCTCAGGAGGAGGGCACCGGCTGGGACCACTCCTGGGCCCCCACAAGCCCCCTAATGTAGCAGGTCCCTGAGGAGAGACACACGTCTCTACCCCTCACTCTCTCAGGAGAAATCATGCATGTGCTCAGGAGGAGGGAACCGGCTGGGACCACTCCTGGGCCCCCACAAGCCCCCTAATGTAGCAGGTCCCCTGAGGAGGGACACACGTCTCTACCCCTCACTCTCTCAGGAGGAGGGCACCAGCTTGGACCACTCCTGGGGCCCCACAAACCCACTAATGTAGCAGGTCTCTTAGGAGGGACACACGTCTCTACCCCCTCACTCTCTCAGGAGGAGGTCACCGGCTGGGACCACTCCTGGGCCCCCACAAACCCCCTAATGTAGCAGGTCTCTTAGGAGGGACACACGTCTCTACCCTCACTCTCTCAGGAGGAGGGCACCGGCTGGGACCACTCCTGGGCCCCCACAAACCCCCTAATGTAGCAGGTCTCTTAGGAGGGACACACGTCTCTACCCTCACTCTCTCAGGAGGAGGGCACCGCTTGGACCACTCCTGGCCCCCACAAGCCCCCTAATGTAGCAGGTCCCCTGAGGAGGGACACACGTCTCTACCCCTCCCTCTCTCAGGAGAGGCCATGCATGTGCTCAGGAGGAGGGCGGCGGCTGGGACCACTCCTGGGCCCCCACAAGCCCCCTAATGTAGTAGGTCTCTGAGTAGGGACACACGTCTCTACCCCTCACTCTCTCAGGAGAGGCCATGCATGTGCTCAGGAGGAGGGCACCGGCTGGGACCACTCCTGGGCCCCCACAAGCCCCCTAATGTAGTAGGTCTCTGAGGAGGGACACACGCCTGTACCCCTCACTCTCTCAGGAGGAGGGCACCGGCTGGGACCACTCCTGGGCCCCCACAAGCCCCCTAATGTAGTAGGTCTCTGAGGAGGGACACACGTCTCTACCCCTCACTCTCTCAGGAGAGGCCATGCATGTGCTCAGGAGGAGGGCACCGGCTGGGAGCACTCCTAGGCCCCCACAAGCCCCCTAATGTAGCAGGTTCCCTGAGGAGGGACACACGTCTTTACCCCTCACTCTCTCAGGAGAAGTCATGCATGTGCTCAGGAGGAGGGCACCGGCTGGGACCACTCCTGGGCCCCCACAAGCCCCCTAATGTAGTAGGTCTCTGAGGAGGGACACACGTTTCTACCCCTCACTCTCTCAGGAGAGGCCATGCACATGCTCAGGAAGAGGGCACCGGCTGGGACCACTCGTAGGCCCCCACAAGCCTCCTAATGTAGCAGGTCTCTGAGGAGGGACACACGTCTCTACCCCTAACTCTCTCAGGAGGAGGGCACCGGCTGAGACCACTCCTGGGCCCCCACAAGCCCCCTAATGTAGCAGGTCCCCTGAGGAGGGACACACGTCACTACCCCTCACTCTCTCAGGAGAGGCCGTGCATGTGCTCAGGAGGAGGGCACCAGATGGGACCACTCCTGGGCCCTCACAAGCCCCCTAATGTAGCAGGTCCCCTGAGGAGGGACACACTTCTCTACCCCTAACTCTCTCAGGAGTAGGGCACCGGCTGGGACCACTCCTGGGCCCCCACAAGCCCCCTAATGTAGCAGGTCCCCTGAGGAGGGACACACGTCTCTACCCCTCACTCTCTCAGGAGGAGGACCCGGCTGGGACCACCCCTGGGCCCCCACAAGCCCCCTAATGTAGCAGGTCCCTGAGAGAGGGACACACGTCTCTACCCCTCACTCTCTCAGGAGAAATCATTCATGTGCTCAGGAGGAGGGAACCGGCTGGGACCACTCCTGGGCCCCCAAAAGCCCCCTAATGTAGTAGGTCTCTGAGGAGGGACACACGTCTCGACCCCTCCCTCTCTCAGGAGAGGCCATGCATGTGCTCAGGAGGAGGGCACCGGCTGGGACCACTCCTGGGCCCCCACAAGCCCCCTAATGTAGCAGGTCCCCTGAGGAGGGACACACATCTCTATCCCTCCCTCTCTCAGGAGGGGCCATGCATGTGCTCAGGAGGAGGGCACCGGCTGGAACCACTCCTGGGCCCCCACAAGCCCCCTAATGTAGTAGGTCTCTTAGGAGGGACACACGTCTCTACCCCTCACTCTGTGAGGAGGAGGGCCCCGGCTTGGACCACTCCTGGGCCCCCACAAACCCCTAATGTAGCAGGTCTCTTAGGAGGGACACACGTCTCTACCCCTCACTCTCTCAGGAGGAGGGCACCGGCTGGGACCACTCCTGGGCCCCCACAAGCCCCCTAATGTAGCAGGTCCCCTGAGGAGGGACACACATCTCTACCCCTCCCTCTCTCAGGAGAGGCCATGCATGTGCTCAGGAGGAGGGCACTGGCTGGGACCCTCCTGGGCCCCCACAAACCCCCTAATGTAGCAGGTCTCTTAGGAGGGACACACATCTCTACCCCTCACTCTCTCAGGAGGAGGGCACCGGCTGGGACCACTCCCGGGCCCCCACAAGCCCCCTAATGTAGCAAGTCCCCTGAGGAGGGACACACGTCTCTACCCCTCACTCTCTCAGGAGGAGGGCACCGGCTTGGACCACTCCTGGGCCCCCACAAACCCACTAATGTAGCAGGTCTCTTAGGAGGGACACACGTCTCTACCCCTCACTCTCTCAGGAGGAGGGCACCGGCTGGGACCACTCCTGGGCCCCCACAAACCCCTAATGTAGCAGGTCTCTTAGGAGGGACACACGTCTCTACCCCCTCACTCTCTCAGGAGGAGGGCACCGGTTTGGACCACTCCTGGGCCCCCACAAGCCCCCTAATGTAGCAGGTCCCCTGAGGAGGGACACACATCTCTACCCCTCCCTCTCTCAGGAGAGGCCATGCATCTGCTCAGGAGGAGGGCACCGGCTGGGACCACTCCTGGGCCCCCACAAGCCCCCTAATGTAGCAGGTCCCCTGAGGAGGGACACACATCTCTACCCCTCCCTCTCTCAGGAGAGGCCATGCATCTGCTCAGGAGGAGGCCACCGGCTGGGACCACTCCTGGGCCCCCACAAACCCACTAATGTAGCAGGTCTCTTAGGAGGGACTCACGTCTCTACCCCTCACTCTGTCAGGAGGAGGGCACCGGCTTGGACCTCTACTGGGCCCCCACAAACCCCTAATGTAGCAGGTCTCTTAGGAGGGACACACGTCTCTACCCCTCACTCTCTCAGGAGGAGGGCACCGGCTTGGACCACTCCTGGGCCCCAAAACCCACTAATGTAGCAGATCTCTTAGGAGGGACACACGTCTCTACCCCTCACTCTGTCAGGAGGAGGCCGTGCATGTGCTCAGGAGGAGGGCACCAGATGGGACCACTCCTGGGCCCTCACAAGCCGCCTAATGTAGCAGGTCCCCTGAGGAGGGACACACGTCTCTACTCCTCACTCTCTCAGGAGGAGGGCACCGGCTTGACCACTCCTGGGCCCCCACAAACCCACTAATATAGCAGGTCTCTTAGGAGGGACACACGTCTCTACCTCTCACTCTCTCAGGAGGAGGGCACCGGTTTGGACCACTCCTGGGCCCCCACAAACCCACTAATGTAGCAGGTCTCTTAGGAGGGACACACGTCTCTACCCCTCACTCTCTCAGGAGGAGGGCACCGGCTTGGACCACTCCTGGGCCCCACAAACCCACTAATGTAGCAGGTCTCTTAGGAGGGACACACGTCTCTACCCCTCACTCTCTCAGGAGGAGGGCACCGGCTTGGACCACTCCTGGGCCCCCACAAACCCACTAATGTAGCAGGTCTCTTAGGAGGGACACACGTCTCTACCCTCACTCTCTCAGGAGGAGGGCACCGGCTTGGACCACGCCTGGGCCCCCACAAACCCACTCAATGTAGCAGGTCTCTTAGGAGGGACACACATCTCTACCCCTCACTCTCTCAGGAGGAGGGCACCGGCTTGGACCACTCCTGGGCCCCCACAAACCCACTAATGTAGCAGGTCTCTTAGGAGGGACACACGTCTCTACCCCTCACTCTGTCAGGAGGAGGGCACCGGCTGGGACCACTCCTGGGCCCCCACAAGCCCCCTTATGTAGCAGGTCTCTGTGGAGGGACACGTCTCTACCCCTCACTCTCTCAGGAGGAGGGCACCGGCTGAGACCACTCCTGGGCCCCCACAAGCCCCCTAATGTAGCAGGTCCCCTGATGAGGGACACACGTCTCTACCCCTCACTCTCTCAGGAGAGGCCATGCATGTGCTCAGGAGGAGGGCACCGGCTGGGACCACTCCTGGGCCCCCACAAGCCCCCTAATGTAGCAGGTCCCCTGAGGAGGGACACACGTCTCTACCCCTCACTCTCTCAGGAGGAGGGCACCGGATGGGACCACTCCTGGGCCCCCACAAACCCCCTAATGTAGCAGGTCTCTTAGGAGGGACACACGTCTCTACCCCTCACTCTCTCAGGAGGAGGGCACCGCCTGGGACCACTCCTGGGCCCCCACAAACCCCCTAATGTAGCAGGTCTCTTAGGAGGGACACACGTCTCTACTCCTCACTCTCTCAGGAGAGGCCATGCATGTGCTCAGGAGGAGGGCACCGGCTCGGACCACTCCTGGGCCCCCACAAACCCCTAATGTAGCAGGTCTCTTAGGAGGGACACACGTCTCTACCCCTCACTCTCTCAGGAGGAGGGCACCGGCTTGGACCACTCCTGGGCCCCCACAAACCCACTAATGTAGCAGGTCTCTTAGGAGGGACACATGTCTCTACCCCTCACTCTCTCAGGAGAGGCCATGCATGTGCTCAGGAGGAGGGCACCGGCTTGGACCACTCCTGGGCCCCCACAAACCCACTAATGTAGCAGGTCCCCTGAGGAGGGACACACGTCTCTACCCCTCCTCTCTCAGGATAGGCCATGCATGTGCTCAGGAGGAGGGCACCGGCTGGGACCCCTCCTGGGCCCCCACAAGCCCCCTAATGTAGCAGGTCCCCTGAGGAGGGACACACGTCTCTACCCCTCACTCTCTCAGGAGAGGCCGTGCATGTGCTCAGGAGGAAGGCCCCAGATGGGACCACTCCTGGGCCCTCACAAGCCCCCTAATGTAGCAGGTCCCCTGAGGAGGGACACACGTCTCTACTCCTCACTCTCTCAGGAGGAGGGCACCGGCTTGGACCACTCCTGGGCCCCCACAAACCCCCTAATGTAGCAGGTCTCTTAGGAGGGACACACGTCTCTACCCCTCACTCTCTCAGGAGGAGGGCACCGGTTTGGACCACTCCTGGGCCCCCACAAGCCCCCTAATGTAGCAGGTCCCCTGAGGAGGGACACACATCTCTACCCCTCCCTCTCTCAGGAGATGCCATGCATCTGCTCAGGGGGAGGGCACCGGCTGGGACCACTCCTGGGCCCCCACAAGCCCCCTAATGTAGCAGGTCCCCTGAGGAGGGACACACATCTCTACCCCTCCTCTCTCAGGAGAGGCCATGCATCTGCTCAGGAGGAGGCCACCGGCTGGGACCACTCCTGGGCCCCCACAAACCCACTAATGTAGCAGGTCTCTTAGGAGGGACTCACGTCTCTACCCCTCACTCTGTCAGGAGGAGGGCACCGGCTTGGACCTCTACTGGGCCCCCACAAACCCCTAATGTAGCAGGTCTCTTAGGAGGGACACACGTCTCTACCCCTCACTCTCTCAGGAGGAGGGCACCGGCTTGGACCACTCCTGGGCCCCCAAAAACCCACTAATGTAGCAGATCTCTTAGGAGGGACACACGTCTCTACCCCTCACTCTGTCAGGAGGAGGCCGTGCATGTGCTCAGGAGGAGGGCACCAGATGGGACCACTCCTGGGCCCTCACAAGCCGCCTAATGTAGCAGGTCCCCTGAGGAGGGACACACGTCTCTACTCCTCACTCTCTCAGGAGGAGGGCACCGGCTTGGACCACTCCTGGGCCCCCACAAACCCACTAATATAGCAGGTCTCTTAGGAGGGACACACGTCTCTACCTCTCACTCTCTCAGGAGGAGGGCACCGGTTTGGACCACTCCTGGGCCCCCACAAACCCACTAATGTAGCAGGTCTCTTAGGAGGGACACACGTCTCTACCCCTCACTCTCTCAGGAGGAGGGCACCGGCTTGGACCACTCCTGGGCCCCCACAAACCCACTAATGTAGCAGGTCTCTTAGGAGGGACACACGTCTCTACCCCTCACTCTCTCAGGAGGAGGGCACCGGCTTGGACCACTCCTGGGCCCCCACAAACCCACTAATATAGCAGGTCTCTTAGGAGGGACACACGTCTCTACCCCTCACTCTCTCAGGAGGAGGGCACCGGCTTGGACCACTCCTGGGCCCCCACAAACCCACTAATGTAGCAGGTCTCTTAGGAGGGACACACATCTCTACCCCTCACTCTCTCAGGAGGAGGGCACCGGCTTGGACCACTCCTGGGCCCCCACAAACCCACTAATGTAGCAGGTCTCTTAGGAGGGACACACGTCTCTACCCCTCACTCTGTCAGGAGGAGGGCACCGGCTGGGACCACTCCTGGGCCCCCACAAGCCCCCTTATGTAGCAGGTCTCTGTGGAGGGACACGTCTCTACCCCTCACTCTCTCAGGAGGAGGGCACCGGCTGAGACCACTCCTGGGCCCCCACAAGCCCCCTAATGTAGCAGGTCCCCTGATGAGGGACACACGTCTCTACCCCTCACTCTCTCAGGAGAGGCCATGCATGTGCTCAGGAGGAGGGCACCGGCTGGGACCACTCCTGGGCCCCCACAAGCCCCCTAATGTAGCAGGTCCCCTGAGGAGGGACACACGTCTCTACCCCTCACTCTCTCAGGAGGAGGGCACCGGATGGGACCACTCCTGGGCCCCCACAAACCCCCTAATGTAGCAGGTCTCTTAGGAGGGACACACGTCTCTACCCCTCACTCTCTCAGGAGGAGGGCACCGCCTGGGACCACTCCTGGGCCCCCACAAACCCCCTAATGTAGCAGGTCTCTTAGGAGGGACACACGTCTCTACCCCTCACTCTCTCAGGAGAGGCCATGCATGTGCTCAGGAGGAGGGCACCGGCTCGGACCACTCCTGGGCCCCCACAAACCCCCTAATGTAGCAGGTCTCTTAGGAGGGACACACGTCTCTACCCCTCACTCTCTCAGGAGGAGGGCACCGGCTTGGACCACTCCTGGGCCCCCACAAACCCACTAATGTAGCAGGTCTCTTAGGAGGGACACATGTCTCTACCCCTCACTCTCTCAGGAGAGGCCATGCATGTGCTCAGGAGGAGGGCACCGGCTTGGACCACTCCTGGGCCCCCACAAACCCACTAATGTAGCAGGTCCCCTGAGGAGGGACACACGTCTCTACCCCTCCCTCTCTCAGGATAGGCCATGCATGTGCTCAGGAGGAGGGCACCGGCTGGGACCCCTCCTGGGCCCCCACAAGCCCCCTAATGTAGCAGGTCCCCTGAGGAGGGACACACGTCTCTACCCCTCACTCTCTCAGGAGAGGCCGTGCATGTGCTCAGGAGGAAGGCCCCAGATGGGACCACTCCTGGGCCCTCACAAGCCCCCTAATGTAGCAGGTCCCCTGAGGAGGGACACACGTCTCTACTCCTCACTCTCTCAGGAGGAGGGCACCGGCTTGGACCACTCCTGGGCCCCCACAAACCCACTAATATAGCAGGTCTCTTAGGAGGGACACACATCTCTACCCCTCACTCTCTCAGGAGGAGGGCACCGGCTTGGACCACTCCTGGCCCCCCACAAACCCACTAATGTAGCAGGTCTCTTAGGAGGGACACACGTCTCTACCCCTCACTCTCTCAGGAGGAGGGCACCGGCTTGGACCAATCCTGGGCCCCCACAAACCCACTAATGCAGCAGGTCTCTTAGGAGGGACACACGTCTCTACCCCTCACTCTCTCAGGAGGAGGGCACCGGCTTGGACAACACCTGGGCCCCCACAAACCCACTAATGTAGCACGTCTCTTAGGAGGGACACACGTCTCTACCACTCACTCTCTCAGGAGGAGGGCACCGGCTTGGACCACTCCTGGGCCCCCAGAAACCCACTAATGTAGCAGGTCTCTTAGGAGGGACACACATCTCTACCCCTCACTCTCTCAGGAGGAGGGCACCGGCTTGGACCACTCCTGGGCCCCCACAAACCCACTAATGTAGCAGGTCTCTTAGGAGGGACACACGTCTCTACCCCTCACTCTGTCAGGAGGAGGGCACCGGCTGGGATCACTCCTGGGCCCCCACAAGCCCCCTTATGTAGTAGGTCTCTGTGGAGGGACACGTCTCTACCCCTCACTCTCTCAGGAGGAGGGCACCGGCTGAGACCACTCCTGGGCCCCCACAAGCCCCCTAATGTAGCAGGTCCCCTGATGAGGGACACACGTCTCTACCCCTCACTCTCTCAGGAGAGGCCATGCATGTGCTCAGGAGGAGGGCATCGGCTGGGACCACTCCTGGGCCCCCACAAGCCCCCTAATGTAGCAGGTCCCCTGAGGAGGGACACACGTCTCTACTCCTCACTCTCTCAGGAGGAGGGCACCGGATGGGACCACTCCTGGGCCCCCACAAACCCCCTAATGTAGCAGGTCTCTTAGGAGGGACACACGTCTCTACCCCTCACTCTCTCAGGAGGAGGGCACCGCCTGGGACCACTCCTGGGCCCCCACAAACCCCCTAATGTAGCAGGTCTCTTAGGAGGGACACACGTCTCTACCCCTCACTCTCTCAGGAGAGGCCATGCATGTGCTCAGGAGGAGGGCACCGGCTCGGACCACTCCTGGGCCCCCACAAACCCCTAATGTAGCAGGTCTCTTAGGAGGGACACACGTCTCTACCCCTCACTCTCTCAGGAGGAGGGCACCGGCTGGGACCACTCCTGGGCCCCTACAAGCCCCCTAATGTAGCAGGTCCCCTGATGAGGGACACACGTCTCTACCCCTCACTCTCTCAGGAGAGGCCATGCATGTGCTCAGGAGGAGGGCACCGGCTGGGACCACTCCTGGGCCCCCACAAGCCCCCTAATGTAGGGTGTCTCTTAGGAGGGACACACGTCTCTACCCCTCACTCTCTCAGGAGGAGGGCACCGGCTTGGACCACTCCTGGGCCCCCACAAACCCATTAATGTAGCAGGTCTCTTAGGAGGGACACACGTCTCTACCCCTCACTCTCTCAGGAGGAGGGCACCGGCTGGGACCACTCCTGGGCCCCCACAAACCCCCTAATGTAGCAGGTCTCTTAGGAGGGACACACGTCTCTACCCCTCACTCTCTCAGGAGGAGGGCACCGGCTTGGACAACTCCTGGGCCCCCACAAGCCCCCTAATGTAGCAGGTCCCCTGAGGAGGGACACACATCTCTACCCCTCCCTCTCTCAGGAGAGGCCATGCATCTGCTCAGGAGGAGGGCACCGGCTGGGACCACTCCTGGGCCCCCACAAGCCCCCTAATGTAGCAGGTCCCTGAGGAGAGACACACGTCTCTACCCCTCACTCTCTCAGGAGAAATCATGCATGTGCTCAGGAGGAGGGAACCGGCTGGGACCACTCCTGGGCCCACACAAGCCCCTAATGTAGCAGGTCCCCTGAGGAGGGACACACGCCTCTACCCCTCACTCTCTCAGGAGGAGGGCACCAGCTTGGACCACTCCTGGGGCCCCACAAACCACTAATGTAGCAGGTCTCTTAGGAGGGACACATTTCTCTACCCCTCACTCTCTCAGGAGGAGGTCACCGGCTGGGACCACTCCTGGGCCCCCACAAACCCCCTAATGTAGCAGGTCTCTTAGGAGGGACACACGTCTCTACCCCTCACTCTCTCAGGAGGAGGGCACCGGCTGGGACCACTCCTGGGCCCCCACAAACCCCCTAATGTAGCAGGTCTCTTAGGAGGGACACACGTCTCTACCCTCACTCTCTCAGGAGGAGGGCACCGGCTTGGACCACTCCTGGGCCCCCACAAGCCCCCTAATGTAGCAGGTCCCCTGAGGAGGGACACACGTCTCTACCCCTCCTCTCTCAGGAGAGGCCATGCATGTGCTCAGGAGGAGGGCGCCGGCTGGGACCACTCCTGGGCCCCCACAAGCCCCCTAATGTAGTAGGTCTCTGAGTAGGGACACACGTCTCTACCCCTCACTCTCTCAGGAGAGGCCATGCATGTGCTCAGGAGGAGGGCACCGGCTGGGACCACTCCTGGGCCCCCACAAGCCCCCTAATGTAGTAGGTCTCTGAGGAGGGACACACGCCTGTACCCCTCACTCTCTCAGGAGGAGGGCACCGGCTGGGACCACTCCTGGGCCCCCACAAGCCCCCTAATGTAGTAGGTCTCTGAGGAGGGACACACGTCTCTACCCCTCACTCTCTCAGGAGAGGCCATGCATGTGCTCAGGAGGAGGGCACCGGCTGGGAGCACTCCTAGGCCCCCACAAGCCCCCTAATGTAGCAGGTTCCCTGAGGAGGGACACACGTCTTTACCCCTCACTCTCTCAGGAGAAGTCATGCATGTGCTCAGGAGGAGGGCACCGGCTGGGACCACTCCTGGGCCCCCACAAGCCCCTAATGTAGTAGGTCTCTGAGGAGGGACACACGTTTCTACCCTCACTCTCTCAGGAGAGGCCATGCACATGCTCAGGAAGAGGGCACCGGCTGGGACCACTCGTAGGCCCCCACAAGCCTCCTAATGTAGCAGGTCTCTGAGGAGGGACACACGTCTCTACCCCTAACTCTCTCAGGAGGAGGGCACCGGCTGAGACCACTCCTGGGCCCCCACAAGCCCCCTAATGTAGCAGGTCCCCTGAGGAGGGACACACGTCACTACCCCTCACTCTCTCAGGAGAGGCCGTGCATGTGCTCAGGAGGAGGGCACCAGATGGGACCACTCCTGGGCCCTCACAAGCCCCCTAATGTAGCAGGTCCCCTGAGGAGGGACACACTTCTCTACCCCTAACTCTCTCAGGAGTAGGGCACCGGCTGGGACCACTCCTGGGCCCCCACAAGCCCCTAATGTAGCAGGTCCCCTGAGGAGGGACACACGTCTCTACCCCTCACTCTCTCAGGAGGAGGGCCCCGGCTGGGACCACTCCTGGGCCCCCACAAGCCCCCTAATGTAGCAGGTCCCTGAGAGAGGGACACACGTCTCTACCCCTCACTCTCTCAGGAGAAATCATTCATGTGCTCAGGAGGAGGGAACCGGCTGGGACCACTCCTGGGCCCCCAAAAGCCCCCTAATGTAGTAGGTCTCTGAGGAGGGACACACGTCTCTACCCCTCCCTCTCTCAGGAGAGGCCATGCATGTGCTCAGGAGGAGGGCACCGGCTGGGACCACTCCTGGGCCCCCACAAGCCCCCTAATGTAGCAGGTCCCCTGAGGAGGGACACACATCTCTACCCCTCCCTCTCTCAGGAGGGGCCATGCATGTGCTCAGGAGGAGGGCACCGGCTGGAACCACTCCTGGGCCCCCACAAGCCCCCTAATGTAGTAGGTCTCTTAGGAGGGACACACGTCTCTACCCCTCACTCTGTGAGGAGGAGGGCACCGGCTTGGACCACTCCTGGGCCCCCACAAACCCCCTAATGTAGCAGGTCTCTTAGGAGGGACACACGTCTCTACCCTCACTCTCTCAGGAGGAGGGCACCGGCTGGGACCACTCCTGGGCCCCCACAAGCCCCCTAATGTAGCAGGTCCCTGAGGAGGGACACACATCTCTACTCCCTCCCTCTCTCAGGAGAGGCCATGCATGTGCTCAGGAGGAGGGCACTGGCTGGGACCCCTCCTGGGCCCCCACAAACCCCCTAATGTAGCAGGTCTCTTAGGAGGGACACACATCTCTACCCCTCACTCTCTCAGGAGGAGGGCACCGGCTGGGACCACTCCTGGGCCCCCACAAGCCCCCTAATGTAGCAAGTCCCCTGAGGAGGGACACACGTCTCTACCCCTCACTCTCTCAGGAGGAGGGCACCGGCTTGGACCACTCCTGGGCCCCCACAAACCCACTAATGTAGCAGGTCTCTTAGGAGGGACACACGTCTCTACCCCTCACTCTCTCAGGAGGAGGGCACCGGCTGGGACCACTCCTGGGCCCCCACAAACCCCTAATGTAGCAGGTCTCTTAGGAGGGACACACGTCTCTACCCCTCACTCTCTCAGGAGGAGGGCACCGGTTTGGACCACTCCTGGGCCCCCACAAGCCCCCTAATGTAGCAGGTCCCCTGAGGAGGGACACACATCTCTACCCCTCCCTCTCTCAGGAGAGGCCATGCATCTGCTCAGGAGGAGGCCACCGGCTGGGACCACTCCTGGGCCCCCACAAACCCCCTAATGTAGCAGGTCTCTTAGGAGGGACTCACGTCTCTACCCCTCACTCTGTCAGGAGGAGGGCACCGGCTTGGACCTCTCCTGGGCCCCCACAAACCCCTAATGTAGCAGGTCTCTTAGGAGGGACACACGTCTCTACCCCTCACTCTCTCAGGAGGAGGGCACCGGCTTGGACCACTCCTGAGCCCCCAAAAACCCACTAATGTAGCAGATCTCTTAGGAGGGACACACGTCTCTACCCCTCACTCTGTCAGGAGGAGGCCGTGCATGTGCTCAGGAGGAGGGCACCAGATGGGACCACTCCTGGGCCCTCACAAGCCCCCTAATGTAGCAGGTCCCCTGAGGAGGGACACACGTCTCTACTCCTCACTCTCTCAGGAGGAGGGCACCGGCTTGGACCACTCCTGGGCCCCCACAAACCCACTAATATAGCAGGTCTCTTAGGAGGGACACACGTCTCTACCTCTCACTCTGTCAGGAGGAGGGCACCGGCTGGGACCACTCCTGGGCCCCCACAAGCCCCCTTATGTAGCAGGTCTCTGTGGAGGGACACGTCTCTACCCCTCACTCTCTCAGGAGGAGGGCACCGGCTGAGACCACTCCTGGGCCCCCACAAGCCCCCTAATGTAGCAGGTCCCCTGATGAGGGACACACGTCTCTACCCCCTCACTCTCTCAGGAGAGGCCATGCATGTGCTCAGGAGGAGGGCACCGGCTGGGACCACTCCTGGGCCCCCACAAGCCCCCTAATGTAGCAGGTCCCCTGAGGAGGGACACACGTCTCTACTCCCTCACTCTCTCAGGAGGAGGGCACCGGATGGGACCACTCCTGGGCCCCCACAAACCCCCTAATGTAGCAGGTCTCTTAGGAGGGACACACGTCTCTACCCCTCACTCTCTCAGGAGGAGGGCACCGCCTGGGGCCACTCCTGGGCCCCCACAAACCCCCTAATGTAGCAGGTCTCTTAGGAGGGACACACGTCTCTACCCCTCACTCTCTCAGGAGAGGCCATGCATGTGCTCAGGAGGAGGGCACCGGCTCGGACCACTCCTGGGCCCCCACAAACCCCTAATGTAGCAGGTCTCTTAGGAGGGACACACGTCTCTACCCCTCACTCTCTCAGGAGGAGGGCACCGGCTGGGACCACTCCTGGGCCCCCACAAGCCCCCTAATGTAGCAAGTCCCCTGAGGAGGGACACACGTCTCTACCCCTCACTCTCTCAGGAGGAGGGCACCGGCTTGGACCACTCCTGGGCCCCCACAAACCCACTAATGTAGCAGGTCTCTTAGGAGGGACACACGTCTCTACCCCTCACTCTCTCAGGAGGAGGGCACCGGCTGGGACCACTCCTGGGCCCCCACAAACCCCCTAATGTAGCAGGTCTCTTAGGAGGGACACACGTCTCTACCCCTCACTCTCTCAGGAGGAGAGCACCGGTTTGGACCACTCCTGGGCCCCCACAAGCCCCCTAATGTAGCAGGTCCCCTGAGGAGGGACACACATCTCTACCCCTCCTCTCTCAGGAGAGGCCATGCATCTGCTCAGGAGGAGGGCACCGGCTGGGACCACTCCTGGGCCCCCACAAGCCCCCTAATGTAGCAGGTCCCCTGAGGAGGGACACACATCTCTACCCCTCCCTCTCTCAGGAGAGGCCATGCATCTGCTCAGGAGGAGGCCACCGGCTGGGACCACTCCTGGGCCCCCACAAACCCCCTAATGTAGCAGGTCTCTTAGGAGGGACTCACGTCTCTACCCCCTCACTCTGTCAGGAGGAGGGCACCGGCTTGGACCTCTCCTGGGCCCCCACAAACCCCTAATGTAGCAGGTCTCTTAGGAGGGACACACGTCTCTACCCCTCACTCTCTCAGGAGGAGGGCACCGGCTTGGACCACTCCTGAGCCCCCAAAACCCACTAATGTAGCAGATCTCTAGGAGGGACACACGTCTCTACCCCTCACTCTGTCAGGAGGAGGCCGTGCATGTGCTCAGGAGGAGGGCACCAGATGGGACCACTCCTGGGCCCTCACAAGCCCCCTAATGTAGCAGGTCCCCTGAGGAGGGACACACGTCTCTACTCCTCACTCTCTCAGGAGGAGGGCACCGGCTTGGACCACTCCTGGGCCCCCACACACCCACTAATGTCGCAGGTCTCTTAGGAGGGACACACGTCTCTACCCCTCACTCTCTCAGGAGGAGGGCACCGGCTTGGACCACTCCTGGGCCCCCACAAACCCACTAATGTAGCAGGTCTCTTAGGAGGGACACACGTCTCTACCCTCACTCTCTCAGGAGGAGGGCACCGGCTTGGACCACTCCTGGGCCCCCACAAACCCACTAATGTAGCAGGTCTCTTAGGAGGGACACACATCTCTACCCCTCACTCTCTCAGGAGGAGGGCACCGGCTTGGACCACTCCTGGGCCCCCACAAACCCACTAATGTAGCAGGTCTCTTAGGAGGGACACACGTCTCTACCCCTCACTCTGTCAGGAGGAGGGCACCGGCTGGGACCACTCCTGGGCCCCCACAAACCCCCTAATGTAGCAGGTCTCTTAGGAGGGACACACGTCTCTACCCCTCACTCTCTCAGGAGGAGGGCACCGGCTGGGACCACTCCTGGGCCCCCACAAACCCCTAATGTAGCAGGTCTCTTAGGAGGGACACACGTCTCTACCCCTCACTCTCTCAGGAGGAGGGCACCGGCTTGGACCACTCCTGGGCCCCCACAAGCCCCCTAATGTAGCAGGTCCCCTGAGGAGGGACACACGTCTCAACCCCTCCCTCTCTCAGGAGAGGCCATGCATGTGCTCAGGAGGAGGGCGCCGGCTGGGACCACTCCTGGGCCCCCACAAGCCCCCTAATGTAGTAGGTCTCTGAGTAGGGACACACGTCTCTACCCCTCACTCTCTCAGGAGAGGCCATGCATGTGCTCAGGAGGAGGGCACCGGCTGGGACCACTCCTGGGCCCCCACAAGCCCCCTAATGTAGTAGGTCTCTGAGGAGGGACACACGTCTGTACCCCTCACTCTCTCAGGAGGAGGGCACCGGCTGGGACCACTCCTGGGCCCCCACAAGCCCCCTAATGTAGTAGGTCTCTGAGGAGGGACACACGTCTCTACCCCTCACTCTCTCAGGAGAGGCCATGCATGTGCTCAGGAGGAGGGCACCGGCTGGGAGCACTCCTAGGCCCCCACAAGCCCCCTAATGTAGCAGGTTCCCTGAGGAGGGACACACGTCTTTACCCCTCACTCTCTCAGGAGAAGTCATGCATGTGCTCAGGAGGAGGGCACCGGCTGGGACCACTCCTGGGCCCCACAAGCCCCCTAATGTAGTAGGTCTCTGAGGAGGGACACACGTTTCTACCCCTCACTCTCTCAGGAGAGGCCATGCACATGCTCAGGAAGAGGGCACCGGCTGGGACCACTCGTAGGCCCCCACAAGCCTCCTAATGTAGCAGGTCTCTGAGGAGGGACACACGCTCTCTACCCCTAACTCTCTCAGGAGGAGGGCACCGGCTGAGACCACTCCTGGGCCCCCACAAGCCCCCTAATGTAGCAGGTCCCCTGAGGAGGGACACACGTCACTACCCCTCACTCTCTCAGGAGAGGCCGTGCATGTGCTCAGGAGGAGGGCACCAGATGGGACCACTCCTGGGCCCTCACAAGCCCCCTAATGTAGCAGGTCCCCTGAGGAGGGACACACTTCTCTACCCCTAACTCTCTCAGGAGTAGGGCACCGGCTGGGACCACTCCTGGGCCCCCACAAGCCCCCTAATGTAGCAGGTCCCCTGAGGAGGGACACACGTCTCTACCCCTCACTCTCTCAGGAGGAGGGCCCCGGCTGGGACCACTCCTGGGCCCCCACAAGCCCCCTAATGTAGCAGGTCCCTGAGAGAGGGACACACGTCTCTACCCCTCACTCTCTCAGGAGAAATCATTCATGTGCTCAGGAGGAGGGAACCGGCTGGGACCACTCCTGGGCCCCCAAAAGCCCCTAATGTAGTAGGTCTCTGAGGAGGGACACACGTCTCTACCCCTCCCTCTCTCAGGAGAGGCCATGCATGTGCTCAGGAGGAGGGCACCGGCTGGGACCACTCCTGGGCCCCCACAAGCCCCTAATGTAGCAGGTCCCCTGAGGAGGGACACACATCTCTACCCCTCCCTCTCTCAGGAGGGGCCATGCATGTGCTCAGGAGGAGGGCACCGGCTGGAACCACTCCTGGGCCCCCACAAGCCCCCTAATGTAGTAGGTCTCTTAGGAGGGACACACGTCTCTACCCCTCACTCTGTGAGGAGGAGGGCACCGGCTTGGACCACTCCTGGGCCCCCACAAACCCCTAATGTAGCAGGTCTCTTAGGAGGGACACACGTCTCTACCCTCACTCTCTCAGGAGGAGGGCACCGGCTGGGACCACTCCTGGGCCCCCACAAGCCCCTAATGTAGCAGGTCCCCTGAGGAGGGACACACATCTCTACCCCTCCCTCTCTCAGGAGAGGCCATGCATGTGCTCAGGAGGAGGGCACTGGCTGGGACCCCTCCTGGGCCCCCACAAACCCCCTAATGTAGCAGGTCTCTTAGGAGGGACACACATCTCTACCCCTCACTCTCTCAGGAGGAGGGCACCGGCTGGGACCACTCCTGGGCCCCCACAAGCCCCCTAATGTAGCAAGTCCCCTGAGGAGGGACACACGTCTCTACCCCTCACTCTCTCAGGAGGAGGGCACCGGCTTGGACCACTCCTGGGCCCCCACAAACCCACTAATGTAGCAGGTCTCTTAGGAGGGACACACGTCTCTACCCCTCACTCTCTCAGGAGGAGGGCACCGGCTGGGACCACTCCTGGGCCCCCACAAACCCCTAATGTAGCAGGTCTCTTAGGAGGGACACACGTCTCTACCCCTCACTCTCTCAGGAGGAGGGCACCGGTTTGGACCACTCCTGGGCCCCCACAAGCCCCCTAATGTAGCAGGTCCCCTGAGGAGGGACACACATCTCTACCCCTCCCTCTCTCAGGAGAGGCCATGCATCTGCTCAGGAGGAGGGCACCGGCTGGGACCACTCCTGGGCCCCCACAAGCCCCTAATGTAGCAGGTCCCCTGAGGAGGGACACACATCTCTACCCCTCCCTCTCTCAGGAGAGGCCATGCATCTGCTCAGGAGGAGGCCACCGGCTGGGACCACTCCTGGGCCCCCACAAACCCCCTAATGTAGCAGGTCTCTTAGGAGGGACTCACGTCTCTACCCCTCACTCTGTCAGGAGGAGGGCACCGGCTTGGACCTCTCCTGGGCCCCCACAAACCCCTAATGTAGCAGGTCTCTTAGGAGGGACACACGTCTCTACCCCTCACTCTCTCAGGAGGAGGGCACCGGCTTGGACCACTCCTGAGCCCCCAAAACCCACTAATGTAGCAGATCTCTTAGGAGGGACACACGTCTCTACCCTCACTCTGTCAGGAGGAGGCCGTGCATGTGCTCAGGAGGAGGGCACCAGATGGGACCACTCCTGGGCCCTCACAAGCCCCTAATGTAGCAGGTCCCCTGAGGAGGGACACACGTCTCTACTCCTCACTCTCTCAGGAGGAGGGCACCGGCTTGGACCACTCCTGGGCCCCCACAAACCCACTAATATAGCAGGTCTCTTAGGAGGGACACACGTCTCTACCTCTCACTCTGTCAGGAGGAGGGCACCGGCTGGGACCACTCCTGGGCCCCCACAAGCCCCCTTATGTAGCAGGTCTCTGTGGAGGGGACACGTCTCTACCCCTCACTCTCTCAGGAGGAGGGCACCGGCTGAGACCACTCCTGGGCCCCCACAAGCCCCCTAATGTAGCAGGTCCCCTGATGAGGGACACACGTCTCTACCCCTCACTCTCTCAGGAGAGGCCATGCATGTGCTCAGGAGGAGGGCACCGGCTGGGACCACTCCTGGGCCCCCACAAGCCCCCTAATGTAGCAGGTCCCCTGAGGAGGGACACACGTCTCTACCCTCACTCTCTCAGGAGGAGGGCACCGGATGGGACCACTCCTGGGCCCCCACAAACCCCCTAATGTAGCAGGTCTCTTAGGAGGGACACACGTCTCTACCCCTCACTCTCTCAGGAGGAGGGCACCGCCTGGGGCCACTCCTGGGCCCCCACAAACCCCCTAATGTAGCAGGTCTCTTAGGAGGGACACACGTCTCTACCCCTCACTCTCTCAGGAGAGGCCATGCATGTGCTCAGGAGGAGGGCACCGGCTCGGACCACTCCTGGGCCCCCACAAACCCCCTAATGTAGCAGGTCTCTTAGGAGGGACACACGTCTCTACCCCTCACTCTCTCAGGAGGAGGGCACCGGCTGGGACCACTCCTGGGCCCCCACAAGCCCCCTAATGTAGCAAGTCCCCTGAGGAGGGACACACGTCTCTACCCCTCACTCTCTCAGGAGGAGGGCACCGGCTTGGACCACTCCTGGGCCCCCACAAACCCACTAATGTAGCAGGTCTCTTAGGAGGGACACACGTCTCTACCCCTCACTCTCTCAGGAGGAGGGCACCGGCTGGGACCACTCCTGGGCCCCCACAAACCCCTAATGTAGCAGGTCTCTTAGGAGGGACACACGTCTCTACCCCTCACTCTCTCAGGAGGAGAGCACCGGTTTGGACCACTCCTGGGCCCCCACAAGCCCCCTAATGTAGCAGGTCCCCTGAGGAGGGACACACATCTCTACCCCTCCCTCTCTCAGGAGAGGCCATGCATCTGCTCAGGAGGAGGGCACCGGCTGGGACCACTCCTGGGCCCCCACAAGCCCCCTAATGTAGCAGGTCCCCTGAGGAGGGACACACATCTCTACCCCTCCCTCTCTCAGGAGAGGCCATGCATCTGCTCAGGAGGAGGCCACCGGCTGGGACCACTCCTGGGCCCCCACAAACCCCTAATGTAGCAGGTCTCTTAGGAGGGACTCACGTCTCTACCCCTCACTCTGTCAGGAGGAGGGCACCGGCTTGGACCTCTCCTGGGCCCCCACAAACCCCTAATGTAGCAGGTCTCTTAGGAGGGACACACGTCTCTACCCCTCACTCTCTCAGGAGGAGGGCACCGGCTTGGACCACTCCTGAGCCCCCAAAAACCCACTAATGTAGCAGATCTCTTAGGAGGGACACACGTCTCTACCCCTCACTCTGTCAGGAGGAGGCCGTGCATGTGCTCAGGAGGAGGGCACCAGATGGGACCACTCCTGGGCCCTCACAAGCCCCCTAATGTAGCAGGTCCCCTGAGGAGGGACACACGTCTCTACTCCTCACTCTCTCAGGAGGAGGGCACCGGCTTGGACCACTCCTGGGCCCCCACAAACCCACTAATGTAGCAGGTCTCTTAGGAGGGACACACGTCTCTACCCCTCACTCTCTCAGGAGGAGGGCACCGGCTTGGACCACTCCTGGGCCCCCACAAACCCACTAATGTAGCAGGTCTCTTAGGAGGGACACACGTCTCTACCCCTCACTCTCTCAGGAGGAGGGCACCGGCTTGGACCACTCCTGGGCCCCCACAAACCCACTAATGTAGCAGGTCTCTTAGGAGGGACACACATCTCTACCCCTCACTCTCTCAGGAGGAGGGCACCGGCTTGGACCACTCCTGGGCCCCCACAAACCCACTAATGTAGCAGGTCTCTTAGGAGGGACACACGTCTCTACCCCTCACTCTGTCAGGAGGAGGGCACCGGCTGGGACCACTCCTGGGCCCCCACAAGCCCCCTTATGTAGCAGGTCTCTGTGGAGGGACACGTCTCTACCCCTCACTCTCTCAGGAGGAGGGCACCGGCTGAGACCACTCCTGGGCCCCCACAAGCCCCCTAATGTAGCAGGTCCCCTGATGAGGGACACACGTCTCTACCCCTCACTCTCTCAGGAGAGGCCATGCATGTGCTCAGGAGGAGGGCACCGGCTGGGACCACTCCTGGGCCCCCACAAGCCCCCTAATGTAGCAGGTCCCCTGAGGAGGGACACACGTCTCACTCCCTCACTCTCTCAGGAGGAGGGCACCGGATGGGACCACTCCTGGGGCCCCACAAACCCCCTAATGTAGCAGGTCTCTTAGGAGGGACACACGTCTCTACCCCTCACTCTCTCAGGAGGAGGGCACCGCCTGGGGCCACTCCTGGGCCCCCACAAACCCCTAATGTAGCAGGTCTCTTAGGAGGGACACACGTCTCTACCCCTCACTCTCTCAGGAGAGGCCATGCATGTGCTCAGGAGGAGGGCACCGGCTCGGACCACTCCTGGGCCCCCACAAACCCCCTAATGTAGCAGGTCTCTTAGGAGGGACACACGTCTCTACCCCTCACTCTCTCAGGAGGAGGGCACCGGCTGGGACCACTCCTGGGCCCCCACAAGCCCCCTAATGTAGCAGGTCCCCTGATGAGGGACACACGTCTCTACCCCTCACTCTCTCTGGAGAGGCCATGCATGTGCTCAGGAGGAGGGCACCGGCTGGGACCACTCCTGGGCCCCCACAAGCCCCCTAATGTAGCAGGTCCCCTGAGGAGGGACACACGTCTCTACCCCTCACTCTCTCAGGAGGAGGGCACCGGCTGGGACCACTCCTGGGCCCCCACAAACCCCCTAATGTAGCAGGTCTCTTAGGAGGGACACACGTCTCTACCCCTCACTCTCTCAGGAGGAGGGCACCGCCTGGGACCACTCCTGGGCCCCCACAAACCCACTAATGTAGCAGGTCCCCTGAGGAGGGACACACATCTCTACCCCTCACTCTCTCAGGAGAGGCCATGCATGTGCTCAGGAGGAGGGCACCGGCTGGGACCAATCCTGGGCCCCCACAAACCCCCTAATGTAGCAGGTCTCTTAGGAGGGACACACGTCTCTAGCCCTCACTCTCTCAGGAGGAGGGCACCGGCTTGGGCCACTCCTGGGCCCCCACAAACCCACTAATGTAGCAGGTCCCCTGAGGAGGGACACACATCTCTACCCCTCACTCTCTCAGGAGAGGCCACCGGCTTGGACCACTCCTGGGCCCCCACAAACCCACTAATGTAGCAGGTCCCCTGAGGAGGGACACACGTCTCTACCCCTCCCTCTCTCAGGAGAGGCCATGCATGTGCTCAGGAGGAGGGCACCGGCTGGGACCACTCCTGGGCCCCCACAAACCCACTAATGTAGCAGGTCTCTTAGGAGGGACACACGTCTCTACCCCTCACTCTCTCAGGAGGAGGGCACCGGCTTGGACCACTCCTGGGCCTGGCCTCAGTGGAGGCCGGAGACTGTCACCTCAAGCGCTGCGGGGTCTGGAGTGGCTTCTAGGCAACCTGTGGAAAGGACACATTTCTCATGTCAAAGGCTCTTGGCCTTGTATTTGATGTACACAATCAGTAATTCATCGCCCATAGGATTGGTCTATTTATCATGAAAAGCGACTATCGTTTAATCTTTTATATAAAACTATAGGGTGATGATGGTTTTAGTTAAAGAAACCTCTATGTCAATGGCTGTAGACCTGCCTTTGGGGCTGTGAATGCCTTTGTCAAAGCCAGTACGTCTGGCCTTTTCACAGTGAAGAACCTTACATGTTTGGTGCAGGAAAACTTATGGGCATTGCTGCTTTGAGGGGAAAGGTTGCTGGTTTGAAAACCAGCATTAGGAAACCCACAACTCCTCAATCAATCAATAGTCATTTATAAAGCGCACAGCTACCTCGATAGAGCTGTCCCGGAGCTCCTCTCTGTCATTTCCGCCTGCCAGCTCGTGTCTGTTTGTCATTTTATGCACAGCATTTCTTTGTGTGTATTAAAGTAATTTTCCTTTTTAAAGAAAAAGCACCGAGTACAAAATGAGCCAGTGCTTGTTATTGTTTTGCATTTCTGAGTTTCTACCCCACAGCACCTTCCCAAGACAGGCTCTTTACTGATTTTTAACAAATGCAACCTGTGAAACTGTGTCGCCCAATTAGAAATATAATATTGTGGGAAAATATCCTGTTCTTTGAGTATTGTATGCAATGGTATAAGAGAAGGTGACGCTATTGTAAAACACAGGCTTCTGGCACCTGCAAGCCTCCTCCAACCCTTCCCAAGCTGGTGGGGGACACAACCCTGTGTGGCCTCAGTGCCATCCTCACCCAGACCTGATGCCACCGGGTGTGCCATCACCTGTGCCCGCCGAGCCTTGATCACAAACACACAGAGATCCTGCAGATTGACAGGGAAGCTACAGCTGTGGAGACAGCTGGACGAGGAGCTATAGACACCAGTCTGTGTTCACAGACCCCAAATCACTCCCATCGCCTCACGTTTGTGGGGTCAGATGGACATCTACTGCCTCGCACACAGACGTGCTGAGGTACAGGTCAGCTGGCACCGACAGTCCAGACGACTCCTTCACTAACCACGCGAGACTGGCCACGGCTTCACTAACCACACGAACCAGGCCACGGCTTCACTAACCACCCTAGACAGGCTACGGCTTCACTAACCACTATAGACAGGTTACGGCTTCACTAACCACCCTAGACAGGCTACGGCTTCACTAACCACTATAGACAGGCTACGGCTTCACTAACCACCCCAGACAGGCTACGGCTTCACCAACCACTATAGACAGGCTACGGCTTCACTAACCACCCCAGACAGGCTACGGCTTCACCAACCACTATAGACAGGCCACGGCTTCACTAACTACACAAGACTGGCCACGGCTTCACTAACCACACTAGACAGGCTACAGCTTCACTAACCACTTGAGACTGGCCACGGCTTCACTAACCACCCTAGACAGGATATGGCTTCACAAACCACGTGAGACTGGCCATGGCTTCACTAACCACCCTAGAGAGGCTACGGCTTCACTAACCACCCTAGACAGGCTACGGCTTCACTAACCACTATAGACAGGCCATGGCTCCACTAACCACACAAGACTGGCCACGGCTTCACTAACCACGCGAACCAGGCCACGGCTTCACTAACCACCCTAGGCAGGCTACGGCTTCACTAACCACTATAGACAGGCTACGGCTTCACTAACCACCCTAGACATGCTACGGCTTCACTAACCACTATAGTCAGGCCATGGCTTCACTAACCACACAAGACTGGCCACGGCTTCACTAACCACACGAACCAGGCCACGGCTTCACTAACCATCCTAGACAGGCTATGGCTTCACTAACCACCCTAGACAGGCCAAGGCTTCACTAACCACCCTAGACAGGCTATGGCTTCACAAACCACGTGAGACTGGCCACGGCTTAACAAACCACGTGAGACTGGCCACAGCTTCGCTAACCACGCGAGACAGGCTACGGCTTCACTAACCATCCTAGACAGGCTACGGCTTCACTAACCACCCTAGACAGGCCACGGCATCACTAACTACCCTAGACGCCACGGCTTCACTAACCACGAGAGACTGGCCACGGCTTCACTAACCACCCTAGACAGGCCACAGCTTCACTAACCACCCTAGACAGTCTATGGCTTCACAAACCACGTGAGACTGGCCACAGCTTCACTAACCACCCTAGACAGGCCACGGCTTCACTAACCACCCTAGACAGGCAATGGTTTCACAAACCACGTGAGACTGGCCACGGCTTCACTAACCACCCTAGACAGGCCACGGCTTCACTAACCACCCTAGACAGGTTACGGCTTCACTAACCACCCTAGACAGGCCACGGCTTCACTAACCACGCAAGACAGGCCACGGCTTCACTAACCACCCTAGACAGGCCATGGCTTCACTAACCACACGAACCAGGCCACGGATTCACTAACCACCCTAGACAGGCTACGGCTTCACTAACCACTATAGACAGGTTACGGCTTCACTAACCACCCTAGACAGGCTACGGCTTCACTAACCACTATAGACAGGCTACGGCTTCACTAACCACCCCAGACAGGCTACGGCTTCACCAACCACTATAGACAGGCTACGGCTTCACTAACCACCCCAGACAGGCTACGGCTTCACCAACCACTATTGACAGGTCACGGCTTTACTAACCACACAAGACTGGCCACGGCTTCACTAACCACACTAGACAGGCTACAGCTTCACTAACCACTTGAGACTGGCCACGGCTTCACTAACCACCCTAGACAGGATATGGCTTCACAAACCACGTGAGACTGGCCACGGCTTCACTAACAACCCTAGAGAGGCTACGGCTTCACTAACCACCCTAGACAGGCTACGGCTTCACTAACCACTATAGACAGGCCATGGCTCCACTAACCACACAAGACTGGCCACGGCTTCACTAACCACGCGAACCAGGCCACGGCTTCACTATCCACCCTAGGCAGGCTACGGCTTCACTAACCACTATAGACAGGCTACGGCTTCACTAACCACCCTAGACATGCTACGGCTTCACTAACCACTATAGTCAGGCCATGGCTTCACTAACCACACAAGACTGGCCACGGCTTCACTAACCACACGAACCAGGCCACGGCTTCACTAACCATCCTAGACAGGCTATGGCTTCACTAACCACCCTAGACAGGCCAAGGCTTCACTAACCACCCTAGACAGGCTATGGCTTCACAAACCACGTGAGACTGGCCACGGCTTAACAAACCACGTGAGACTGGCCACAGCTTCACTAACCACGCGAGACAGGCTACGGGTTCACTAACCATCCTAGACAGGCTACGGCTTCACTAACCACCCTAGACAGGCCACGGCATCACTAACCACCCTAGACGCCACGGCTTCACTAACCACGAGAGACTGGCCACGGCTTCACTAACCACCCTAGACAGGCCACAGCTTCACTAACCACCCTAGACAGTCTATGGCTTCACAAACCACGTGAGACTGGCCACAGCTTCACTAACCACCCTAGACAGGCCACGGCTTCACTAACCACCCTAGACAGGCCATGGTTTCACAAACCACGTGAGACTGGCCACGGCTTCACTAACCACCCTAGACAGGCCACGGCTTCACTAACCACCCTAGACAGGTTACGGCTTCACTAACCACCCTAGACAGGCCACGGCTTCACTAACCACGCAAGACAGGCCACGGCTTCACTAACCACCCTAGACAGGCCGTGGCTTCACTAACCTCCCTAGACAGGCCACGGCTTCACTAACCACGTGAGACAGGCCACAGCTTCAATAACCACGTGAGACAGGCCACAGCTTCACTAACCACCCTAGACAGGCCACGGCTTCACTAACCACCCTAGACAGGCTACGGCTTCACTAACCACTTGAGACTGGCCACGGCTTCACTAAACACCCTAGACAGGATATGGCTTCACAAACCACGTGAGACTGGCCACGGCTTCACTAACCACTATAGACAGGCTACGGCTTCACTAACCACCCTAGACAGGCTATGGCTTCACTACCCTCGTGAGACTGGCCACGGCTTCACTAACCACCCTAGACAGGCTATGGCTTCACAAACCACATGAGACTGGCCACGGCTTCACTAACCACGCTACACAGGCTATGGCTTCACAAACCATGTGAGACTGGCCACGGCTTCACTAACCACCCAAGACAGGCTATGGCTTTACAAACCACGTGAGACTGGCCACGGCTTCACTAACCACCCTAGACAGGCTGCGGCTTCACTAACCACCCTAGACAGGCTACTTTGACTCTGTGGACTCTCACTCCACTGTAACTCTGTGGACACTTAGTGCAATTTGACTCTGTTGACACCCAGCGCACTGTGACTCTGTGGACACCCAGTGCACTGTGACTCTGTGGACACCCAGTGCACTGTGACTCATGGACACCCAGTGCACTGTGACTCATGGACATCCAGTGCACTGTGACTCTGAGGACACCCACTGCACTGTGACTCATGGACACCCAGTGGACTGTGACTCTGTGGACACCCAGTGCACTGTGTCTCTGTGGCTCTGTGAACACCCAGTGCACTGTGATTCTGTGGACACCCAGTTCACTGTGACTCTGTGCACACCCAGTGCACTGTGACTCTGTGGACACCCAGTGCACTGTGACTCTGTGGACACCCAGCGCACTGTGACTCTGTGGACACCAAGCGCACTGTGACTCATGGACACCCAGTGCACTGTGACTCATGGACACCCAGTGCACTGTGAGGCTGTGGACACCCAGTGCACTGTGATTCTGTGTACAAACAGTGCACTGTGACTCTGTGGACACCCAGTGAACTGTGAATCTGTGGACATCTGGTGCACTGTGACTCTGTGGACACCCGGTGCACTGTGACTCTGTGGACACCCGGTGCACTGTGACTCCGTGGACAACCTGTGCACTCTGACTCTGTGGACAACCTGTGCACTCTGACTCTGTGGACACCCAGTGCACTGTGACTCTGTGGACACCCAGGGCACTGTGACTCTGTGGACACCCAGGGCACTGTGACTCTTTGGACACCCAGTGCACTATGACTCATGGACACCCAGCGCACTGTGACTCTGTGGACACCCAGCGCACTGTGACTCTGTGGACACCCAGTGCACTGTGACTCATGGACACCCAGTGCACTGTGACTCTGTGAACACTCAGTGCACTGTGACTATGTGGCTCTGTGGACACCCAGTGTACTGTGACTCTGTGGACACCCAGTGAACTGTGACTCTGTGGACACCCACTGCCCTGTGGCTCTGTGGACACCCAGTGCACTGTGACTCTGTGGACACCCAGGGCACTATGACTCTGTGGACACCCAGGGCACTATGACTCTGTGGACACTCAGTGCACTGTGACTATGTGGCTCTGTGGACACCCAGTGCACTGTGACTCTGTGGACACCCAGTGTACTGTGACTCTGTGGTCACCCACTGCCCTGTGTCTCTGTGGACACCCAGTGCACTGTGACTCTGTTGACACTCTGTGCACTGTGACTCTGTGGACAAAAAGCGCACTGTGACTCTGTGGACACCCAGTGCACTGTGACTCAGTGGACACCCAGTGCACTGTGACTCTCTGGACACCCAGGGCACTGTGACTCTCTGGACAAACAGTGCACTGTGACTCTCTGGACAAACAGTGCACTGTGACTCTCTGGACAAACAGTGCACTGTGACTCTCTGGACAAACAGTGCACTGTGACTCTGTGGACACCCAGCGCACTGTGACTCTGTGGACACCCAGCGCACTGTGACTCTGTGGACAAACAGTGCACTGTGACTCTGAGGACAAACAGTGCACTGTGACTCTGTGGACATCCAGCGCACTGTGACTCTGTGGACATCCAGCGCATTGTGACTCTGTGGACACCCAGCACACTGTGACTCTGTGGACACCCAGTGCACTGTGACTTTGTGGACACTCAGTGCACTGTGAATCTGTGGCTCTGTGGACACCCAGTGCACTGTGACTCTGTGGACACACAACGCACTGTGACTCTGTGGACACACAGTGCACTGTGACTCTGTGGACACACAGTGCACTGTGACTCTGTGGACACCCAGAGCGATACCAAAGGGGATGATGGACAGAGCGTTTGAGCTAATCAAACACTCACCCCAGTCAACTGATCTGGGTTTATTCCATCATCATTCTTTAGCTCACTCCACCACCCCAGTTCAGACATGGCCATATGCAAATCAGTCTGACCCTGTGCCTCATGGGAACAGTCCAGCCCGAACTGCCAAGCCATGTCTCCCCTGGACCGGAAACAAGCATCCTGGGACCGGTTTCTGGCCATTCAGCCGTCATCAGCCAGGCTAGCTTGAATCCAGTGGCAAAGTGAGCAAGGGACCCACGTCTGGGCATACCCTGCCAACTTAGGGCGAACAAAGCGATACCAAAGGGGATGATGGACGGAGCGTTTGAGCTAATCAAACACTCACCCCCAGTCAACTGATCTGGGTTTATTCCATCATCATTCTTTAGCTCACTCCACCACCCCAGTTCAGACATGGCCATATGCAAATCAGTCTGACCCTGTGTCCATCAACTGTTGTTTTTGCATTTGTCACCCCGAGTGGTACGGGTATGCCCAGACGTGGGTCCCGTGCTTTCCATGCCACTGGAATCAAGCTATCCTGGCTGAAGAGGGGTGAAACCCGAGACCGGTCCTAGGATGCTTGTTTCCAGTCCAGGAGGACCTGGCTTGGCAGTTCGGGCTGGACTGTTCCCATGAGGCACAGGGTCAAGACTGATTTGCATATGGCTGGGTTCAAACTGGAATGGCATGGTGAGCAAAAAACGATGGATTTAGGCCCAGATCTCTGTACTGGGGTGAATGTATGACATTGTTCTGCATTCTGTCCATCAACTGTTGTTTTTGCATTTGTCACCCCGAGTGGTACGGGTATGCCCAGACGTGGGTCCCGTGCTTTCCTTGCCACTGGAATCAAGCTATCGTGGCTGAAGAGGGGTGAAACCCCGAAACCGGTCCTAGGATGCTTGTTTCCAGTCCAGGGAGGACCTGGCTTGGCAGTTCGGGCTGGACTGTTCCCATGAGGCACAGGGTCAAGACTGATTTGCATATGGCTGGGTTCAAACTGGAATGGCATGGTGAGCAAAAACGATGGATTTAGGCCCAGATCTCTGTACTGGGGTGAATGTATGACATTGTTCTGCATTCTGTCCATCAACTGTTGTTTTTGCATCTGTGGACACCCAGGGCACTGTGACTCTGTGGACACCCAGGGCACTGTGACTCTGTGGACAAACAGCGCACTGTGACTCTGTGGACACCCACTGCACTGTGATTCAGTGGACACCCAGTGCACTGTGACTCTGTGGACACCCAGTGCACTGTGACTCTGTGGACACCCAGTGCACTGTGACTCTGTGGACACCCAGTGCACTGTGACTCTGTGGACACCCAGTGCAATGTGACTCTGTGGACACCCAGTGCACTGTGACTCTGTGGACACCCAGGGCACTGTGACTCTGTGGACACCCAGGGCACTGTGACTCTGTGGACACCCAGGGCACTGTGACTTTGTGGACAAACAGCACACTGTGACTCTGTGGACAAACAGTGCACTGTGACTCAGAGGACACCCAGCACACTGTGCCTCTGTGGACAAACAGTGCACTGTGACTCTGTGGACAAACAGTGCACTGTGACTCTGTGGACAAACAGTGCACTGTGACTCTGTGGACAAACAGTGCACTGTGACTCTGTGGACAAACAGTGCACTGTGACTCTGTGGACAAACAGCGCACTGTGACTCTGTGGACATCCAGCGCACTGTGACTCTGTGGACACCCAGAGCACTGTGACTCTGTGGACACCCAGTGCACTGTGACTCTGTGGACACCCAGTGCACTGTGACTCTGTGGACACCCAGTGCACTGCGACTCTGTGGCCACCCAGTGCACTGTGACTCTGTGGCTCTGTGAACACCCAGTGCACTGTGACTCTGGACACCCAGTGCACTGCGACTCTGTGGCCACCCAGTGCACTGTGACTCTGTGAACACCCAGCGCACTGTGACTCTGTGGACACCCAGTGCACTGTGACTATATGACTTTGTGGACACCCAGTGCACTGTGACTCTGTGAACACCCAGCGCACTGTGACTCTGTGGACACCCAGTGCACTGTGACTATATGACTCTGTGGACACCCAGCGCACTGTGACTCTGTGGACACCCAGTGCACTGTGACTCTGTGGACACCCAGTGCACTGTGACTCTGTGGACACCCAGTGCACTGTGACTCTGTGGACAAACAGTGCACTGTGACTCTGTGGACACCCAGTGCACGGTGACTCATGGACACCCAGTGCACTGTGACTCTGTGGACACCCAGTGCACTGTGACTATATGACTCTGTGGACACCCAGCGCACTGTGACTCTGTGGACACCCAGTGCACTGTGACTCTGTGGACACCCAGTGCACTGTGACTCTGTGGACAACCAGTGCACTGTGACTCTGTGGACACCCAGTGCACTGTGACTCTGTGGACACCCAGTGCACTGTGACTCATGGACACCCAGTGCACTGTGACTCTGTGGACTCTCACTCCACTGTGACTCTGTGGACACCCAGTGAACTGTGACTCTGTGGCCACCCAGGGCACTATGACTCATGGACACCCAGTGCACTGTGACTCTGTGGACAAACAGTGCACTGTGACTCTGTGGACACCCAGTGCACGGTGACTCATGGACACCCAGTGCACTGTGACTCATGGACACCCAGTGCACTGTGACTCTGTTGACACCCAGTGCACTGTGACTATATGACTCTGTGGACACCCAGCGCACTGTGACTCTGTGGACACCCAGTGCACTGTGACTCTGTGGACACCCAGTGCACTGTGACTCTGTGGACACCCAGTGCACTGTGACTCTGTGGACAAACAGTGCACTGTGACTCTGTGGACACCCAGTGCACGGTGACTCATGGACACCCAGTGCACTGTGACTCTGTGGACACCCAGTGCACTGTGACTATATGACTCTGTGGACACCCAGCGCACTGTGACTCTGTGGACACCCAGTGCACTGTGACTCTGTGGACACCCAGTGCACTGTGACTCTGTGGACAACCAGTGCACTGTGACTCTGTGGACACCCAGTGCACTGTGACTCTGTGGACACCCAGTGCACTGTGACTCATGGACACCCAGTGCACTGTGACTCTGTGGACTCTCACTCCACTGTGACTCTGTGGACACCCAGTGAACTGTGACTCTGTGGCCACCCAGGGCACTATGACTCATGGACACCCAGTGCACTGTGACTCTGTGGACAAACAGTGCACTGTGACTCTGTGGACACCCAGTGCACTGTGACTCTGTGGACACCCAGTGCACTGTGACTCTGTGGACACCCAGTGCACTGTGACTCTGTGGACACCCAGTGCACTGTGACTCTGTGGACACCCAGTGCACTGTGACTCTGTGGACACCCAGTGCACTGTGACTATGTGTACACTCACTGCACTGTGACTTTGTGGACAAACAGTGCACTGTGACTCTGTGGACACCCAGTGCACTGTGACTCTGTGGACACCCAGTGCACTGTGACTCTGTGGACACCCAGTGCAATGTGACTCTGTGGACACCCAGCGCAATGTGACTCTGTGGACACTTGGGGCCTGATTCACAGAACTAACTTACGTCAAAATCCTAAACTTACAACAATTTTGGTATTCACAGAATGAACTTACACATTTGGGTATTCACAGAATGAACTTACAACAATTGTGGTATTCACAGAATGAACTTACACATTTGAGTATTCACAGAATGAACTTACACCAATTTTGGTATTCACAGAATGAACTTACACATTTGGGTATTCACAGAATGAACTTACACATTTGGGTATTCACAGAATGAATTTACTCATCCTAACCTTATGTCCGCACTCGGGCCGGAATTTCCGGCCCAGTGGCGGACATAAAGTTAGGATGAGTAAGTTCATTCTGTGAATACCAAAATTGTTGTAAGTTCATTCTGTGAATACCCAAATGTGTAAGTTCATTCTGTGAATATCCAAATGTGTAAGTTCATTCTGTGAATACCCAAATGTGTAAGTTCATTCTGCGAATACCAAAATTGTTGTAATTTTAGGATTTTGACGTAAGTTAGTTCTGTGAATCAGGTCCCTAGTGCACTGTGACTCTGTGGACACCCAGTGCCCTGTGACTCTGTGAACACTCAGTGCACTGTGACTTTGTGGACAAACAGTGCACTGTGACTCTGTGGTTATCCAGCACACTGTGACTATGTGGACACCCAGTGCACTGTGACTCTTTGGACACCCAGCACACTGTGACTATGTGGACAAACAGTGCACTGTGACTTTGTGGACAAACAGTGCACTGTGACTCTGTGGTTATCCAGCGCACTGTGACTATGTGGACACCCAGTGCACTGTGACTCTTTGGACACCCAGCGCACTGTGACTATGTGGACACCCAGTGCACTGTGACTCTTTGGACACCCAGGGCACTGTGACTCTTTGGACACCCAGGGCACTGTGACTCTGTGGACACTCAGCGCACTGTGACTCTGTGGACAAACAGCGCACTGTGACTCTGTGGACAAACAGCGCACTGTGACTCTGTGGACAAACAGCGCACTGTGACTCTGTGGACACCCAGTGCACTGTGACTCTGTGGACACCCAGTGCACTGTGACTCTGTGGACACCCAGTGCACTGTGACTCTGTGGACACCCAGTGCACTGTGACTCTGTGGACACCCACTGCACTGTGACTCTGTGGACACCCAGTGCACTGTGACTCTCGTGGACACCCAGTGCACTGTGACTCTGTGGACACCCACTGCACTGTGACTCTGAGGACACCCAGAGCACTGTGACTCTGAGGACACCCAGCGCACTGTGACTCTGTGGACACCCAGGGCACTGTGACTCTGTGGACACCCAGGGTACTGTGACTCTTTGGACAAACAGCGCACTGTGACTCTGTGGACAAACTGCGCACTGTGACTCTATGGATACCCAGTGCACTGTGGCTCTGTGGACACCCAGTGCACTGTGTCTCTGTGGACACCCAGTGCACTGTGACTCTGAGGACAAACAGTGCACTGTGACTCTGTGGACATCCAGCGCACTGTGACTCTGTGGACACCCAGCACACTGTGACTCTGTGGACACCCAGTGCACTGTGACTTTGTGGACACTCAGTGCACTGTGAATCTGTGGCTCTGTGGACACCAAGTGCACTGTGACTCTGTGGACACACAACGCACTGTGACTCTGTGGACACACAGTGCACTGTGACTCTGTGGACACACAGTGCACTGTGACTCTGTGGACACCCAGTGCACTGTGACTCTGTGGACACCCAGTGCACTGTGACTCTGTGGACACCCAGTGCACTGTGACTCTGTGGACAAACAGTGCACTGTGACTCTGTGGACAAACAGTGCACTGTGACTCTGTGGACACCCAGTGCACGGTGACTCATGGACACCCAGTGCACTGTGACTCTGTGAACACCCAGCGCACTGTGACTCTGTGGACACCCAGTGCACTGTGACTATATGACTCTGTGGACACCCAGCGCACTGTGACTCTGTGGACACCCAGTGCACTGTGACTCTGTGGACACCCAGTGCACTGTGACGATGTGGACAAACAGTGCACTGTGACTCTGTGGACAAACAGTGCACTGTGACTCTGTGGACAAACAGTGCACTGTGACTCTGTGGACACCCAGTGCACGGTGACTCATGGACACCCAGTGCACTGTGACTCTGTGGACACCCAGTGCACTGTGACTATATGACTCTGTGGACACCCAGCGCACTGTGACTCTGTGGACACCCAGTGCACTGTGACTCTGTGGACAACCAGTGCACTGTGACTCTGTGGACACCCAGTGCACTGTGACTCTGTGGACAAACAGTGCACTGTGACTCTGTGGACACCCAGTGCACTGTGACTCTGTGGACACCCAGTGCACTGTGACTCTTTGGACACCCAGTGCACTGTGACTCTGTGGACACCCAGTGAACTGTGACTCTGTGGACACCCAGGGCACTATGACTCATGGACACCCAGTGCACTGTGACTCTGTGGACAAACAGTGCACTGTGACTCTGTGGACACCCAGTGCACTGTGACTCTGTGAACACCCAGTGCACTGTGACTCTGTGGACACCCAGTGCACTGTGACTCTGTGGACACCCAGTGCACTGTGACTCTGTGGACACCCAGTGCACTGTGACTCTATGGACACCCAGTGCACTGTGACTTTGTGGACAAACAGTGCACTGTGACTCTGTGGACACCCAGTGCACTGTGACTCTGTGGACACCCAGTGCACTGTGACTCTGTGGACACCCAGTGCACTGTGACTCTGTGGACACCCAGTGCAATGTGACTCTGTGGACACCCAGCGCAATGTGACTCTGTGGACACTTGGGGCCTGATTCACAGAACTAACTTACGTCAAAATCCTAAACTTACAACAATTTTGGTATTCACAGAATGAACTTACACATTTGGGTATTCACAGAATGAACTTACAACAATTGTGGTATTCACAGAATGAACTTACACATTTGGGTATTCACAGAATGAACTTACACCAATTTTGGTATTCACAGAATGAACTTACACATTTGGGTATTCACAGAATGAACTTACACATTTGGGTATTCACAGAATGAACTTACTCATCCTAACCTTATGTCCGCACTCGGGCCAGAATTTCCGGCCCAGTGGCGGACATAAAGTTAGGATGAGTAAGTTCATTCTGTGAATACCAAAATTGTTGTAAGTTCATTCTGTGAATACCCAAATGTGTAAGTTCATTCTGTGAATATCCAAATGTGTAAGTTCATTCTGTGAATACCCAAATGTGTAAGTTCATTCTGCGAAGTACCAAAATTGTTGTAATTTTAGGATTTTGACGTAAGTTAGTTCTGTGAATCAGGCCCCTAATGCACTGTGACTCTGTGGACACCCAGTGCACTGTGACTCTGTGAACACTCAGTGCACTGTGACTTTGTGGACAAACAGTGCACTGTGACTCTGTGGTTATCCAGCACACGGTGACTATGTGGACACCCAGTGCACTGTGACTCTTTGGACACCCAGCGCACTGTGACTATGTGGACACCCAGTGCACTGTGACTCTTTGGACACCCAGGGCACTGTGACTCTTTGGACACCCAGGGCACTGTGACTCTGTGGACACTCAGCGCACTGTGACTCTGTGGACACCCAGTGCACTGTGACTCTGTGGACACCCAGAGCACTGTGACTCTGTGGACACCCACTGCACTGTGACTCTGTGGACACCCAGCGCACTGTGACTCTGTGGACACCCAGTGCACTGTGACTCTGTGGACAAACAGTGCACTGTGACTCTGTGGACATCCAGCGCACTGTGACTCTGTGGACACCCAGAGCACTGTGACTCTGTGGACACCCAGAGCACTGTGACTCTGTGGACACCCAGTCCACTGAAACTCTGTGGACACTCAGTGCACTGTGACTCTGTGGCTCTGTGAACACCCAGTGCACTGTGACTCTGGACACCCAGTGCACTGCGACTCTGTGGCCACCCAGTGCACTGTGACTCTGTGAACACTCAGCGCACTGTGACTCTGTGGACACCCAGTGCACTGTGACTATATGACTTTGTGGACACCCAGTGCACTGTGACTCTGTGAACACCCAGCGCACTGTGACGCTGTGGACACCCAGTGCACTGTGACTCTGTGGACAAACAGTGCACTGTGACTCTGTGGACACCCAGTGCACTGTGACTCTGTGGACACCCAGTGCACTGTGACTCTGTGGACAAACAGTGCACTGTGACTCTGTGGACACCCAGTGCACAGTGACTCATGGACACCCAGTGCACTGTGACTCATGGACACCCAGTGCACTGTGACTCTGTTGACACCCAGTGCACTGTGACTATATGACTCTGTGGACACCCAGCGCACTGTGACTCTGTGGACACCCAGTGCACTGTGACTCTGTGGACAACAAGTCCACTGTGACTCTGTGGACACCCAGTGCACTGTGACTCTGTGGACACCCAGTGCACTGTGACTCATGGACACCCAGTGCACTGTGACTCTGTGGACTCTCACTCCACTGTGACTCTGTGGACACCCAGTGAACTGTGACTCTGTGGACACCCAGGGCACTATGACTCATGGACACCCAGTGCACTGTGACTCTGTGGACAAACAGTGCACTGTGACTCTGTGGACACCCAGTGCACTGTGACTCTGTGGACACCCAGTGCACTGTGACTCTGTGTACACTCAGTGCACTGTGACTTTGTGGACAAACAGTGCACTGTGACTCTGTGAACACTCAGTGCACTGTGACTCTGTGAACACTCAGTGCACTGTGACTCTGTGGACAACCAGTGCACTGTGACTCTGTGGACACACAGTGCACTGTGACTCTGTGGACACCCAGTGCACTTTGACTCTGTGGACACCCAGGGCACTGTGACTCTGTGGACACCCAGTGCACTGTGACTCTGTGGACACCCAGTGCAATGTGACTCTGTGGACACTTGGGGCCTGATTCACAGAACTAACTTACGTCAAAATCCTAAACTTACAACAATTTTGGTATTCACAGAATGAACTTACACATTTGGGTATTCACAGAATGAACTTACAACAATTGTGGTATTCACAGAATGAACTTACACATTTGGGTATTCACAGAATGAACTTACACCAATTTTGGTATTCACAGAATGAACTTACACATTTGGGTATTCACAGAATGAACTTACACATTTGGGTATTCACAGAATGAACTTACTCATCCTAACCTTATGTCCGCACTCGGGCCGGAATTTCCGGCCCAGTGGCGGACATAAAGTTAGGATGAGTAAGTTCATTCTGTGAATACCAAAATTGTTGTAAGTTCATTCTGTGAATACCCAAATGTGTAAGTTCATTCTGTGAATACCCAAATGTGTAAGTTCATTCTGTGAATACCCAAATGTGTAAGTTCATTCTGTGAATACCAAAATTGTTGTAATTTTAGGATTTTGACGTAAGTTAGTTCTGTGAATCAGGCCCCTAGTGCACTGTGACTCTTTGGACACCCAGCGCACTGTGACTATGTGGACACCCAGTGCACTGTGACTCTTTGGACACCAAGGGCACTGTGACTCTGTGGACACTCAGCGCACTGTGACTCTGTGGCTCTGTGGACACCCAGTGCACTGTGACTCTGTGGACACCCAGAGCACTGTGACTCTGTGGTTATCCAGCACACTGTGACTATGTGGACACCCAGTGCACTGTGACTCTTTGGACACCCAGCGCACTGTGACTATGTGGACACCCAGTGCACTGTGACTCTTTGGACACCCAGGGCACTGTGACTCTGTGGACACTCAGCGCACTGTGACTCTGTGGCTCTGTGGACACCCAGTGCACTGTGACTCTGTGGACACCCAGAGCACTGTGACTCTGTGGACACCCACTGCACTGTGACTCTGTGGACACCCAGCGCAATGTGACTCTGTGGACACCCAGCGCACTGTGACTCTGTGGACAAACAGCGCACTGTGACTCTGTGGACAAACAGCGCACTGTGACTCTGTGGACAAACAGCGCACTGTGACTCGGTGGACACCCAGTGCACTGTGACTCGGTGGACACCCAGTGCACTGTGACTCTGTGGACAAACAGCGCACTGTGACTCTGTGGACAAACAGCGCACTGTGACTCTGTGGACACCCAGTGCACTGTGGCTCTGTGGACACCCAGTGCACTGTGTCTCTGTGGACACCCAGTGCACTGTGACTTTGTGGACACCCAGCGCACTGTGACTCTGAGGACACCCAGCGCACTGTGACTCTGTGGACACCCATCGCCCTGTGACTCTGAGGACACCCAGTGCCCTGTGACTCTGTGGACACACAGTGCCCTGTGTCTCTGTGGAAACCCACTGCACTGTGACTCTGTGAACAGCCACTGCGACTCTGTGAACAGCCACTGCACTGTGACTCTGTGGACACCCAGTGCACTGTGACTCTGTGGACACCCAGTGCACTGTGACTCTGTGGACACCCAGTGCACTGTGACTCTGTGGACACCCAGTGCACTGTGAATCTGTGAACACCCAGGGCACTGTGACTCTGTGGACACCCAGGGCACTGTGACTCTGTGGGCACCCAGGGCACTGTGACTCTGTGGACACCCAGGGCACTGTGACTCTGTGGACACCCAGGGCACTGTGACTCTGTGGACACCCAGGGCACTGTGACTCTGTGGACAAACAGCGCACTGTGCCTCTGTGGACACGCAGTGCACTGTGACTCTGAGGACACGCAGTGCACTGTGACTCTGAGGACACGCAGTGCACTGTGACTCTGTGAACACACAGTGCCCTGTGTCTCTGTGGAAACTCAGTGCACTGTGACTTTGTGACTCTGTGGACACCCAGTGCACTGTGACTCTGTGGACACCCAGTGCACTGCGACTCTGTGGACACCCAGTGCACTGTGACTCTGTGGACACCCAGTGCACTGTGACTCTGTGGACAAACAGTGCACTGTGACTCTGTGAACACTCAGTGCACTGTGACTGTATGACTCTGTGGACACCCAGCGCACTGTGACTCTGTGGACACCCAGTGCACTGTGACTCTGTGGACACCCAGTGCACTGTGACTCTGTGGACACCCAGTGCACTGTGACTCTGTGGACACTCAGTGCACTGTGACTCTGTGGCTCTGTGGACAAACAGTGCACTGTGACTCTGTGAACACTCAGTGCACTGTGACTCTGTGGACACCCAGTGCACTGTGACTTTGTGGACACACAGTGCCAGATGTCTCTGTGGACACTCAGTGCACTGTGACTCTGTGACTCTGTGGACACCCAGTGCACTGTGACTCTGTGGACACCCAGTGCACTGTGACTCTGTGGACACCCAGTGCACTGTGACTCTGTGGACACCCAGTACACTGTGACTCTGTAGACACCCAGTGCACTGTGACTCTGTGGACACCCATGGCACTGTGACTCTGTGGATACCCAGTGCACTGTGACTCTGTGGACACCCAGTGCACTGTGACTCTGTGGACACCCAGTGCACTGTGACTGTGTGGACACCTGACTCTGTGGACACCCAGTGCAGTGTGACTCTGTGGACACCTGACTCTGTGGACACCCAGTGCACTGTGACTCTGTGGACACCCAGTGCACTGTGACTCTGTGGACACCCAGTGCACTGTGACTCTGAGGACACCCAGTGCACTGTGACTCTGTGAACACCCAGTGCACTGTGACTCTGTAGAACACCCAGTGCACTGTTACTCTGTGAACACCCAGTGCACTGTGACTCTGTGAACACCCAGTGCACTGTGACTCTTTGAACACCCACTGCACTGTGACTCTGTGGACACCCAGTGCACTGTGACTCTGTGGACACCCACTGCACTATGACTCTGTGGACACCCAGTGCACTATGACTCTGTGGACACCCAGCGCACTGTGACTCTGTGACTCTGTGGACACCCAGCGCACTGTGACTCTGTGGACACACAGTGCACTGTGACTCTGAGGACACCCAGTGCACTGTGACTCTGTGAACACACAGTGCCCTGTGTCTCTGTGGAAACTCAGTGCACTGTGACTTTGTGACTCTGTGGACACCCAGTGCACTGTGACTCTGTGGACACCCAGTGCACTGTGACTCTGAGGACACCCAGTGCACTGTGACTCTGTGGACACCCAGGGCACTGTGACTCTGTGGACACCCAGGGCACTGTGACTCTGTGGACACCCAGGGCACTGTGACTCTGTGGACACCCACTGCACTGTGACCCTGTGGACACCCAGTGCACTGTGACTCTGTGAACACCCACTGCACTGTGACTCTGTGGACACCCAGTGCACTGTGACTCTGTGGACACCCAGTGCACTGTGACTCTGTGGACACCCAGTGCACTGTGACTCTGTGGACAAACAGTGCACTGTGACTCTGTGGACAAACAGTGCACTGTGACTCTGTGGACAAACAGTGCACTGTGACTCTGTGGACAAACAGTGCACTGTGACTCTGTGGACACCCAGTGCACCGTGACTCTGTGACTCTGTGGACACCCAGTGCACTGTGACTCTGTGACTCTGTGGACACCCGGTGCACTGTGACTCTGTGGACACCCAGTGCACTGCGACAATGTGGCCACCCAGTGCATTGTGACTCTGTGGACACCCAGTGCACTGTGACTCTGTGGACACCCAGGGCACTGTGACTCTGTGGACACCCAGGGCACTGTGACTCTGTGGACACCCAGGGCACTGTGACTCTGTGGACACCCAGGGCACTGTGACTCTGTGGACAAACAGCGCACTGTGACTCTGTGGACAAACAGCGCACTGTGACTCTGTGGACAAACAGCGCACTGTGACTCTGTGGACAAACAGCGCACTGTGACTGTGGACAAACAGCGCACTGTGACTCTGTGGACAAACAGCGCACTGTGACTCTGTGGACACCCACTGCACTGTGACTCAGTGGACGACCAGTGCACTGTGACTCTGTGGACACCCAGGGCACTGTGACTCTGTTGTCAAACAGCGCACTGTGACTCTGTGGACAAACAGTGCACTGTGACTCTGTGGACAAACAGTGCACTGTGACTCTGTGGACAAACAGTGCACTGTGACTCTGTGGACACCCAGCACACTGTGACTCCGTGGACACCCAGTGCACTGTGACTCTGTGGACAAACAGTGCACTGTGACTCTGTGGACAAACAGTGCACTGTGACTCTGTGGACACCCACTGCACTGTGACTCAGTGGACGACCAGTGCACTGTGACTCTGTGGACACCCAGGGTACTGTGACTCTGGACACCCAGGGCACTGTGACTCTGTGGACAAACAGTGCACTGTGACTGTGTGGACACCCAGCACACTGTGTCTCTGTGGACACCCAGTGCATTGTGACTCTGTGGACACCCAGTGCACTGTGACTCTGTGGACATCCAGTGCACTGTGACTCTGTGGACATCCAGTGCACTGTGACTCTGTGGACACCCAGTGCACTGTGACTCTGTGGACAAACAGTGCACTGTGACTCTGTGAACACTCAGTGCACTGTGACTCTGTGGACACCCAGGGCACTGTGACTCTGTGGACACCCAGGGCACTGTGACTCTGTGGACACCCATGGCACTGTGACTCTGTGAACACCCAGCGCACTGTGACTCTGTGAACACCCAGCGCACTGTGACTCTGTGGACACCCAGTACACTGTGACTATATGACTCTGTGGACACCCAGTGCACTGTGACTCTGTGAACACCCAGCACACTGTGACTCTGTGGACACCCAGTGCACTGTGACTATATGACTCTGTGGACACCCAGCGCACTGTGACTCTGTGGACACCCAGTACACTGTGACTCTGTGGACACCCAGTACACTGTGACTCTGTGGACACCCAGCTCACTGTGACTCTGTGGACAAACAGTGCACTGTGACTATGTGGACACTCCAGTGCACTGTGACTCATGGACACCCAGTGCACTGTGACTCTGTGGACACCCAGTGCACTGTGACTCTGTGGACACCCAGGGCACTGTGACTCATGGACACCCAGTGCGCTGTGACTCATGGACACCCAGTGCGCTGTGACTCTGTGGACAAACAGTGCACTGTGACTCTGTGGACACCCAGTGCACTGTGACTCTGTGGACACCCAGTGCACTGTGACTCTGTGGACACCCAGTGCACTGTGACTCTGTGGACACTCAGTGCACTGTGACTCTGTGGCTCTGTGGACAAACAGTGCACTGTGACTCTGTGAACACTCAGTGCACTGTGACTCTGTGGACACCCAGTGCACTGTGACTCTGTGGACACACAGTGCCCTGTGTCTCTGTGGACACTCAGTGCACTGTGACTCTGTGACTCTGTGGACACCCAGTGCACTGTGACTCTGTGGACACCCAGTGCACTATGACTCTGTGGACACCTAGTGTACTGTGACTCTGTGGACACCCAGTGCACTGTGGCTGTGGACACCCAGTGCACTGTGACTCTGTGGACACACAACACACTGTGACTCTGTTGACACCCAGTGCACTGTGACTCTGTGGACACCCAGTGCACTGTGACTCTGTGGACACCTGACTCTGTGGACACCCAGTGCACTGTGACTCTGTGGACACCCAGTGCACTGTGACTCTGTCAACACCCAGTGCACTGTGACTCTGTGAACACCCACTGCACTGTGACTCTGTGGACACCCAGTGCACTGTGACTCTGTGGACACCCAGTGCACTGTGACTCTGTGAACAGCCACTGCACTGTGACTCTGTGGACACCCAGTGCACTATGACTCTGTGGACACCCAGCGCACTGTGACTCTGTGGACACCCAGCGCACTGTGACTCTGTGGACACACAGTGCACTGTGACTCTGTGAACACACAGTGCCCTGTGTCTCTGTGAAAACTCAGTGCACTGTGACTTTGTGACTCTGTGGACACCCAGTGCACTGTGACTCTGTGGACACCCAGTGCACTGTGACTCTGAGGACACCCAGTGCACTGTGACTCTGTGGACACCCAGGGCACTGTGACTCTGTGGACACCCAGGGCACTGTGACTCTGTGGACACCCAGGGCACTGTGACTCTGTGAACACCCACTGCACTGTGACCCTGTGGACATCCAGTGCACTGTGACCCTGTGGACACCCAGTGCACTGTGACTCTGTGAACACCCACTGCACTGTGACTCTGTGGACACCCGGTGCACTGTGACTCTGTGGACACCCAGTGCACTGTGACTCTGTGGACACCCGGTGCACTGTGACTCTGTGGACACCCAGTGCACTGTGACTCTGTGACTCTGTGGACACCCGGTGCACTGTGACTCTGTGGACACCCAGTACACTGTGACTCTGTGGACACCCAGTGCCCTGTGACTCTGGACACCCAGTGCACTGTGACTCTGTGGACATCCAGCGCACTGTGACTCTGTGGACACCCAGCGCACTGTGACTCTGTGGACAAACAGTGCACTGTGACTCTGAGGACAAACAGTGCACTGTGACTCTGTGGACATCCAGCGCACTGTGACTCTGTGGACATCCAGCGCACTGTGACTCTGTGGACATCCAGAGCACTGTGACTCTGTGAACACCCACTGCACTGTGACTCTTTGGACACCCAGGGCACTGTGACTCTGTGGACACTCAGCGCACTGTGACTCTGTGGACACCCAGCGCACTGTGACTCTGTGGACACCCAGAGCACTGTGTCTCTGTGGACACCCACTGCACTGTGACTCTGTGGACACCCAGCGCACTGTGACTCTGTGGACAAACAGCGCACTGTGACTCTGTGGACAAACAGCGCACTGTGACTCTGTGGACACCCAGTGCACTGTGACTCTGTGGACACCCAGTGCACTGTGACTCTGTGGACACCCAGTGCACTGTGACTCTGTGGACACCCAGTGCACTGTGACTCTGTGGACACCCAGTGCACTGTGACTCTGTGGACACCCACTGCACTGTGACTCTGTGGACACCCAGTGCACTGTGACTCTGTGGACACCCAGTGCACTGTGACTCTGTGGACACCCACTGCACTGTGACTCTGAGGACACCCAGAGCACTGTGACTCTGAGGACACCCAGCGCACTGTGACTCTGTGGACACCCAGGGCACTGTGACTCTGTGGACACCCAGGGTACTGTGACTCTTTGGACAAACAGCGCACTGTGACTCTGTGGACAAACTGCGCACTGTGACTCTGTGGACACCCAGTGCACTGTGGCTCTGTGGACACCCAGTGCACTGTGTCTCTGTGGACACCCAGTGCACTGTGACTCTGAGGACAAACAGTGCACTGTGACTCTGTGGACATCCAGCGCACTGTGACTCTGTGGACACCCAGCACACTGTGACTCTGTGGACACCCAGTGCACTGTGACTTTGTGGACACTCAGTGCACTGTGAATCTGTGGCTCTGTGGACACCAAGTGCACTGTGACTCTGTGGACACACAACGCACTGTGACTCTGTGGACACACAGTGCACTGTGACTCTGTGGACACCCAGTGCACTGTGACTCTGTGGACACCCAGTGCACTGTGACTCTGTGGACACCCAGTGCACTGTGACTCTGTGGACAAACAGTGCACTGTGACTCTGTGGACAAACAGTGCACTGTGACTCTGTGGACACCCAGTGCACGGTGACTCATGGACACCCAGTGCACTGTGACTCTGTGAACACCCAGCGCACTGTGACTCTGTGGACACCCAGTGCACTGTGACTATATGACTCTGTGGACACCCAGCGCACTGTGACTCTGTGGACACCCAGTGCACTGTGACTCTGTGGACACCCAGTGCACTGTGACTCTGTGGACAAACAGTGCACTGTGACTCTGTGGACAAACAGTGCACTGTGACTCTGTGGACAAACAGTGCACTGTGACTCTTTGGACACCCAGTGCACGGTGACTCATGGACACCCAGTGCACTGTGACTCTGTGGACACCCAGTGCACTGTGACTATATGACTCTGTGGACACCCAGCGCACTGTGACTCTGTGGACACCCAGTGCACTGTGACTCTGTGGACAACCAGTGCACTGTGACTCTGTGGACACCCAGTGCACTGTGACTCTGTGGACACCCAGTGCACTGTGACTCATGGACACCCAGTGCACTGTGACTCTGTGGACTCTCACTCCACTGTGACTCTGTGGACACCCAGTGAACTGTGACTCTGTGGACACCCAGGGCACTATGACTCATGGACACCCAGTGCACTGTGACTCTGTGGACAAACAGTGCACTGTGACTCTGTGGACACCCAGTGCACTGTGACTCTGTGGACACCCAGTGCACTGTGACTCTGTGGACACCCAGTGCACTGTGACTCTGTGGACACCCAGTGCACTGTGACTCTGTGGACACCCAGTGCACTGTGACTCTGTGTACACTCAGTGCACTGTGACTTTGTGGACAAACAGTGCACTGTGACTCTGTGGACACCCAGTGCACTGTGACTCTGTGGACACCCAGTGCACTGTGACTCTGTGGACACCCAGTGCACTGTGACTCTGTGGACACCCAGTGCAATGTGACTCTGTGGACACCCAGCGCAATGTGACTCTGTGGACACTTGGGGCCTGATTCACAGAACTAACTTACGTCAAAATCCTAAACTTACAACAATTTTGGTATTCACAGAATGAACTTACACATTTGGGTATTCACAGAATGAACTTACAACAATTGTGGTATTCACAGAATGAACTTACACATTTGGGTATTCACAGAATGAACTTACACAATTTTGGTATTCACAGAATGAACTTACACATTTGGGTATTCACAGAATGAACTTACACATTTGGGTATTCACAGAATGAATTTACTCATCCTAACCTTATGTCTGCACTCGGGCCAGAATTTCCGGCCCAGTGGCGGACATAAAGTTAGGATGAGTAAGTTCATTCTGTGAATACCAAAATTATTGTAAGTTCATTCTGTGAATACCCAAATGTGTAAGTTCATTCTGTGAATATCCAAATGTGTAAGTTCATTCTGTGAATACCCAAATGTGTAAGTTCATTCTGCGAATACCAAAATTGTTGTAATTTTAGGATTTTGACGTAAGTTAGTTCTGTGAATCAGGCCATAGTATTCACAGAATGAACTTACAACAATTTTGGTATTCACAGAATGAACTTACTCATCCTAACTTTATGTCCGCCACTGGGCCGGAAATTCCGGCCCGAGTGCGGACATAAGGTTAGGATGAGTAAGTTCATTCTGTGAATACCCAAATGTGTAAGTTCATTCTGTGAATACCCAAATGTGTAAGTTCATTCTGTGAATACCAAAATTGGTGTAAGTTCATTCTGTGAATACCCAAATGTGTAAGTTCATTCTGTGAATACCACAATTGTTGTAAGTTCATTCTGTGAATACCCAAATGTGTAAGTTCATTCTGTGAATACCAAAATTGTTGTAAGTTTAGGATTTTGACGTAAGTTAGTTCTGTGAATCAGGCCCCTAGTGCACTGTGACTCTGTGGACACCCAGTGCACTGTGACTCTTTGGACACCCAGCGCACTGTGACTATGTGGACACCCAGTGCACTGTGACTCTTTGGACACCAAGGGCACTGTGACTCTGTGGACACCCAGTGCACTGTGACTCTGTGGACACCCAGTGCACTGTGACTCTGTGAACACCCAGGGCACTGTGACTCTGTGGACACCCAGGGCACTGTGACTCTGTGGACACCCAGGGCACTGTGACTCTGTGGACACCCAGGGCACTGTGACTCTGTGGACACCCAGGGCACTGTGACTCTGTGGACACCCAGGGCACTGTGACTCTGTGGACAAACAGCGCACTGTGCCTCTGTGGACACGCAGTGCACTGTGACTCTGAGGACACGCAGTGCACTGTGACTCTGAGGACACGCAGTGCACTGTGACTCTGTGAACACACAGTGCCCTGTGTCTCTGTGGAAACTCAGTGCACTGTGACTTTGTGACTCTGTGGACACCCAGTGCACTGTGACTCTGTGGACACCCAGTGCACTGCGACTCTGTGGACACCCAGTGCACTGTGACTCTGTGGACACCCAGTGCACTGTGACTCTGTGGACAAACAGTGCACTGTGACTCTGTGAACACTCAGTGCACTGTGACTGTATGACTCTGTGGACACCCAGCGCACTGTGACTCTGTGGACACCCAGTGCACTGTGACTCTGTGGACACCCAGTGCACTGTGACTCTGTGGACACCCAGTGCACTGTGACTCTGTGGACACTCAGTGCACTGTGACTCTGTGGCTCTGTGGACAAACACTGCACTGTGACTCTGTGAACACTCAGTGCACTGTGACTCTGTGGACACCCAGTGCACTGTGACTTTGTGGACACACAGTGCCAGATGTCTCTGTGGACACTCAGTGCACTGTGACTCTGTGACTCTGTGGACACCCAGTGCACTGTGACTCTGTGGACACCCAGTGCACTGTGACTCTGTGGACACCCAGTGCACTGTGACTCTGTGGACACCCAGTACACTGTGACTCTGTAGACACCCAGTGCACTGTGACTCTGTGGACACCCATGGCACTGTGACTCTGTGGATACCCAGTGCACTGTGACTCTGTGGACACCCAGTGCACTGTGACTCTGTGGACACCCAGTGCACTGTGACTGTGTGGACACCTGACTCTGTGGACACCCAGTGCAGTGTGACTCTGTGGACACCTGACTCTGTGGACACCCAGTGCACTGTGACTCTGTGGACACCCAGTGCACTGTGACTCTGTGGACACCCAGTGCACTGTGACTCTGAGGACACCCAGTGCACTGTGACTCTGTGAACACCCAGTGCACTGTGACTCTGTGAACACCCAGTGCACTGTGACTCTGTGAACACCCAGTGCACTGTGACTCTGTGAACACCCAGTGCACTGTGACTCTTTGAAAACCCACTGCACTGTGACTCTGTGGACACCCAGTGCACTGTGACTCTGTGGACACCCACTGCACTATGACTCTGTGGACACCCAGTGCACTATGACTCTGTGGACACCCAGCGCACTTCTGTGACTCTGTGGACACCCAGCGCACTGTGACTCTGTGGACACACAGTGCACTGTGACTCTGAGGACACCCAGTGCACTGTGACTCTGTGAACACACAGTGCCCTGTGTCTCTGTGGAAACTCAGTGCACTGTGACTTTGTGACTCTGTGGACACCCAGTGCACTGTGACTCTGTGGACACCCAGTGCACTGTGACTCTGAGGACACCCAGTGCACTGTGACTCTGTGGACACCCAGGGCACTGTGACTCTGTGGACACCCAGTGCACTGTGACTCTGTGGACAACCAGTGCACTGTGACTCTGTGGACACCCATTTGGGTATTCACAGAATGAACTTACACATTTGGGTATTCACAGAATGAACTTACACATTTGGGTATTCACAGAATGAACTTACACATTTGGGTATTCACAGAATGAACTTACTCATCCTAACCTTATGTCCGCACTCGGGCCGGAATTTCCGGCCCAGTGGCGGACATAAAGTTAGGATGAGTAAGTTCATTCTGTGAATACCAAAATTGTTGTAAGTTCATTCTGTGAATACCCAAGGGCCTGATTCACAGAACTAACTTACGTCAAAATCCTAAAATTACAACAATTTTGGTATTCGCAGAATGAACTTACACATTTGGGTATTCACAGAATGAACTTACACATTTGGATATTCACAGAATGAACTTACACATTTGGGTATTCACAGAATGAACTTACAACAATTTTGGTATTCACAGAATGAACTTACTCATCCTAACTTTATGTCCGCCACTGGGCCGGAAATTCTGGCCCGAGTGCAGACATAAGGTTAGGATGAGTAAATTCATTCTGTGAATACCCAAATGTGTAAGTTCATTCTGTGAATACCCAAATGTGTAAGTTCATTCTGTGAATACCAAAATTGGTGTAAGTTCATTCTGTGAATACCCAAATGTGTAAGTTCATTCTGTGAATACCACAATTGTTGTAAGTTCATTCTGTGAATACCCAAATGTGTAAGTTCATTCTGTGAATACCAAAATTGTTGTAAGTTTAGGATTTTGACGTAAGTTAGTTCTGTGAATCAGGCCCCAAGTGTCCACAGAGTCACATTGCGCTGGGTGTCCACAGAGTCACATTGCACTGGGTGTCCACAGAGTCACAGTGCACTGGGTGTCCACAGAGTCACAGTGCACTGGGTGTCCACAGAGTCACAGTGCACTGGGTGTCCACAGAGTCACAGTGCACTGTTTGTCCACAAAGTCACAGTGCACTGAGTGTACACAGAGTCACAGTGCACTGGGTGTCCACAGAGTCACAGTGCACTGGGTGTCCACAGAGTCACAGTGCACTGGGTGTCCACAGAGTCACAGTGCACTGGGTGTCCACAGAGTCACAGTGCACTGGGTGTCCACAGAGTCACAGTGCACTGTTTGTCCACAGAGTCACAGTGCACTGGGTGTCCATGAGTCATAGTGCCCTGGGTGTCCACAGAGTCACAGTTCACTGGGTGTCCACAGAGTCACAGTGGAGTGAGAGTCCACAGAGTCACAGTGCACTGGGTGTCCACAGAGTCACAGTGCCCTGGGTGTCCACAGAGTCACAGTGCCCTGGGTGTCCACAGAGTCACAGTGCCCTGGGTGTCCACAGAGTCACAGTGCGCTGTTTGTCCACAGAGTCACAGTGCGCTGTTTGTCCACAGAGTCACAGTGCGCTGTTTGTCCACAGAGTCACAGTGCGCTGTTTGTCCACAGAGTCACAGTGCGCTGTTTGTCCACAGAGTCACAGTGCCCTGGGTGTCCACAGAGTCACAGTGCCGTGGGTGTCCACAGAGTCACAGTGCCCTGGGTGTCCACAGAGTCACAGTGCCCTGGGTGTCCACAGAGTCACAGTGCACTGGGTGTCCACAGAGTCACAATGCACTGGGTGTCCACAGAGTCACAGAGTCACAGTGCACTGGGTGTCCACAGAGTCACAGAGTCACAGTGCACTGGGTTTCCACAGAGTCACAGTGCACTGTTTGTCCACAGAGTCACAGTGCACTGTTTGTCCACAGAGTCACAGTGCACTGGGTGTCTACAGAGTCACAGTGTACTGGGTGTCCACAGAGTCACAGTGCACTGGGTGTCCACAGAGTCACAGTGCACTGGGTGTCCACAGAGTCACAGTGCACTGGGTGTCCACAGAGTCACAGAGTCACAGTGCACTGAGTGTCCACAGAGACATCTGGCACTGTGTGTCCACAAAGTCACAGTGCACTGGGTGTCCACAGAGTCACAGTGCACTGAGTGTTCACAGAGTCACAGTGCACTGTTTGTCCACAGAGCCACAGAGTCACAGTGCACTGAGTGTCCACAGAGTCACAGTGCACTGGGTGTCCACAGAGTCACAGTGCACTGGGTGTCCACAGAGTCACAGTGCACTGGGTGTCCACAGAGTCACAGTGCGCTGGGTGTCCACAGAGTCATACAGTCACAGTGCACTGAGTGTTCACAGAGTCACAGTGCACTGTTTGTCCACAGAGTCACAGTGCACTGGGTGTCCACAGAGTCACAGTGCACTGGGTGTCCACAGAGTCGCAGTGCACTGGGTGTCCACAGAGTCACAGTGCACTGGGTGTCCACAGAGTCACAAAGTCACAGTGCACTGAGTTTCCACAGAGACACAGGGCACTGTGTGTTCACAGAGTCACAGTGCACTGCGTGTCCTCAGAGTCACAGTGCACTGCGTGTCCTCAGAGTCACAGTGCACTGCGTGTCCACAGAGGCACAGTGCGCTGTTTGTCCACAGAGTCACAGTGCCCTGGGTGTCCACAGAGTCACAGTGCCCTGGGTGTCCACAGAGTCACAGAATGAACTTACACATTTGGGTATTCACTGCACTGTGACTCTGTGGACACCCAGTGCACTGTGACTCTGTGGACACCCAGTGCACTGTGACTCTGTGGACACCCAGTGCAATGTGACTCTGTGGACACTTGGGGCCTGATTACACATTTGGGTATTCACAGAATGAACTTACACATTTTGGTATTCACAGAATGAACTTACACATTTGGGTATTCACAGAATGAACTTACACCAATTGTGGTATTCACAGAATGAACTTACACATTTGGGTATTCACAGAATGAACTTACACATTTGGGTATTCACAGAATGAACTTACTCATCCTAACCTTATGTCCGCACTCGGGCCGGAATTTCCGGCCCAGTGGCGGACATAAAGTTAGGATGAGTAAGTTCATTCTGTGAATACCAAAATTGTTGTAAGTTCATTCTGTGAATACCCAAATGTGTAAGTTCATTCTGTGAATACCCAAATGTGTAAGTTCATTCTGTGAATACCCAAATGGGTAAGTTCATTCTGTGAATACCAAAATTGTTGTAATTTTAGGATTTTGACGTAAGTTAGTTCTGTGAATCAGGCCCCTAGTGCACTGTGACTCTGTGGACACCCAGTGCACTGTGACTCTTTGGACACCCAGCGCACTGTGACTATGTGGACACCCAGTGCACTGTGACTCTTTGGACACCAAGGGCACTGTGACTCTGTGGACACTCAGCGCACTGTGACTCTGTGGCTCTGTGGACACCCAGTGCACTGTGACTCTGTGGACACCCAGAGCACTGTGACTCTGTGGTTATCCAGCACACTGTGACTATGTGGACACCCAGTGCACTGTGACTCTTTGGACACCCAGCGCACTGTGACTATGTGGACACCCAGTGCACTGTGACTCTTTGGACACCCAGGGCACTGTGACTCTGTGGACACTCAGCGCACTGTGACTCTGTGGCTCTGTGGACACCCAGTGCACTGTGACTCTGTGGACACCCAGAGCACTGTGACTCTGTGGACACCCACTGCACTGTGACTCTGTGGACACCCAGCGCACTGTGACTCTGTGGACACCCAGCGCACTGTGACTCTGTGGACAAACAGCGCACTGTGACTCTGTGGACAAACAGCGCACTGTGACTCTGTGGACAAACAGCGCACTGTGACTCTGTGGACACCCAGTGCACTGTGACTCTGTGGACACCCAGTGCACTGTGACTCTGTGGACACCCAGTGCACTGTGACTCTGTGGACACCCAGTGCACTGTGACTCTGTGGACACTCAGTGCACTGTGACTCTGTGGCTCTGTTAGACCTGTCAGCCCTAGGGTGGTCTTACCCTGTTTTTTTCCCTTTCTGCGCCTCATTTTTGCCACCATATTTTTACTGGACCTAGGTCTCCGGGCGCCTTGCCACTGCTGGTCAGTGCTGAGGTGCAGGTGCTCTCTCACCAAAGATGGCTGCCACAGGCCCCTGCTACTGCAGAGGGCCTTCCACACATACACACTAGTCGCCAGAGTCAGGCTGGGACAAGGGATACAGTAGCCATCCCGTCCCCGCCTCTGGGCCCCATAGCTAGGTAGGTGGAAGGTTCCAGAACCTTCCGGGCTGTGGGAGGAGTTACACTTTGCCGCCTTTGGGAGGGTCACCTGACCTAGGGGTATAAGAGGCTTGGAGGGAAAACCTGGAGTTAGTTAGGTTGAGGCACCGCTGAACCTGGGAGAACCTGCGCTGGAGTACAGACTTTAGGGCCTAGGGGGAGACCTACACTACTGCCGCTGACAGGGTCAAGGCCCTGCTGCCGTAAGATAGATGAGGAATGCCCACCACCCACTGATCTTGCCCAGTGTGAGGGGACCCAGGGAACCATCTCCAGCGTGCCAGGAGGCACATCAACCCCTCCAAGAATCACCAACTCACAACCCCCCCCCTGTTCATAAAGAGACTTTGCTGAATCCATGACCTGCAGAACCTAAAGTGAAAACCATTGAGAGGGGATCAGGAGGCGAAGCGCTGCGTCCTAAGCGCTAGGCCTCCACCCCCTATCTACCTATACAGACAGCTGGACTGTCCTCCAAGAACCATCCTTACACAGCCCGGTGCATAAGGCTGTCAGCGCGCCTGCGCTGCAACTCCAAGTGAGGAGAGAACTTGACCTCCCCCTCCGTCACTGACCTGGTGACCGGATCGCCGCCGCGGCCGCCGCTGCGTGAAGAGGGAGCTGAGGCAGGAAGACCTCTCCCCGTGCATAACTGTGGTGAGGGCGCCGTCCGCGCCCTCACCGAAACCCCAGAAGTCACCGCCGGGCCCGAGACCCCTGCCGCTGCAAGCGCGGCCAAGAATAACACCGTCGCAGCCCCGAGGGCTGCGTGAAGTGAGCTGAGGCCTACTGCGGCCTCCAGGCCCGTGGACGCTGTTGCCGAGGGGCCGGGGACGCTGACCGCGTCACAGGTCGCGCCCCGAAAAGGCCGCGACGGGATTGGCCCGCCGGAGTCAATCGCCGGAGAAGAAGGAGAGGGAGGCGTCGCCTGGCAACCAACGAAGGCCGCGACGCGATTGGCCCAGCCGGAGCCAAGCAAGACGACGTCAGAGGGGCTCCACTGCCAACGGGAGCCCCCGGAAGAAGAGAAGACCGCGACGCGATTGGCCCAGCCGGAGCCAATCGAGAGGACGTCCACGGGGCTCCACTGCCAACGGGAGCCCCAAGAAGAATCGCCGCCGCGCCAGGATTGGGCGCCGTCAAGAGCCCGCCTCCGCCCAGCACGTCCGGAGGTAAGGACGAACCTCCTGTGCCTTCGCGGGAAGCCGGAGCCGTCTGCAAGGACTGCCGGGTCCCGCTCAGAGTCCCCACTCTCTCCCCTGACTCCACGGGGGCCGGAGGAGTGGCATACCGGCCCCCCAACGACGCAGCAACACAGCGAGAGGCTCCGTAGCCTCGTGAAGTAGACACAGCGCCGGCCGGAGGGCCGTGAGACTCACGCCGGGCCCCGCCCCCACAACAGAGGGCTGGCCCGGAGAAGAGTCCGCCGTGAGGCCCCCGCAGCCAGCCACAACACCGCAGGTGAGCCCAGGAGGCCCCTAGGGCTCTAGGTTAAGCCCCTGGGGGCCGGGGGCCACGCATGAAGAGGGATTAAGGAGGGAGGGGGCCTTTGATAACATTTGATAATAGGCCAGGCACCTGGTGTAACCCTAGCCTAATGTAACCCTCACCTCCCCGGGGAGATAAAGGAGTCCCCCCTTATAGGAAGCCCCCAGCTGCTGGACATGTTGAGGGGTTCCCTTTAGGATTCCCTCCCGCCTAGAGTACCTAGGCCTAATGTATAAATGTTGATGTATAAAAAGTGTTGTGCATGTTCTAGGCCCTAGTTTGTTAAGAGCACCCGAATGAGTATTGGTGCTGTGATTTTAAAGCGGCCTTTTAGTGGCCAGAATTGTGAAGGGTCTTTTTAAATGAACGCGCACTAGTTACCCGAATGTATAATTTGAATAATTGAATGCCATCTTGATTAAGATAAAGGAACCTGATTGTTACTTATCTAAGCCTGGTGTGGTGTCCGGTTATTGCGTCGCATTTCTGGGTTAATGTGAGAGTGTGCTGCACAACTGCCTTACACATTGCCTTCGCGTGCCTTTCCCCGCTTTGCGCCATGCTACCATAACGGTCTCGGTAACCCCGTTTCCAACATTGGTGTTCAGCGGTGGGATAAGGACTGGTATTTGTGCAGCACCCTACAGTGACTCAGTGTGCGCCGCAATTGGACACCTAGGAAAATAATAAGTAGGAGGAATTCTATTGTAAATTGCCAGTTGTATTAGTCCTGTGTTAAGACCTGCTGCCTTCCATTTAGGACCCCTTCCTTAAGTTGTCTGGGACCCCACCTAGGAGGATGGAGTTTGAGCTAGCCGACCTAGAGAGGTACACGGTGAACCAGCTCAAGGAGTTCTGCCTAGAGAGGGGGTGGCCGTCAAGCGAGGTGCCAGGAAGGAGGTACTTCAGAAGGCTTTGAGGGCATGGGTCATGGCCCACCCGGAGGGAAGAGGGGAGGAGGAGGAGCAGAGGGAGACAGACGACCCAGGAGAACTGAGCCTACTGAACATTGACGTCAGCGAGAATGTGTTGCCAGGAAGACGTTCCAGGGCAGGCAGTAGTGCGTCAGGGGGGAGTGTGTCACCAGAGGAATTCGAGGACAGAAGGCAGCAAAGGCAATTGACATTAGAATTGGCTAAGATGGAAAGGGAGCGAGAACAGGGAAGGCTAGCCATGGAGGAAAGAAGGCTTGTACATGAGCTTAGCCTGAAAGAACTGGAGCTCCGAGCCTTGCAAATGGAAATGGAAGGCAAAGGAAATGGTGGCAGCGTACCTACTGGGGTTCCACAGGAGCCCAAATTTTACCTACCCAGGGAGGTGATGGCCAGCTTTAGTGTGGGTGATGACATAGACAAGTGGTTGACGGCGTACGAGGTAGATTTGGTGGCCCATAGAGTTCCTGAGAGCTACTGGGGAGGAGGACTTTATAGATACATACCTCCACTAGTCAGGGACACACTGCTAACCTTAGAAAAGGGGATCGAACCAACTACCCTATCATGAGGGAGGCCCTGCTCAGGAAGTTTGGCCTCACCCCTGAGAAGTACCGCCAAAAGTTTCGCAACAGCCACAAGCTCACCACACAAAACTGGGTAGATTTTTATGATTATGCCCGGAAGGCATTAGAGGGTTGGGTGCGTGGCAGCGAGGTTGACAATTACACTGGGCTGTACGACCTGTTTTTGAGAGAGCACCTCCTCGAGAAATGTTTTCCGGAGCTGCGCCAGTACTTGGTGGACCGCAAGCTGACCAACCCAAGGGAGCTTGCAGAGGAGGCAGACACGTGGGTCAGCACTCGGGTGTCCCACAAGGGAGCCGGGGCGGATCCCCCGAAGGGTGGACAGGTGTTCCCCCAGAAGAAAGAGGGGGGAGATAAAAAGAGGGATTTCTTTAAAGGTCCCCAAAATAGACCGCCTGGGAGAGGGGTAGGTTTCCCATCCCAATCTGGATACCAGAAACCCACTTACCCTGACAGGAGTCAGCAGCCCAGAACTGTCCGGTGCTACGAGTGCGGGGAGGTTGGACACTACAAGGGGGATGCCCAGTGTCGCAAGAGAGCCCCAGCCCCCACAGGAGGTAAGACCCCCGGGGTGGCCAGTGTAGCGCTTGGGGAGGAGTTGTCCCTAGGTAGGGGAGGTGAGTGGACAGGCTTGACCTTAGTTTCCCTGGGGGATAGGGAGATCATCCCAAGGGTGCAGGTACCCGAGAACACTGCCAAGTATCGGCAGAGGGTCCTGGTGAACGGGGAGGAGGTGGAGGCTCTGAGGGACACAGGTGCCAGCATGACGATGGTGAGACGTCAGCTGGTGTCCCCAGAGCAGGTGATTCCTGAGGAGTTCCACCCAGTAGTGATGGCTGATAATAGCCTGGGTCATTACCCCGTGGCCCAAGTTCCCTTTGAGTGGGGAGGAGTGTCAGGTCTGATGAAGGTTGCGGTGAGCCCTGCCATGCCGGTTGACTGTCTGCTGGGCAACGACTTAGAACACACTGCCTGGAGAGAGGTAGAGTTCAATGCCCATGCTGAGATGTTGGGGTTACCAGGATGGACTTGCGTTATCACGCGGTCCATGGCTGCCCGACAAGGAACTCAGCCCGGGTTGGAGCCTGAAAGAAGGGCCCAGCCCACTGCTGGACGAGGAGATGTCCGGGAGGAAACACCCGGTGAGATGGATGGGGAGCCCGCGGAGGTGACCCCGGAGTCCGCTGAGGTGGTTGGTTTTCCCGTCGGGGACCTGCCGACCCCTGCCGAGTGGCAGGTGGAAGGAGGGCCTACCCGGGAAGAATTTTGCCGGGCACAGAGGGAGTGCCCTACGCTTGTTGGCATACGGCAACAGGCCGACGCCCAAGCAGCTGGAACAGAGACTGGTAATTACCATGTCTACTGGGAGGATGGTCTCCTCTACAGTGAGCCTAAGGCTCCGGTGCATGGGTCCTCAAGGGCCGTGGTGGTCCCCCAATGCCACCGAGCCTTTCTGCTAGAGTTGGCGCATGAGATACCACTAGCAGGACACCTGGGCCAGGACAAGACGTTTGCGCGCTTGGTCCCACATTTTTACTGGCCCAGGATGCGCGTCACTTCTGACACTTATTGCAAGACCTGCACCACTTGCCAAGCAAGCGGCAAGACAGGGACTAAGGTGAAGGTCCCTCTAGAACCTCTCCCAGTGGTCGATACCCCTTTTGAGCGAGTGGGGATTGACATTGTCGGGCCGTTGGATCCGCCGACTTCAGCTGGGCATAGGTTCATTTTGGTGCTAGTAGACCACGCCACCCGGTACCCAGAGGCAATCCCTCTGAGGACCATCACAGCACCGGTGGTGGCGCGGGCCCTCATGGGGATTTTTACCCGAGTGGGATTCCCCAAGGTCGTGGTGTCAGATAGGGGCACGAATTTCATGTCGGCCTACATGCAGGCCATGTGGAAGGAGTGTGGAGTGACCTACCGGTTCTCCACTCCTTACCACCCCCAGACGAACGGGCTCGTGGAGCGCTTCAACAAAACCTTGAAGGGGATGATCAGGAGCCTACCCGAGGACTTGAGAAGAAAGTGGGACGTCCTCTTACCCTGTCTGCTCTTCTCCTACCGAGAGGTGCCGCAGAAGGGGTCGGTTTCAGCCCCTTTGAGCTGCTCTATGGCCACCCCGTTCGGGGGCCCCTCAGTCTTGTCAAAGAGGGGTGGGAGAAGTCTTCCTCGAAGCTTCCCCGTGATGTGGTCAGCTATATGCTGGCGTTCCGCAGCCAAGTGGCCAAGCTGTGGAAGGAGGCCTCGGACAACTTAGAGGCAAGTCAGGCCATCATGAAGCAATGGTATGACCGGAACGCGCGGACGGTAGAGTTAGACGCTGGACAGAAGGTGTGGGTCATGGAGCCAGGAGAGCTTAGCGCCCTCCAGGACCGATGGACTGGGCCGTTTGAGATCTTAGAACGAAAAGGCCAGACCACGTATGTCGTCGACATGAAGACCCCCGTCAACCCCACAGGGTGCTCCACGTCAACCGCCTGAAGCCACACCAGGAGCGTTCCGAGCTCACTCTCTTGATGATAACGGATGGGAGTGAGGAGGAAGAGAGTGAGCCTCTGCCAGACCTTCTGGCGGTCCACGAGAAGGATGGTTCGGTAGAGGGAGTAGTCCTCGCCCCATCCTTGACCCCAGAGCAACAGAGGGACTGCCGCCAGGTTTTGGGGCAGTACGCCTCGTTGTTTTCCCTCACGCCTGGAATCACGCACCTGTGTACCCATGATGTGGACACAGGGGACAGTCCGCCAGTGAAGAACAAGTCTTACCGGCTGTCCGATAAGGTCAAGGCTAGTATCCAGAGTGAGGTGGTAAAGATGCTAGAACTGGGGGTGATTGAGCCTTCCAGTAGCCCTTGGGCTAGTCCGGTAGTGTTGGTGCCGAAAGCGGCTCCCCGGGCACCACACCAGAACTTCGGTTCTGTGTGGATTATCGTGGACTCAACTCGGTCACCAAGACCGACGCTCACCCGATCCCTCGGGCGGATGAGCTCATTGACCGGCTGGGAGCAGCCCGGTATTTGAGTACCATTGATTTAACATCAGGATATTGGCAGATCGCCATGGCGGAAGGAGCAAGGGAGAAGACTGCGTTCTCCACCCCCGAGGGCCACTTTCAATTCCAGGTGATGCCCTTCGGGTTGAAAAATGCTCCCGCCACTTTCCAGCGGTTGGTGAACCAGGTGCTGTCTGGCCTAGAGGCCTTCTCTGCTGCCTACCTGGATGACATAGCTGTCTTCAGTAGCAGCTGGGAGGACCATCTGCAGCATCTCCAGGAGGTGCTGCAGGCTTTGCAAAGGGCTGGTCTAACCATCAAGGCCAGCAAGTGCCAGATTGGACAGGGATCTGTCGTGTACCTGGGACATCTGGTGGGCGGAGGTAAGGTGCAACCCCTCCAAGCCAAGATTGAGACCATCATGGCCTGGGAGCCCCCAAGACCCAAACAGAGGTCCGAGCTTTTCTCGGCCTCACGGGATACTACCGCCGGTTCGTCAAGGGATATGGAACCATCGTGGGCCCATTGACGGAATTGACTTCCAAGAAACAGCCACGCAGAGTAATCTGGACGGCTGCCTGCCAAGATGCCTTTGAGACTCTTAAACGTGCCATGTGCACCGCACCGGTGCTCCGGACCCCGACTTCGGCCGGGAATTTATCGTGCAGACAGACGCTTCTGAGCATGGCATAGGAGCTGTGCTCTCGCAGCTGAATGACGATGGCCAAGACCAGCCAGTGGCCTTTATCTCCCGACGACTACTCCCCGGGAACAGCGGTGGAGTACCATCGAGCGGGAAGCCTTTGCTGTGGTTTGGGCGGTGAAGAAGTTGAGGCCATACCTTTTTGGTTGTCACTTCTTGGTCCAGACCGACCACAGACCCCTTCGCTGGCTCATGCAGATGAGAGGCGAAAATCCCAAATTGTTGAGATGGTCCATTTCCCTCCAGGGGATGGACTTTCGGGTGGAACATCGACCCGGTGTAGACCACGCCAACGCTGACGGTCTCTCCCGGTTTTCCGCCTTAGTGAAGAGAACTCCCTAGAGGTTGGGAAGCTCTCCCCTCTTTCGGCTGGGGGGACGCGTGTTAGACCTGTCAGCCCTAGGGTGGTCTTACCCTGTTTTTTTCCCTTTCTGCGCCTCATTTTTGCCACCATATTTTTACTGGACCTAGGTCTCCGGGCGCCTTGCCACTGCTGGTCAGTGCTGAGGTGCAGGTGCTCTCTCACCAAAGATGGCTGCCACAGGCCCCTGCTACTGCAGAGGGCCTTCCACACATACACACTAGTCGCCAGAGTCAGGCTGGGACAAGGGATACAGTAGCCATCCCGTCCCCGCCTCTGGGCCCCATAGCTAGGTAGGTGGAAGGTTCCAGAACCTTCCGGGCTGTGGGAGGAGTTACACTTTGCCGCCTTTGGGAGGGTCACCTGACCTAGGGGTATAAGAGGCTTGGAGGGAAAACCTGGAGTTAGTTAGGTTGAGGCACCGCTGAACCTGGGAGAACCTGCGCTGGAGTACAGACTTTAGGGCCTAGGGGGAGACCTACACTACTGCCGCTGACAGGGTCAAGGCCCTGCTGCCGTAAGATAGATGAGGAACGCCCACCACCCACTGATCTTGCCCAGTGTGAGGGGACCCAGGGAACCATCTCCAGCGTGCCAGGAGGCACATCAACCCCTCCAAGAATCACCAACTCACAACCCCCCCCTGTTCATAAAGAGACTTTGCTGAATCCATGACCTGCAGAACCTAAAGTGAAAACCATTGAGAGGGGATCAGGAGGCGAAGCGCTGCGTCCTAAGCGCTAGGCCTCCACCCCCTATCTACCTATACAGACAGCTGGACTGTCCTCCAAGAACCATCCTTACACAGCCCGGTGCATAAGGCTGTCAGCGCGCCTGCGCTGCAACTCCAAGTGAGGAGAGAACTTGACCTCCCCCTCCGTCACTGACCTGGTGACCGGATCGCCGCCGCGGCCGCCGCTGCGTGAAGAGGGAGCTGAGGCAGGAAGACCTCTCCCCCGTGCATAACTGTGGTGAGGGGCGCCGTCCGCGCCCTCACCGAAACCCCAGAAGTCACCGCCGGGCCCGAGACCCCTGCCGCTGCAAGCGCGGCCAAGAATAACACCGTCGCAGCCCCCGAGGGCTGCGTGAAGTGAGCTGAGGCCTACTGCGGCCTCCAGGCCCGTGGACGCTGTTGCCGAGGGGCCGGGGACGCTGACCGCGTCACAGGTCGCGCCCCGAAAAGGCCGCGACGGGATTGGCCCGCCGGAGTCAATCGACGGAGAAGAAGGAGAGGGGAGGCGTCGCCTGGCAACCAACGAAGGCCGCGACGCGGTTGGCCCAGCCGGAGCCAAGCGAGACGACGTCAGAGGGGCTCCACTGCCAACGGGAGCCCCCGGAAGAAGAGAAGACCGCGACGCGATTGGCCCAGCCGGAGCCAATCGAGAGGACGTCCACGGGGCTCCACTGCCAACGGGAGCCCCAAGAAGAATCGCCGCCGCGCCAGGATTGGGCGCCGTCAAGAGCCCGCCTCCGCCCAGCACGTCCGGGAGGTAAGGACGAACCTCCTGTGCCTTCGCGGGAAGCCGGAGCCGTCTGCAAGGACTGCCGGGTCCCGCTCAGAGTCCCCACTCTCTCCCCTGACTCCACGGGGGCCGGAGGAGTGGCATACCGGCCCCCCAACGACGCAGCAACACAGCGAGAGGCTCCGTAGCCTCGTGAAGTAGACACAGCGCCGGCCGGAGGGCCGTGAGACTCACGCCGGGCCCCGCCCCCACAACAGAGGGCTGGCCCGGAGAAGAGTCCGCCGTGAGGCCCCCGCAGCCAGCCACAACACCGCAGGTGAGCCCAGGAGGCCCCTAGGGCTCTAGGTTAAGCCCCTGGGGGCCGGGGGCCACGCATGAAGAGGGATTAAGGAGGGAGGGGGCCTTTGATAACATTTGATAATAGGCCAGGCACCTGGTGTAACCCTAGCCTAATGTAACCCTCACCTCCCCGGGGAGATAAAGGAGTCCCCCCTTATAGGAAGCCCCCAGCTGCTGGACATGTTGAGGGGTTCCCTTTAGGATTCCCTCCCGCCTAGAGTACCTAGGCCTAATGTATAAATGTTGATGTATAAAAAGTGTTGTGCATGTTCTAGGCCCTAGTTTGTTAAGAGCACCCGAATGAGTATTGGTGCTGTGATTTTAAAGCGGCCTTTTAGTGGCCAGAATTGTGAAGGGTCTTTTTAAATGAACGCGCACTAGTTACCCGAATGTATAATTTGAATAATTGAATGCCATCTTGATTAAGATAAAGGAACCTGATTGTTACTTATCTAAGCCTGGTGTGGTGTCCGGTTATTGCGTCGCATTTCTGGGTTAATGTGAGAGTGTGCTGCACAACTGCCTTACACATTGCCTTCGCGTGCCTTTCCCCGCTTTGCGCCATGCTACCATAACGGTCTCGGTAACCCCGTTTCCAACAGGCTCTGTGGACAAACAGTGCACTGTGACTCTGTGAACACTCAGTGCACTGTGACTCTGTGGACACCCAGTGCACTGTGACTTTGTGGACACACAGTGCCCTATGTCTCTGTGGACACTCAGTGCACTGTGACTCTGTGACTCTGTGGACACCCAGTGCACTGTGACTCTGTGGACACCCAGTGCACTGTGACTCTGTGGACACCCAGTGCACTGTGACTCTGTGGACACCCAGTGCACTGTGACTCTGTGGACACCCAGTGCACTGTGACTCTGTGGACACCCATGGCACTGTGACTCTGTGGATACCCAGTGCACTGTGACTCTGTGGACACCCAGTGCACTGTGACTCTGTGGACACCCAGTGCACTGTGACTGTGTGGACACCTGACTCTGTGGACACCCAGTGCAGTGTGACTCTGTGGACACCTGACTCTGTGGACACCCAGTGCACTGTGACTCTGTGGACACCCAGTGCACTGTGACTCTGTGGACACCCAGTGCACTGTGACTCTGTGGACACCCAGTGCACTGTGACTCTGTGGACACCCAGTGCACTGTGACTCTGTGAACACCCAGTGCACTGTGACTCTGTGAACACCCAGTGCACTGTGACTCTGTGAACACCCAGTGCACTGTGACTCTGTGAACACCCAGTGCACTGTGACTCTTTGAACACCCACTGCACTGTGACTCTGTGGACACCCAGTGCACTGTGACTCTGTGGACACCCACTGCACTATGACTCTGTGGACACCCAGTGCACTATGACTCTGTGGACACCCAGCGCACTGTGACTCTGTGACTCTGTGGACACCCAGCGCACTGTGACTCTGTGGACACACAGTGCACTGTGACTCTGAGGACACCCAGTGCACTGTGACTCTGTGAACACACAGTGCCCTGTGTCTCTGTGGAAACTCAGTGCACTGTGACTTTGTGACTCTGTGGACACCCAGTGCACTGTGACTCTGTGGACACCCAGTGCACTGTGACTCTGAGGACACCCAGTGCACTGTGACTCTGTGGACACCCAGGGCACTGTGACTCTGTGGACACCCAGGGCACTGTGACTCTGTGGACACCCAGGGCACTGTGACTCTGTGGACACCCACTGCACTGTGACCCTGTGGAAACCCAGTGCACTGTGACTCTGTGAACACCCACTGCACTGTGACTCTGTGGACACCCAGTGCACTGTGACTCTGTGGACACCCAGTGCACTGTGACTCTGTGGACACCCAGTGCACTGTGACTCTGTGGACAAACAGTGCACTGTGACTCTGTGGACAAACAGTGCACTGTGACTCTGTGGACAAACAGTGCACTGTGACTCTGTGGACAAACAGTGCACTGTGACTCTGTGGACACCCAGTGCACTGTGACTCTGTGACTCTGTGGACACCCAGTGCACTGTGACTCTGTGAATCTGTGGACACCCAGTGCACTGTGACTCTGTGGACACCCAGTGCACTGCGACAATGTGGCCACCCAGTGCATTGTGACTCTGTGGACACCCAGTGCACTGTGACTCTGTGGACACCCAGTGCACTGTGACTCTGTGGACACCCAGGGCACTGTGACTCTGTGGACACCCAGGGCACTGTGACTCTGTGGACACCCAGGGCACTGTGACTCTGTGGACACCCAGGGCACTGTGACTCTGTGGACAAACAGCGCACTGTGACTCTGTGGACAAACAGCGCACTGTGACTCTGTGGACAAACAGCGCACTGTGACTCTGTGGACAAACAGCGCACTGTGACTCTGTGGACACCCACTGCACTGTGACTCAGTGGACGACCAGTGCACTGTGACTCTGTGGACACCCAGGGCACTGTGACTCTGTTGTCAAACAGCGCACTGTGACTCTGTGGACAAACAGTGCACTGTGACTCTGTGGACAAACAGTGCACTGTGACTCTGTGGACACCCAGTGCACTGTGACTCTGTGGACACCCAGTGCACTGTGACTCTGTGGACACCCAGTGCAATGTGACTCTGTGGACACCCAGCGCAATGTGACTCTGTGGACACTTGGGGCCTGATTCACAGAACTAACTTACGTCAAAATCCTAAACTTACAACAATTTTGGTATTCACAGAATGAACTTACACATTTGGGTATTCACAGAATGAACTTACAACAATTGTGGTATTCACAGAATGAACTTACACATTTGGGTATTCACAGAACGAACTTACACCAATTTTGGTATTCACAGAATGAACTTACACATTTGGGTATTCACAGAATGAACTTACACATTTGGGTATTCACAGAATGAACTTACTCATCCTAACCTTATGTCCGCACTCGGGCCGGAATTTCCGGCCCAGTGGCGGACATAAAGTTAGGATGAGTAAGTTCATTCTGTGAATACCAAAATTGTTGTAAGTTCATTCTGTGAATACCCAAATGTGTAAGTTCATTCTGTGAATATCCAAATGTGTAAGTTCATTCTGTGAATACCCAAATGTGTAAGTTCATTCTGCGAATACCAAAATTGTTGTAATTTTAGGATTTTGACGTAAGTTAGTTCTGTGAATCAGGCCCCTAGTGCACTGTGACTCTGTGGACACCCAGTGCACTGTGACTCTGTGAACACTCAGTGCACTGTGACTTTGTGGACAAACAGTGCACTGTGACTCTGTGGTTATCCAGCACACTGTGACTATGTGGACACCCAGTGCACTGTGACTCTTTGGACACCCAGCACACTGTGACTTTGTGGACAAACAGTGCACTGTGACTCTGTGGTTATCCAGCGCACTGTGACTATGTGGACACCCAGTGCACTGTGACTCTTTGGACACCCAGCGCACTGTGACTATGTGGACACCCAGTGCACTGTGACTCTTTGGACACCCAGGGCACTGTGACTCTTTGGACACCCAGGGCACTGTGACTCTGTGGACACTCAGCGCACTGTGACTCTGTGGACACTCAGCGCACTGTGACTCTGTGGACACCCAGTGCACTGTGACTCTGTGGACACCCAGTGCACTGTGACTCATGGACACCCAGTGCACTGTGACTCTGTGGACTCTCACTCCACTGTGACTCTGTGGACACCCAGTGAACTGTGACTCTGTGGACACCCAGGGCACTATGACTCATGGACACCCAGTGCACTGTGACTCTGTGGACAAACAGTGCACTGTGACTCTGTGGACACCCAGTGCACTGTGACTCTGTGGACACCCAGTGCACTGTGACTCTGTGGACACCCAGTGCACTGTGACTCTGTGGACACCCAGTGCACTGTGACTCTGTGGACACCCAGTGCACTGTGACTCTGTGTACACTCAGTGCACTGTGACTTTGTGGACAAACAGTGCACTGTGACTCTGTGGACACCCAGTGCACTGTGACTCTGTGGACACCCAGTGCACTGTGACTCTGTGGACACCCAGTGCAATGTGACTCTGTGGACACCCAGCGCAATGTGACTCTGTGGACACTTGGGGCCTGATTCACAGAACTAACTTACGTCAAAATCCTAAACTTACAACAATTTTGGTATTCACAGAATGAACTTACACATTTGGGTATTCACAGAATGAACTTACAACAATTGTGGTATTCACAGAATGAACTTACACATTTGGGTATTCACAGAATGAACTTACACCAATTTTGGTATTCACAGAATGAATTTACACATTTGGGTATTCACAGAATGAACTTACACATTTGGGTATTCACAGAATGAACTTACTCATCCTAACCTTATGTCCGCACTCGGGCCAGAATTTCCGGCCCAGTGGCGGACATAAAGTTAGGATGAGTAAGTTCATTCTGTGAATACCAAAATTGTTGTAAGTTCATTCTGTGAATACCCAAATGTGTAAGTTCATTCTGTGAATATCCAAATGTGTAAGTTCATTCTGTGAATACCCAAATGTGTAAGTTCATTCTGCGAATACCAAAATTGTTGTAATTTTAGGATTTTGACGTAAGTTAGTTCTGTGAATCAGGCCCCTAATGCACTGTGACTCTGTGGACACCCAGTGCACTGTGACTCTGTGAACACTCAGTGCACTGTGACTTTGTGGACAAACAGTGCACTGTGACTCTGTGGTTATCCAGCACACGGTGACTATGTGGACACCCAGTGCACTGTGACTCTTTGGACACCCAGCGCACTGTGACTATGTGGACACCCAGTGCACTGTGACTCTTTGGACACCCAGGGCACTGTGACTCTTTGGACACCCAGGGCACTGTGACTCTGTGGACACTCAGCGCACTGTGACTCTGTGGACATCCAGTGCACTGTGACTCTGTGGACACCCAGAGCACTGTGACTCTGTGGACACCCACTGCACTGTGACTCTGTGGACACCCAGCGCACTGTGACTCTGTGGACACCCAGTGCACTGTGACTCTGTGGACAAACAGTGCACTGTGACTCTGTGGACATCCAGCGCACTGTGACTCTGTGGACACCCAGAGCACTGTGACTCTGTGGACACCCAGTCCACTGAAACTCTGTGGACACTCAGTGCACTGTGACTCTGTGGCTCTGTGAACACCCAGTGCCCTGTGACTCTGGACACCCAGTGCACTGCGACTCTGTGGCCACCCAGTGCACTGTGACTCTGTGAACACCCAGCGCACTGTGACTCTGTGGACACCCAGTGCACTGTGACTATATGACTTTGTGGACACCCAGTGCACTGTGACTCTGTGAACACCCAGCGCACTGTGACGCTGTGGACACCCAGTGCACTGTGACTATATGACTCTGTGGACACCCAGCGCACTGTGACTCTGTGGACACCCAGTGCACTGTGACTCTGTGGACACCCAGCGCACTGTGACTCTGTGGACACCCAGTGCACTGTGACTCTGTGGACACCCAGTGCACTGTGACTCTGTGGACACCCAGTGCACTGTGACTCTGTGGACACCCAGTGCACTGTGACTCTGTGGACAAACAGTGCACTGTGACTCTGTGGACACCCAGTGCACGGTGACTCATGGACACCCAGTGCACTGTGACTCATGGACACCCAGTGCACTGTGACTCTGTTGACACCCAGTGCACTGTGACTATATGACTCTGTGGACACCCAGCGCACTGTGACTCTGTGGACACCCAGTGCACTGTGACTCTGTGGACAACAAGTCCACTGTGACTCTGTGGACACCCAGTGCACTGTGACTCTGTGGACACCCAGTGCACTGTGACTCATGGACACCCAGTGCACTGTGACTCTGTGGACTCTCACTCCACTGTGACTCTGTGGACACCCAGTGAACTGTGACTCTGTGGACACCCAGGGCACTATGACTCATGGACACCCAGTGCACTGTGACTCTGTGGACAAACAGTGCACTGTGACTCTGTGGACACCCAGTGCACTGTGACTCTGTGGACACCCAGTGCACTGTGACTCTGTGTACACTCAGTGCACTGTGACTTTGTGGACAAACAGTGCACTGTGACTCTGTGAACACTCAGTGCACTGTGACTCTGTGAACACTCAGTGCACTGTGACTCTGTGGACAACCAGTGCACTGTGACTCTGTGGACACACAGTGCACTGTGACTCTGTGGACACCCAGTGCACTTTGACTCTGTGGACACCCAGTGCACTGTGACTCTGTGGACACCCAGTGCACTGTGACTCTGTGGACACCCAGTGCAATGTGACTCTGTGGACACCCAGTGCAATGTGACTCTGTGGACACTTGGGGCCTGATTCACAGAACTAACTTACGTCAAAATCCTAAACTTACAACAATTTTGGTATTCACAGAATGAACTTACACATTTGGGTATTCACAGAATGAACTTACAACAATTGTGGTATTCACAGAATGAACTTACACATTTGGGTATTCACAGAATGAACTTACACCAATTTTGGTATTCACAGAATGAACTTACACATTTGGGTATTCACAGAATGAACTTACACATTTGGGTATTCACAGAATGAACTTACTCATCCTAACCTTATGTCCGCACTCGGGCCGGAATTTCCGGCCCAGTGGCGGACATAAAGTTAGGATGAGTAAGTTCATTCTGTGAATACCCAAATTGTTGTAAGTTCATTCTGTGAATACCCAAATGTGTAAGTTCATTCTGTGAATACCCAAATGTGTAAGTTCATTCTGTGAATACCCAAATGTGTAAGTTCATTCTGTGAATACCAAAATTGTTGTAATTTTAGGATTTTGACGTAAGTTAGTTCTGTGAATCAGGCCCCTAGTGCACTGTGACTCTGTGGACACCCAGTGCACTGTGACTCTTTGGACACCCAGCGCACTGTGACTATGTGGACACCCAGTGCACTGTGACTATTTGGACACCAAGGGCACTGTGACTCTGTGGACACTCAGCGCACTGTGACTCTGTGGCTCTGTGGACACCCAGTGCACTGTGACTCTGTGGACACCCAGAGCACTGTGACTCTGTGGTTATCCAGCACACTGTGACTATGTGGACACCCAGTGCACTGTGACTCTTTGGACACCCAGCGCACTGTGACTATGTGGACACCCAGTGCACTGTGACTCTTTGGACACCCAGGGCACTGTGACTCTGTGGACACTCAGCGCACTGTGACTCTGTGGCTCTGTGGACACCCAGTGCACTGTGACTCTGTGGACACCCAGAGCACTGTGACTCTGTGGACACCCACTGCACTGTGACTCTGTGGACACCCAGCGCACTGTGACTCTGTGGACACCCAGGGCACTGTGACTCTGTGGACAAACAGCGCACTGTGACTCTGTGGACACCCAGTGCACTGTGACTCGGTGGACACCCAGTGCACTGTGACTCTGTGGACACCCAGTGCACTGTGACTCTGTGGACACCCACTGCACTGTGACTCTGTGGACACCCAGTGCACTGTGACTCTGTGGACACCCAGTGCACTGTGACTCTGTGGACACCCACTGCACTGTGACTCTGTGGACACCCAGCGCACTGTGACTCTGAGGACACCCAGCGCACTGTGACTCTGTGGACACCCAGGGCACTGTGACTCTGTGGACACCCAGGGCACTGTGACTCTTTGGACAAACAGCGCACTGTGACTCTGTGGACAAACAGCGCACTGTGACTCTGTGGACAAACAGCGCACTGTGACTCTGTGGACACCCAGTGCACTGTGGCTCTGTGGACACCCAGTGCACTGTGTCTCTGTGGACACCCAGTGCACTGTGACTTTGTGGACACCCAGCGCACTGTGACTCTGAGGACACCCAGCGCACTGTGACTCTGTGGACACCCATCGCACTGTGACTCTGAGGACACCCAGTGCCCTGTGACTCTGTGGACACACAGTGCCCTGTGTCTCTGTGGAAACCCACTGCACTGTGACTCTGTGAACAGCCACTGCACTGTGACTCTGTGAACAGCCACTGCACTGTGACTCTGTGGACACCCAGTGCACTGTGACTCTGTGGACACCCAGTGCACTGTGACTCTGTGGACACCCAGTACACTGTGACTCTGTGGACACCCAGTGCACTGTGACTCTGTGAACACCCAGGGCACTGTGACTCTGTGGACACCCAGGGCACTGTGACTCTGTGGACACCCAGGGCACTGTGACTCTGTGGACACCCAGGGCACTGTGACTCTGTGGACACCCAGGGCACTGTGACTCTGTGGACAAACAGCGCACTGTGCCTCTGTGGACACGCAGTGCACTGTGACTCTGAGGACACGCAGTGCACTGTGACTCTGAGGACACGCAGTGCACTGTGACTCTGAGGACACGCAGTGCACTGTGACTCTGAGGACACGCAGTGCACTGTGACTCTGTGAACACACAGTGCCCTGTGTCTCTGTGGAAACTCAGTGCACTGTGACTTTGTGACTCTGTGGACACCCAGTGCACTGTGACTCTGTGGACACCCAGTGCACTGCGACTCTGTGGACACCCAGTGCACTGTGACTCTGTGGACACCCAGTGCACTGTGACTCTGTGGACAAACAGTGCACTGTGACTCTGTGAACACTCAGTGCACTGTGACTGTATGACTCTGTGGACACCCAGCGCACTGTGACTCTGTGGACACCCAGTGCACTGTGACTCTGTGGACACCCAGTGCACTGTGACTCTGTGGACACCCAGTGCACTGTGACTCTGTGGACACTCAGTGCACTGTGACTCTGTGGCTCTGTGGACAAACAGTGCACTGTGACTCTGTGAACACTCAGTGCACTGTGACTCTGTGGACACCCAGTGCACTGTGACTTTGTGGACACACAGTGCCCTATGTCTCTGTGGACACTCAGTGCACTGTGACTCTGTGACTCTGTGGACACCCAGTGCACTGTGACTCTGTGGACACCCAGTGCACTGTGACTCTGTGGACACCCAGTGCACTGTGACTCTGTGGACACCCAGTGCACTGTGACTCTGTGGACACCCAGTGCACTGTGACTCTGTGGACACCCATGGCACTGTGACTCTGTGGATACCCAGTGCACTGTGACTCTGTGGACACCCAGTGCACTGTGACTCTGTGGACACCCAGTGCACTGTGACTGTGTGGACACCTGACTCTGTGGACACCCAGTGCAGTGTGACTCTGTGGACACCTGACTCTGTGGACACCCAGTGCACTGTGACTCTGTGGACACCCAGTGCACTGTGACTCTGTGGACACCCAGTGCACTGTGACTCTGTGGACACCCAGTGCACTGTGACTCTGTGAACACCCAGTGCACTGTGACTCTGTGAACACCCAGTGCACTGTGACTCTGTGAACACCCAGTGCACTGTGACTCTTTGAACACCCACTGCACTGTGACTCTGTGGACACCCAGTGCACTGTGACTCTGTGGACACCCACTGCACTATGACTCTGTGGACACCCAGTGCACTATGACTCTGTGGACACCCAGTGCACTATGACTCTGTGGACACCCAGCACACTGTGACTCTGTGACTCTGTGGACACCCAGCGCACTGTGACTCTGTGGACACACAGTGCACTGTGACTCTGAGGACACCCAGTGCACTGTGACTCTGTGAACACACAGTGCCCTGTGTCTCTGTGGACACCCAGGGCACTGTGACTCTGTGGACACCCACTGCACTGTGACCCTGTGGACACCCAGTGCACTGTGACTCTGTGAACACCCACTGCACTGTGACTCTGTGGACACCCAGTGCACTGTGACTCTGTGGACACCCAGTGCACTGTGACTCTGTGGACACCCAGTGCACTGTGACTCTGTGGACAAACAGTGCACTGTGACTCTGTGGACAAACAGTGCACTGTGACTCTGTGGACAAACAGTGCACTGTGACTCTGTGGACAAACAGTGCACTGTGACTCTGTGGACACCCAGTGCACTGTGACTCTGTGACTCTGTGGACACCCAGTGCACTGTGACTCTGTGACTCTGTGGACACCCGGTGCACTGTGACTCTGTGGACACCCAGTGCACTGCGACAATGTGGCCACCCAGTGCATTGTGACTCTGTGGACACCCAGTGCACTGTGACTCTGTGGACACCCAGTGCACTGTGACTCTGTGGACACCCAGGGCACTGTGACTCTGTGGACACCCAGGGCACTGTGACTCTGTGGACACCCAGGGCACTGTGACTCTGTGGACAAACAGCGCACTGTGACTCTGTGGACAAACAGCGCACTGTGACTCTGTGGACAAACAGCGCACTGTGACTCTGTGGACAAACAGCGCACTGTGACTCTGTGGACAAACAGCGCACTGTGACTCTGTGGACAAACAGCGCACTGTGACTCTGTGGACAAACAGCGCACTGTGACTCTGTGGACAAACAGCGCACTGTGACTCTGTGGACACCCACTGCACTGTGACTCAGTGGACGACCAGTGCACTGTGACTCTGTGGACACCCAGGGCACTGTGACTCTGTTGTCAAACAGCGCACTGTGACTCTGTGGACAAACAGTGCACTGTGACTCTGTGGACAAACAGTGCACTGTGACTCTGTGGACAAACAGTGCACTGTGACTCTGTGGACACCCAGCACACTGTGACTCCGTGGACACCCAGTGCACTGTGACTCTGTGGACAAACAGTGCACTGTGACTCTGTGGACATCCAGGGCACTGTGACTCTGTGGACACCCACTGCACTGTGACTCAGTAGACGACCAGTGCACTGTGACTCTGTGGACACCCAGGGTACTGTGACTCTGGACACCCAGGGCACTGTGACTCTGTGGACAAACAGTGCACTGTGACTGTGTGGACACCCAGCACACTGTGTCTCTGTGGACACCCAGTGCATTGTGACTCTGTGGACACCCAGTGCACTGTGACTCTGTGGACATCCAGTGCACTGTGACTCTGTGGACATCCAGTGCACTGTGACTCTGTGGACACCCAGTGCACTGTGACTCTGTGGACAAACAGTGCACTGTGACTCTGTGAACACTCAGTGCACTGTGACTCTGTGGACACCCAGGGCACTGTGACTCTGTGGACACCCAGGGCACTGTGACTCTGTGGACACCCAGGGCACTGTGACTCTGTGAACACCCAGCGCACTGTGACTCTGTGAACACCCAGCGCACTGTGACTCTGTGGACACCCAGTACACTGTGACTATATGACTCTGTGGACACCCAGTGCACTGTGACTCTGTGAACACCCAGCACACTGTGACTCTGTGGACACCCAGTGCACTGTGACTATATGACTCTGTGGACACCCAGCGCACTGTGACTCTGTGGACACCCAGTACACTGTGACTCTGTGGACACCCAGTACACTGTGACTCTGTGGACACCCAGTGCACTGTGACTCTGTGGACAAACAGTGCACTGTGACTATGTGGACACTCCAGTGCACTGTGGCTCATGGACACCCAGTGCACTGTGACTCTGTGGACACCCAGTGCACTGTGACTCTGTGGACACCCAGGGCACTGTGACTCATGGACACCCAGTGCGCTGTGACTCATGGACACCCAGTGCGCTGTGACTCTGTGGACAAACAGTGCACTGTGACTCTGTGGACACCCAGTGCACTGTGACTCTGTGGACACCCAGTGCACTGTGACTCTGTGGACACCCAGTGCACTGTGACTCTGTGGACACTCAGTGCACTGTGACTCTGTGGCTCTGTGGACAAACAGTGCACTGTGACTCTGTGAACACTCAGTGCACTGTGACTCTGTGGACACCCAGTGCACTGTGACTCTGTGGACACACAGTGCCCTGTGTCTCTGTGGACACTCAGTGCACTGTGACTCTGTGACTCTGTGGACACCCAGTGCACTGTGACTCTGTGGACACCCAGTGCACTATGACTCTGTGGACACCTAGTGTACTGTGACTCTGTGGACACCCAGTGCACTGTGGCTGTGGACACCCAGTGCACTGTGACTCTGTGGACACACAACACACTGTGACTCTGTTGACACCCAGTGCACTGTGACTCTGTGGACACCCAGTGCACTGTGACTCTGTGGACACCTGACTCTGTGGACACCCAGTGCACTGTGACTCTGTGGACACCCAGTGCACTGTGACTCTGTCAACACCCAGTGCACTGTGACTCTGTGAACACCCACTGCACTGTGACTCTGTGGACACCCAGTGCACTGTGACTCTGTGGACACCCAGTGCACTGTGACTCTGTGAACAGCCACTGCACTGTGACTCTGTGGACACCCAGTGCACTATGACTCTGTGGACACCCAGCGCACTGTGACTCTGTGGACACCCAGCGCACTGTGACTCTGTGGACACACAGTGCACTGTGACTCTGTGAACACACAGTGCCCTGTGTCTCTGTGGAAACTCAGTGCACTGTGACTTTGTGACTCTGTGGACACCCAGTGCACTGTGACTCTGTGGACACCCAGTGCACTGTGACTCTGAGGACACCCAGTGCACTGTGACTCTGTGGACACCCAGGGCACTGTGACTCTGTGGACACCCAGGGCACTGTGACTCTGTGGACACCCAGGGCACTGTGACTCTGTGAACACCCACTGCACTGTGACCCTGTGGACACCCAGTGCACTGTGACCCTGTGGACACCCAGTGCACTGTGACTCTGTGAACACCCACTGCACTGTGACTCTGTGGACACCCGGTGCACTGTGACTCTGTGGACACCCGGTGCACTGTGACTCTGTGGACACCCGGTGCACTGTGACTCTGTGGACACCCAGTGCACTGTGACTCTGTGGACACCTGGTGCACTGTGACTCTGTGGACACCCAGTGCACTGTGACTCTGTGACTCTGTGGACACCCGGTGCACTGTGACTCTGTGGACACCCAGTACACTGTGACTCTGTGGACACCCAGTGCCCTGTGACTCTGGACACCCAGTGCACTGTGGCTCTGTGGACACCCAGTGCACTGTGATTCTGTGGACACCCAGTGCACTGTGACTCTGTGACTCTGTGGACACCCAGTGCACTGTGACTCTGTGGTTGGGGCCTGGTTTGTGAAGTGAAGAATAGTCTTCCATCCCCAGGGGGTCCCTCACCCCCTTCAACCAAACCACTTCAGGACCAGAGTCGAGCTCCTGAAGGCTCTGTGGAGCTTGTGGCCTGTGAGGCCCATGGACTAGTGGGGCCGTCATCACAGAGGCAACCTGTTCGAACTGTGTAGTGGGAGGAATCACTGAAAAGGGAGGCCCTGGGAGGGATCTGACATGGGCCTGGCATTGCGATGATGGATAAAGAACGCCATATTTGCACCCTCCAGGGGTGCACAGATTTTCGCTGACTTTCACTGCGCCGCCAGCAGCTCCTGCCTCCCCACCCCCCACTGCCGTTTCGCAGTGTTGAACTAAGGATATGACTGCAGAAGGTGTGCTGGCTCTGATAGACATGGTGGGCCACTGCACAGACGGCATTTGAAGATAGTTACACCACTCCCTCCCCCACATCGAAAGTTCATAGTGGGTGACAACAAACAAGATTGTCAATTCAACACCTGGGCTTTGCGGAGCACTCATACCCCACAAGGTACGTAGGACAGTATCCTTGAGGCCATATTGGGGATGAGAGATGTAGTAGAGACCAAAGTGGACTCAGTTGAGGGAGTGGAGAAAGAAAGGGCCACCACCAATCACACCACAAAGGGTGGCAGATTAGTTACGGCTTCAGTGCCCTTAAGACCCTCTGGAACCACCAGCAAGTTACTCAGAGGTCACCGGAATAAAGCAAAGATGTCAAATATGTTCTTCCCTTAAGCGGGAGAGAGCTCACTCAGCCTTTGGACAGGAGACAAGTACATCACTCTACATACTCAGTCTATGCCAGCGACGTTCTCCTACGTGTGGGGCTGGGAACCCTTTCAATATGGAGCCTCTATCTCTTGAGCAGGAAGAAAGGGATGCATGGGTTGTGGGCACATCAAATGGCACTTCCATGTTATTGGACAGCATCAACGCCCCTAACTCAGGCCAACTGGCCTTCTTGGCCAGATTCTCATTGAAATTGGTACAATAGGAACATCTCCCCTGGATCCTGGGTGGAGACTTTAATTGTTCCGCAGATCTCACAGTGGACAGGTCATATCCACCCCTCATAATACTCTAAGTATTCATAATGCAAGAACAACGGAGCAGCGGCTGAAGCAATGAACACTGATAGATGTTTGGAGGGTAAAAAACCCGGGGTAGGTTTCCTACCTCGCGCCTTATAAGTGAGACTGGACTCCATAGTCTACTCAACTTCCTTGTACGTTGCAGTGAAATATCCAGAATTTGTGGGAAGAACATTCTCAGATCATAATTTCCTGGAAACGATTATCCAATGGGCAGGGGGTCTACATCGACACCTATGTGACGAATGCAAAACACTGCTCTCAAGGACCAGCCCTCAGAGGGCAATTGTAAGAAGCAACTGAAAAACTAGTTTACTGACAACGTGGGGTCGACTTCATCACCTCTAGTGGAATGGGATGCCTTTAAAGCAGTCCTTAGAGCCACTACATCCACACAAATGTTGAGGCTTTTAAAACTATAGAAAGAGAACTTTAGTCAGTGGAGATCTCCCGTGTCAAACTACAAAGGGAAACCGTGGAAGACACCTCACAAGTCCCCTCGCTGACCGTCAAGAGGGCAACATTCGGTGTATTTCGAACCAAACCTGAAGCACTAATATGTACCGTTGACCTTTGTAGGGGAGACATGATATGTGCACATACAACCTTGCACAACTTGTGAGTTAGAATATACCACATTGTGTCTAGCTTAGTAGATGGTAATCTGGGAAGAACCATGTGGTGTCCTGAAACTAAATCTAAAAGAAAAAATGATGGACGGAATGCTGAACAAATCAAACATTCTCTCCCAGTTACAGATCTGGTTTTAATCCATCATTGTTCTTTAGCTCACTTCGCCACCGCAGTTATGACCGAGCCATATGCAAATCAGTCTTGACCCTGAGCCTCATTTTATCAATACTCTATATAATTTGGCTCTCACTCATTCCCGCATGGTTATTGTAGGAGATTTTAATCTCTGGGCCAATGGGAATACAGGGTCGGCACATAATGACCTCCTTCAATCATGCGAGAATTGGTAAAGGATCCAACTCATCAGGGTGGTCACATTTTAGATCTTATTTTCGCCAAGGAAAACACGGCCAAAGTAGAGGCCATCTCACCTCTTTGCTGGACTGACCATTTCCTTGTCCCTAATAAGAACCCAGACTCCGCCTAATTACCGCCGAGGCAGGGAATGGAACAAACTGCCTGACATAGCCAAACAACCGCCTGTATTCACTGGTATTAATGTGTTTGACGGAAACAAACCTGTGGAAACAAACTATTTAGAATTCTGCAAACAGATCACCAAGGCCCTCGATCTGACTATCCCGGTAAAAAATCTGAAGATAAAGCGTAAGCCGTCCGCCCCTTGGTTTAACAAGAACCTAAAAAATCTTAGAAAGAGCTGTAAACTGGCAGAAAGAAAATGGAGGAAGTGCTATGATAAAGCTGATAAAGCAGCTCTGAAGGCCACACTGAATAACTATAAAAGTGACATTTCTAAAGCAAAAGCTGAGTTTTTTGCCAACTCAATGCTAGAGGCGCCCAACAAAACCCGGAGGGTCTTTAAGATAGTTGATGAATTATCCAATCCTGATTGCATAAAAAAAAATTTATCGCAACTCCAGAACTATGCGAAAGCCTAGCTACTTTTTTTGAGGAGAAAATCTAATTACCGGTCTATCAGAGAACCAGGAACATTTATGTGACTCTGTATCTGAGGCATGTACACAGCCACTAGCCTATCAAATAGAGGAAGGGGCCCGCGAGAATAGACTAGCAACCCTAAGTCAGTTCATTACACCAACAGAAGAAGAGTTTTACAAGCTTGCTATGAGCACCAAATCCGGGTCCCCGATGGACCCTCTGCCCCACAAGGTCTGGAATGAGTATGGTAGGGAGCTATTGCCACAGCTCCATCAGATCTGCAGCCAATCCCTGAGCAGCGGGATAGTCCCTCCCTGCTGGAAACAGGCTATGGTGACACCTTTGCTGAAAAAAGCCACCCTTGACGCTCAGTGTCCAAATAATTATCGTCCTATTTCTCTTCTTCCATACCCTGTAAAAATTATTGAACACCTGGTCAGCAAAACTCTTTCTCAATTTCTGAAAACCAACCTGGGACTTGAAGACGTGCAATTTGTTTTTCGACCAGGTCATGGGACAGAGACAGCACTAGTAACGGTCTTGGACGAACTTAGAATGCGGGCAGACAGAGGTCAGTCGACCATTCTGATTCTACTGGATATGTCTGCCGCATTCGACACGGTCAACCATAAAATATTATTGAGGCGGCTTGCTGAATTAGGGCTGGAGGGCCTGGCTCTTAATTGGCTTCAGTCCTATATGGAGAATAGGCAGCAAGCTGTGGCCCTCTCCCTTTTCTATCAAAATTTAGAACGGTTCAGCATGGGGTCCCTCAAGGGTCATCTATTAGTCCGATCCTTTTTAATAGCTATCTGAGACCATTGATCCCCATCATTAAATCCTATAACATCAAGTTGGTGAATTATGCAGACGATACGCAGCTCATTCTGTCTCTTGAAGGCAGAGTCTCTACGTCACTCAGTAACTTTCACAAATGCATGCAGAAGACTGCTAGATGGCTCACGGATAACTCCCTGCAGTTTAACGGCGGGAAAACTGAAATCTTATACTGCACGGTGAAGAAAGTCCCTCGTACGTTGCCAGACAACTTCTGGCCCATTCAGGCAGATACGCCTCCCACACCAGCGTTAGCAGTGTGTAATCTGGGGGTAGTTTTTGACAACAAGTTGAGTGTGGATAAACATGTGAATAAAACAGTTGGAACCTGCTTCTCCCTCATTAAAGCTCTGCAGAAAATTCTCCCTATGTTACCTTTGTCAGCCAGGGCTCTAGTAGTAAGAAGTGTTATTTTGAGCCGGTTGGACTACTGCAATGCCCTGCTCCTTGGTGCGCCTAATTTCCTCATTATGAAATTGCAAAGAATACAGACAATAGCCGCAAAGTTAGCGCACGCAACGAAATTCGTTTTATTTATTTATTTAATTGTTTACTTACCTCCGTTCGTCCATATTCCGGTGTTTACTACCCCCCACCCTGCCCTTCCCCCACCCCGCCTCATTGCCCCACGGAACTCCCTCCACGGGCCACTACTGCCTGAGTTCTGGGGTCAAACCATACCTTGTCATCAGGGCTTCTTTCATATGGGCATAACACATCCTATTCTCACTGGGTAGGTCTAACAATGTATCCCTCCCCTCACTCACAAAGCGGCCCCACAACCCCGCTCCCCAATCCTTCTCAGGGACCCGTTGGGCCAACATTGCTATCTCATAGGCTGCAAACCACTGCCCAATATCTTCATGCTTATGGAAATCTTTGATGACATCCTTTGGGATATATACCCTGCCTTCTGCAGGCACAGACGGTGTGCTGCCACCAGAGGGATTAATATCTAAGCTTTTGGCTTTGATCTCCAACTCCCTCAACATTCTCTCATGCTCTAATCTCATCCTCTCTCTCTCCAAGGCTAACTTGTTAATTTCAAACTCCAGCTTCTTATTCTCTAGGTCCTTTTGACCCTCCATTTTGAGCCTGGCCAGCTCCATTGTATCCCTTCTATCTCTCTCTCCCTATCCTCCAGCTCTCCTGGGGACAGGTCTTTGGAAGAAACACTGCTGCCTGGCGGGGTAGGTACTTTCTCCCCCCCTGGACCCAGGGGCCCATCTAGCTGCCCTTCTGCCTCCTCCACAGGGTGCTCCACATTTTCAGATGCATTTCTTGCTTCCACCCAGGCCCTCAGCGCCTTGTGGAACTCATCCTTTTTGGTGAGGCCTGGAATAGCAACTTTAAATTTTCTACAGAAGGCTTTCAGCTGTTTGGCATTATAGGTATCCAACCTCTCTTCCTCAAACTCTGGATCCATAGATGCAATAGATGCTGGTGGACTCATGGCAATAAGAATTGGCAGTCCTCAGAAAAATAACAGTCCAAGGAGAAAAGAAACTCTACAAAAAAAAGTATGTGGTTGCGTTTGGTCTGCACTCACTAGTAGTGTACACCAATCACTGTATATGAGTGGTGGACAGTCAAAATATCGATTTTTAAATATCAAAGCACAGTTATATCGAGTTTTAAATATCGTAGGGACAAAATATCGAAGTCAAGAATATCTACAACCAGAATATCAAAGTTAAGGTAAGAAATATCGATGTTGCAAATATTGATGTTAGTAATATCGATAGTTAAATTATCGATGTTAATAATATCGATATTATTATGAGTGTTATGTATTTTAGTATGTATTTAATATGTATGTGTTCTATATTTTTTTTTTATGTATTCTACTGTTTTTTTAAATATAGGTATACATTTTTTAGAAGTTAGTAATTTTTTTTAAAGTACATTTTGCGTTTTAGTACCGTAGCGGGTTGTGGGTTTATAGGGGAATAGGGTGGGAAGTAATTTAATTATAGTAAATTAAATAATAATTTTTAGGAATTATTAATTTATTTTAATTAAATTTTGTGTTTTATTTCTGTAGCGGGTTCTGGGGTTATAGGGGAATAGGGTGGGAAGTAATTTAATTTTAATTAAGTAATTATTAATTTTTAATTATTGTTATTAATTAATTTATTGTTAATTAATTAATTGGTAATTAATTATTAATTGATCATTATTTTATTTGTATTAATTTATTATTGGAGTGGATTGTGTGTTTTTAGGGGAATAGGGTGGTAAGTAAATTATTTGTAATTAAGTAATTAATTAAGAAAAATTGAGTATTGATAATTAATTTTTTTGTTAATAAATGTTTAATTGGTTATTAATTTTTATTAAATATTATTTATTGGGATTGATAATTTGTTTGTTAATTAATTATTAATTGGTTATTACTTTTTATTAAATATTATTTATTGGTATTGATAATTATTTTTTTGTTAATTATTAATTGGTCCTTAATTTCTATTAAATATGATTTATTGGTATTGATAATTAATGTTTTTGTTAATTAATTATTAATTGGTTATTAATTTTTATTACATATTTATTGTTATTGACAATTTTTTTATTTAATCATTAATTGCAAATTAATTTTTATTAATTGATTAATTTAATTGTGTGAAATTTTATGTGGAGTGTGTTGTGTGTTTATTGGGGAATAGGGTGGGAAGTATTTAATATTATTAAAGTAATTATTATTTTTGATATATTTGTAGTTTTTTTTTTCTTCTAAATTTATTAATAAATCATTATTTAATTACAATATTTATTTCATTTATAAGTATGTTATTTTTAACATCTACGTTGTCCAGCGCTTTCCCTACTGTTGCACTCACTGGAGTGGGAATAGTAATTTTTACCCCTACGCTATCCAGCGCTTTCCCTACTGTTGCACTCTCTGGAGTGGGAATAGTAATTTTTACCCCTACGCTATCCAACGCTTTCTCTACTGTTGCACTATGTGGAGTAAGTATATATATTAATTTATATGTATATGTTTAATTTATTTTAACATTTAATGTATTAGTTATTATTTTTAAATATCTTTTAATATTTTTAACTATATTTCTTTTAATTATATGTATTATTTACTTAATTTTACATTATTATTAAAACATTTTAAAAAACGATATTTTTAACTTCGATATTTTTGACAACTATATTTTTTTCTCGATATTTTTGTACTTACCTTTATGTAGATTGGACTTCGATATTTTTGACTTCTATATTTCTGTGTCAATATTTTAGCAGGTCGATTTTCTGTCCGTCGATATTCTGTCATACATTCATATGAGTCACAAATGCAAGTCCAGAATCCTCACCGCTGACCACCAATGTTAGAACTGGGGGTCTCTAGTTGGCAATGGTATACACCTTTGTCCAAATAGGGACCCTTGCTTCTAGTCAGGGTAAGGGGGATACACTACCAAAATAACCCCTGCTCACCCCCTTGGTAGCTTGGCACAAGCAGACAGGCTTATCTCAGAGGCAGTGTGTTAAGCATTTGTGAACACATACAGTAAATCAGTGAAAACACTACAGATGGACACTACACAGGTTTTATAAAATAAAGTATTCTTTATATAGACTTAACACAAGACCACAAACGACAAAAATCCACAATACTGTAGTCAAAATAGACTTAAAGATGGTAGAAGTAACTTAGTTCAAGTTGATGGTAAATGCGACACATTTCTCTCAAAAGTACCTGGGATGCGTAACGCAAAACAAACAAAGGGTCCGCAGGGAGGACGATGCGGCGAGCAGGCGCCTCGATGCGGTGCGACGATCCGGTGCGATGCAATGAAAGTGCGCCCTTGATGCGATGCGACGATGTGAAGACGATGCGTGCACGCCCGACGGCCGTGCGGCGAACTCTGTATCTTTGGAGCCACGACAGGCCCTGCGACACGCTTCTCCGGTGATGCGATGGCAGGCAGCTGCGACGGCGACACACTTCTCGGGGAATGTGGCGGCGACCCTTGCGGTAGCGACACGCTTCCCTGTTGATGCGACGGCAGGCAGTTGCGATGGCGACACGCTTCTCCGGTGATGCGACGGCAGGCAGCTGCGACGAAGGCACGCTTCTCTGGTGATGCGGCGGCGGCGACACGCTTCTCCGGCGATGCGACAGCAGCAGCTTCGACAGCGACACGCTTTTTCTCGTTGCGTCGCGCTTCCAGCTCCCAGCGACACGCAGGCTTCTGCAGACAGAATCCCCAGTAAGGGAATTCAGGAGGGAGCTGGTGGTGAAGTCTTGTAGCCCTGAGACTTCAGCAGGAGGCAAGCTCTAGTTCAAGCCCTTGGAGAATATTCTGCAAGATGATGAAAGTTCTTTAAAAGTTCCTTCTCCTTTCCTTGGCAATGAAGACCACTGCAGGCCAACCCAGCAAACAGCACACTGGCAGAGGGGCAGTCCAAACTCCTGCAGCTTCCTTGGTTCTTCTCCTTGGCAAAGGTTTGTCTTGTTTCCAGAAGTGATCTAAAGTCTTGGGGTCTGGGCCCCAGTATTTATACCCATAAATCCTTTGTCCTCTGAAGGCAGAGGGTCCTGTACCTAGCCAAAACCAGTTCTGGGTGCATCCTGCCAGTGCACACCCTCTTCCTTTGTCAGTGTGGGCCAGGGACATCAGACACACCAAAGGAGGTAGAGCCAGCATTGTGGAAGGCAGGCACAGCCCTATTCAGGCCCAGGTGCTACACCTCCCACCACTCTACATGCAGATAGGTCTATTCAGCCCTGTGCTGACTCACCCTGCCTCCTGGAGCACCCCAGCCCCTGTCACTCACAAAACCAGACATACAATACACAAGCTAGCAGAGGCAGGCTGGATGGTTAGGTAAGAAAATACCTACTTTCTAAAAGTGGTATTTTCAAACACAGAGGGGCCGATTCCGATTCAGGCCGGAAATCTCTCCGACCGAGCCGGACCCGGAGAGATTTCCGACCGAATCGGACTCTGGCAGTCCGACCGAACGAGTACGATGCGCACGCATGCAATCGGACTCGAGTCGGTCGGACTCCCATTGAGTCAATGGGAGCCGGACGTACAACGCGTACGCGGGCTCCCATTGACCCAATGGGTGCGAGGCGAACAAGGGTGCCCCCTACAGCGGGTACGCCTCGAAGCGACTCACGGCGTACATGCACAGGTAGGGGGGACCCATGGGTCCCCCCTGTGTGCGACTCGCGCGGCTACACGTACAGGGGGGTCCGACACGGACCCCCAAAGTGCGGCTCCGACTGCTCTTTCGAGCCGGACGGCGCGAGTCGGTCGGACTGCTCGCGGCGCGCATCGTACTTGCCCGGCCGGGGAACGTCTCCATCGCGCGGTGCAAGTCGTGTCCGTGCGAGTCGGTCGGAGCGCTTCGGACCCGCGAACAAGTCGGTCGGCGATTTCACGTGCGCTCGCATCGTACTCGCTCGGCCGGACGCTCGTACGAATCGGTCGGGAAAGAGGGCTCCGAATCGGATCCGGTTAAGCCGAATCCGATTCGGTGCCCTACCGGCCGAGATCGGAATCGACCCCTCAATGTTAAAACCAACTTCACCAAAGGATGTATTTTATCATTCTGAGTTCAGGCATACAAAATTTGTTATTCTACAATGTTCCCTGGGTCAGTTAGGATTATAAGATGTTATAATCAAACTGCCCATTCTGGCCTATGGGGACAGGTAGCCTTGCAATAGTGAAAAACGAAATTAGCTGTAATTCACTATCAGGACATGCTACACACACCAGGGCATGTCCTACCTTTTACATACAATGCACCCTGCCCTTGGGCCTACCTTAGGGGTGACTGATATGCAGAAAAGGGAAGGTTTAGGGACTGGCAAGTGGGTGCACTGGCCAAGTCGACATGGCAGTCACAGACTGCACACAGGCTCTGCAATGGCAGGCCTGAGACACACTTTACAAGCTGCTTCTGTGGGTGGCACAACCAGTGCTGCAAGCCCACCAGCAGTATTTGATTTACAGGCCCTGGGCACACATGGTGCACTATACTAGGGTCTGACAAGTAAATCAAATGAACCAATCATGGAGTCACTAATCAATACATCAATTTACCATAGGGAGCACTTGCACTGTGGCACTGAATAGCAGTGGCACAGTGCCCAAAGCATCTAAACCAGCAAAACATCAAAAACAGAGCAGGCAATCAGTGAAAAAAAGGAAGGGAGACTCACGCCAATGGTACCAGGTCAAACAGTGGTGGTGTTATTAATCGTAGCAGTGGTGGTGTTATTCGTAGTGGTGGTGGTGTTACTCGTACTGGTGGTGGTGTCATTTGTAGTGGTGATGTTGTTATTCGTAGTGGTGTGGGTGTTATTGGTAGTGGTGGTGGTGTTATTCGTACTGGTGGTGGTGTTATTCGTAGTGGTGGTGGAGTTATTCGTAGAGGTGGTGGTGTTATTCGTAGTAGTGGTGGTGTTACTCGTACTGGTGGTGCTGTTATTTGTAGTAGTACTTTTGTTTTTCGAAGTGGTGGGGGTGTTATTGGTAGTGGTGGTGGTGTTATTTGTACTGGTGGTGGTGTTATTGGTAGTGGTGGTGGTGGTGTTATTAATCGTAGCAATGGTGGTGTTATTCGTAGTGGTGGTGCTTTCAATCATACAGGTGGTGGTGTTATTGGTAGTGGTGGTGGTATTATTCGTAGCAGTGGTGGTGTTATTCGTAGTGGTGGTGGTGTTATTCGTACTGGTGGTGGTGTTCTTTGTAATAGTGGTGGTGTTATTCATACTGGTGGTGGAGCTATTTGTAGTGGTGGCTGTGTTTGTTGGTTTATTTGATATTCCATTGGTGGGACTCGTGGAGATGTTGTTGTTATTAATGGTGGCATTGACAGTTGTGGTATCGGTGGTGGTATGAGCAGTATTGGTAGTGATATTGGAGGTAGTGATATGGGTGGTGGTGGTATTGGTGTTATTGTTAATGGTGGTGTTGAATAAATTAATAGATGGTCCACATTTTCAAAAGCATTAGTCAACCTCAAAAGATATTGGCGCTGGTGGTATTTTGTTATAGTTGGTGCTAGTATTGATAGGTATTGTGGTGATGGCTTTGGTGTTATGTTGGTAGTATTGGTATTGGTGCTAATACTGGTGGTTGTGGTAGTGGTGGTGGTATTAATAATTTTGGCTAGTGGTGTCAGTGGTGGTGATATTGGCAGGTGTTATTGGTGTATTGGTATTTTCTTGTGTCCACCAGCACTTTTGGCCAAAGAGCTCTGACTCTGTGTTGCTATCGCTGCTTGCTTTTAGTGAATCCTGCATATCATTCTGTGGTAAGGTTTTTCATGTTTCATGTAACATGATCCATATATGTTATCTTGTTCTATATAAGCCTGATGTTGTTTCTTATGCATAGTCACATGTCAGACAGAGAGAATCCTCAAGAGATCCCTCACACGGTGCATAAGACATCACAAGGACACTTTCCATGGCCCCCTGCTGTGAAACAACACAAGTTGGATTCTTTGTGCTGTGTGAGACAGAGAGGGGCACAATCTTGCATCCAGTGAGCTCGTCTCACCAATGACATGAAGCAGAAGGCTCTCAGGCGCTGCATACTCCACGTCTGGCAGACTTTAAAAGCTAATCCTCATCAGCAGAGTTCGTATAAAGGCAGTTTTAAAATACCCCATGTGCTCTCTCCATAATATGTCTGCTCTATATAGTCTCCGTTGCCGCCAGAACTGGGATATTTAGTACCTTCATTTTGCCTATGTTTTCAACTAGTTTGAATTCCAATAAAAGCTAATAATAAAACCAGCCAGTCTACACGTCATCTGTGCATGGTAACTCTGGGAAAAGGATGCGCGGATCCTCACAACCCACCTTTGTCTTTGTTAGTTCCTAAAGCTGATCATTTTACAGGTAGGTATGGGAGAGGGTTATGGGACATTTGCCGATTTCCCCTCTCCACATGGAAAGCTGGAATATCGGAGGTGCCTGAGGACCAACAGAGGTCTACAAGGTGAGAGCAAGATTATTTAGGCTACACAACAGGATCAGTGGTGGTGGTACTGGTGCTGGTGGCATTAGTGCGGTACTGGACGAGTGCTGTGGGCAGTGGTATTGTTTGTAGGTTTGATATTGTGGTGATGGTTTTGGCGGCATTGTGATGACAGTATTGGTGGTATTAATACTGACGGTGTTGGCAGTGGTGAAAATGGTATTGTGATGGAAGCATCAGTGGTGATGGCACTCACAGTGGTATTTCATGTGATTTATTTGTGCTAGTGGTGGTGTTGGCAGTGGGATGATATTGGTGGTTGTGGTATTGGTGGTAGTATTGGTGGAGGTGGCATTGGAGGTAGACTTGGTATTGCAGTGGTGATATTAGTGGAGTTGGGAGTGGTGGCGATGTGCTATTGGTGTTGGAGGTATTGCATTGGTAGAATTGGTGATGGTGTTATTGAGAGAATGCATGAACTTTATTTATAATGTCCTCAGCAAAATCAAAAGGTATTAGTGGTGATATTGGTGGTGGTAGTATTTTGTTATGGTTGGTGGTATTTATGTTAGCTGTATGGTTTGATGGTATTAAGGTATTGGCATTTGTGCTATTGATATTAGTGGTGGTAATAGTGTTGGGATACTGGCATGTTTTGTGGTAAAGCCATTGGTGGTACTGGTAGTGATGGTGGCATTAGTGGTTGTGGTATTGGTGGTAATATTGCAGGTGGAATTTAGCATTGATGGTGGTACTGGTATTTGTGATATTGGTACCACTGTTGGTGGGTTACTGGTGGTGGTGTTATTTGCAGTAGTGTATTGCAGTTGTGTATTGGCGGGAATCAGTTTCACTGGTGTGTTGTGGTGGTATTTGTAGCATTGGTGGTATTAGCGGTGGAGGTATTGATGTTATTGGTAGTATTTGTGGTTGTATTGGTGGTGGCATTGGTGGTAGTGGTATTGTTGGTGCTGTATTGATGGTATTGGTGGTGGCATTGATGGTATTGGTGGTGTCAGTGGTGTGGAATTGGAGGTGGTGCACTGCTAGCATTGGTCATGGTATTGCAGGTTGTGTTGCTGCTGCTGGTGTTGATATTGGTGTTGGTATTGGTGGTGGCATTGATTCTATTGGTGGTGTCAGTGGTGTGGTATTGGAGGTGGTGCACTGCTAGTATTGCTGGTGGTATTGATGGTTGTGTTACTGGTGGTGGTGTTGGTATTGGTGGAGGTACTGATGGTATTGGTGGTATCAGTGGTGTGGTATTGGAGGTGGTGCACTGCTAGCATTTGTGATGGAATTGCTGGTTGTGTTGCTGCTGGTGGTGTTGGCAGTGTCTTCTGTGCCTTCATCAAGTGCATTATTATGACATGGCAGCTGTAGCAGTAGCAGATAAGTGGTGCAAGTAAGTGAACGACTTACTGAGACGGAGCAGGACAAGCAAGATGGAGACCTGAAACATCAGGCAGATCCCAAAGATGAAGGCCCGCTTCCTCCAGCGACGAATCTCCAAGGAAACTGTGGAAGAAGATGAGAGGTGAGTGATAGAGGAAGGGTGGGGGTAGCAGCAGTGAACATCAGTGACAAAGAAAAGTAATAATTCTCTCTACCAACCATTGACTAGAATTGGAGCAAACGGAGCGGGGTACCCTTGTTATAAGAGACATAAGTGCAGCTTGTAATTACACACATGGACCAACTGATATAGGAAGGTATAGCTTGTAGAAGCAGGCAGGGTCACTTGTTGTTACAGGGAGGGTGCAGCTTGGAGTCACAGGGGGGTGCAGCTTGGTGTCACAGAGGGTGCAGCTTGGTGCCACTAGGAGGGTGCAGCTTGGTGTCACTGGGGGTGCAGCTTGGTGTCACAGGGAGGGTGCAGCTTGGAGTTACAGGGAGGCTGCAGCTTGAAGTCACGGGGGTTGCAGCTTGGTGTCACGGGGAGGGTGCAGCTTGGTGTCCTGGGGAGGGTGCAGCTTGATGTCACGGGGGTTGCAGCTTGGTGTCACGGGGAGGGTGCAGCTTGGTGTCACGGGGGTGCAGCTTGGCATCACAGGGGGGGTGCAGCTTGGGGTAACAGGGAGGTTGCAGCTTGGCGCCACAGGGAGGGTGCACCACCACACAGTAGTTCAAAAACATTTGCTAACAAGTTTCCATATCTTTCAGGATACAATACAATACAATACATCTAAGCCAGAAATGTTTTACTATAAAAATATAAACAAGACAGGACTGAAAATTATGTTAACAAATACAAAACAGATTTATTCTGCATAATTTAATGCCCAACTGTCTAGACAGGGTTTCGACTTTTGGAAAGACACAATAGACACAAAAACTGTCTGGGGTACTAAAGATTGGCAAGTGCAAGGGATAGAAGCTTTATTTAGAGCCTGCATCATCCCTGAACAAATAATGTTTTTGAATGAAACTGTCCAACAAACATCTTGTCTTGGACTAGCCAAGATCAAAGAGATGAACACACCTTCTGTACCAACACCTGCCACTGATAATAATACACAGGCAGTGGTGACAGTTGACAATATACTACAACTCAACAGATCTAATCCTAATTGGGAAAAATGGTTGATCTGGCCCACAGACACGAACAACTGTCAGGAAAGATTCCTGAATAAAACTCAGGGCTTTACTATTCATAGGCCAGACCCAAGATACGTCCAAAGACAACATCCGGGGGTAGTAACAACATACAGTGTAGGTAAATTATGCCTCGATTTGCTGCAGAAATCTACACTACAGGATGTGAAACAGCACTTATCCTTACTTAAAGAAGGCGCAGACCTTAGGGAATTCTTGCTTGGACCAAGAAAACCGCGTCAAAAACGTTTCATATATGCCGGCATTTATGCTGCCTATAATGAAGCATGGAAAGTATCACAGATGGAGGCTGCAGAACGAATACGTGAACTTGATCGTATTAATTTAGAGAAAACCCTCTCTGTGGTCGACAATGGGTTAACAACTTTGTCCTCCAGAATATATTCATTGGATGGCATTGTATCCTCTGCTATCGACATACTGGAACAAGATTTGGCGATGTTACAGCAAGGCCAATCTCAATTGCGTTCTATTGTGTTATTAAGCTGGACGCTGCAATCTTTACGAGCGGGCTATGTGCCTTGGCGTTTCATCAACACATCGGCTCTGTTTGCAGAATACAATCTAACTGATAAACAGATCGAACTGGCACAAAGAGGAGCAAAGTATACAGTGCTGAGCATTGAAAAACTGGAAAAGTTACCATTCACAGTGGCAGAAAAACCAGCTACAGAATGGCTTATTCATGGCAAAATAACATTACCTGTGACTACTTTTCAGTTTCAGTATTGCCTCAGACAAATGCAAGCAGGCAAATATGAAAGGTTGGGTAAGGAATACATTAAGACATCTTGGGATTTACCGTATGCATATAGATGTTGGAGTGGGGATAGTGAAGTGTTTTTGAGCGGTACACACTGTAAACGTGCACTGAGCGGTTCACTTATATGTCAGGACATTTCTTTACACGGGGCTTGTAATGGTTCTGTGGCAAATTTGTCTTGCCATCAGCAGGGTACACCAGCTGCTGTGATTAATCCAACGTTTGGACAACTTTCTAATGGGAGTTACCTCATGTTGAATGATCAGAGCTGCTGCTGCATGTTGCCAGGCATCCCATATCTAGTAACGGTCAACTCCAGGGTCACTTGCTGTATGCAAGTATTGTTTCCCCCAATAGACACAGTCAGGGAGTCGCCTCTATGGCCTTCGCTGAACGTCTCTTTTATAAGATTTGATACTTTGAGCAGAATAAAAGCCATGCTTTTACAGCAAACAGTGCCTTTGACCTCGGCCAAAGAAACCTATGATCTACAAGTAGCAAGGACTTCGGCTGAGATACAGACTTTAATACGTACAGACTGCCCTATACATTTCGTAGAAATGATAACACGTATCTTTAACATGTCTGATACAACAGGAATTGTACATGTATTTAAGAGCATCTGTACCGGTCTGTTAGCACCTTTCCAGGCAATCCTCGGAATCATCCCGAACTTTGCACATTCGGTGTTTGGTGGCATACCATTAATTCTAGCACTTGTTGCCGGAATTCTATTTCTCTTCCTGCTATTAGGCTATGGCCAGCCTATTCGCAGACATCACTCCGAGCGAAATGGAGAAAGCTCTCCTTGAACGAAAGTGCCGTGAGCGAATAGTACAGATTTTGGGCATGACTCGTCTACGGGAACTTAATACCACGTGGTTCCTGTCATTCAGACCAATCTGGCAAGATTGCATCTTACCTGTTCTACGATGCCTGCTATGCGGTGAAGAATGCGTGTTGGACACCTGTCTAACATTTCCATCAGCTACGCCAACGGATGTCGATACTCTGCTGGTCCCGATAACGGCCCATGCTCTGTGTTGTCCCCAGAGGCTGCCTATCCTGATGTCAGCATTCATTGAGATCTCACAGACGCTTCCGGCTGCTGCTGAGGTACGAGAAAGATCTACAGGCACATAGGTAACAACGGACGCGAACATTGCTGCGGCAACCTATGCTGAAAGCGATGCTTCACATCTCTGTGCAATTAATCTACTACACGAGGTGTTCCAACTGACACCAACTTCAGTGGACGATGTTTTGTCTACAGAAATAGATGATCTCATGTTTACACCAGACCCGTAAACTGACTCTGATTCAGCCCACAGTGTTCCAGAGATGCAGTAACAATTTGGCCTTCATACTTCAAAAACTTGGAATTCTTCAAAAAATTGAACTTTTTCCCATTTTTTCGAACTAAAATGGCACTTCAATCTGCTTAAAGTAGAACTAGCCTTATAGTACAGACTTCGGGGTACTTCCTCAGACACTTTTATCATCGTGTTAGTCTAAAAAAGTTCATTAATTTCCATGACATGAAATGACTTTGATTTTGTACAACTTATCGATCATTTTTTTTGTCACATGTAAATATTACTGCTTATTCCATTCGAATTGCATTTTATTTTCAAATATATGCCTGAAATGAAAAGCAATGCTTCAAATGTACAGTACCTTTTGCATTCTAATGGGTTTTTAAATGCCTTTTTAAACGGTTTTAAGAAATATTTTAGAAATATGCGGTACTCCATTTAATGTTTAGCATTTTAAATGTTTAGCATTTTAGTATTATCGTACACACGAAAGTGGAGTGGGTGTTGTATTCCTCTTAGGGTGTCCATACACGGGCTTTCCTGTATCATGTCCTTATATAGGCACAATTCGCCCTGCCCTTATATAGGCATAAAATCCCAGTCCTTATTTAGGCATTAAACCGTGCACTCCAAATACAGGCATGGTCTCCGACATCCGTCCACCCTAACGTCACAACGAGTTCTTGAAGAACAGACCCTTAGGCTTCGGGAGTTTCCCTAGCACAGGACTATTGATTTCTTCAAGGACTCATCTATTATGCATGAACCATTATTCCTTAGGGGTTCATTCATGACGTCTTCCGCTGTCTGACTCATGTCAATACTAACATTCTGAGGTACCTCTCAGGTATAAATATACCTTCCCTAGCCCTTGTAAACTAGAGGAGACCTCGACTTCAGAGGAGCCCGTTTCCCGGCCTGACGCACTGAGAAGACGCTGTCATCCCTGCACGCAGAGAGTCCAGCTTCCAGTGATCTAACTTCCCTTGCGGGGTGTTGGAGTTCGAATCTGGCAAGAGATTCCTACCTCTCTCATTCTTAAGGTATGGAGTTGACTAGAACCTAGAGGGACTCTTGGCATACTTGGCATACTAGGCATACTAGACTTAACATACTCTTAGTATACCATAGTAAGGAATACTTCACCTACTTCATACCTCTCCCTACACCTAGGTTAGGTTAGGCACATTGGGGTAGAACTAGCTTAGAAACGCATCGTATGAGTACTCGCATTTTTTAGTCTGTGTTATTTATGTAAATGAATATCTGCTAAAGATCATGCTATCACAGTATTATTTATTTCTACTGCTTACGCTGTACATTATTTATCTTGCATACTGTCTTGTGATCGTAACAGCACATTTAACTTACACGAGAAACAAGACTGTTCAATAAATCTTTTATTGAAACGCCCGTCTATTCTTTCTGTGTAACTTTGAGGAAAACTAAGCATGCACGATTGAGCTGAGTGAAATAGTTATCTATTGTTTCCACGACTCTGGCACACGTTCTGATTCTAAAGGGAAACAAAGTGGTCATGTTTTGCGGCTGCCAGAAACTACTCCCTTCTTGTCGTCAAGGAGTTTCTAGTAGCCTCTGAGCTAGCTGGCACAAGTAATTAAGTTTAATATACTCGATAGGGACATACCGACCTCAGTCCTATGTCAAGCCTATAGGATATATTATTCCAATGCGCAGAGCCTATTAGGGAAATAGGAGCTACACTACAGTTGGTGTCACAGGGAGGGTTCAGCTTGGTGTCACGGGGGTGCAGCTTGGAGTCACAGGGGGGGTGCAGCTTGGTGTCACAGGGAGGGTGCAGCTTGGTGTCACAGGGAGGGTGCAGCTTGGTGTCACAGGGAGGGTGCAGCTTGGTGTCACAGACAGGGTGCAGCTTGGTGTCACAGGGAGGGTGCAGCTTGGTGTCACAGGGAGGGTGCAACTTGGTGTCACTGGGAGGGTGCAGCTTGGTGTCACAGACAGGGTGCAGCTTGGTGTCACAGGGAGGGTGTAGCTTGGTGTCACAGGTAGGGTGCAGCTTGGTGTCACAGGGAGGGTGCAGCTTGGAGTCATGGGGAGGGTACAGCTTGGTGTCACGTGGAGGGTTCAGCTTGGTGTCACAGGGGGTGCAGCTGGGTGTCACGGGGTGCAGCTTGATGTCGTATGGAGGTTGCAGGTTGGTGTCGCAGGGAGGGTGCAGCTTGGTGTCACAGGGGGTGCAGCTTGGTGTCACGGTGGGGTGCAGCTTGGTGTCACAGGGAGGGTGCAACTTGGTGTCACAGGGGAGCAGCTTTGTGTCACAGGGAGGGTGCAGCTTGGAGTCACTGGGAGGGTGCAGCTTGGTGTCACAGGGAGGGTGCAGCTTGGTGTCATGGGGGTGCAGCTTGATGCCAGTGGGAGGGTGCAGCTTGGTGTCACAGGGAGGGTGCAGCTTGGTGTCTTGGGGGGGGTTCAGGTTGGTGTCAGAGGGAGGGTGCAGCTTGGTGTAACGGGGGTGCAGCTAGGTGTCAGGGGGAGGGTGCAGCTTGGTGTCACAGGGAGGGGGCAGCTTGGTGTCACGGGGGTGCAGCTTGGTGTCACGGGGAGGGTGCAGCTTGGTGTCACGGGGAGGGTGCAGTTTGGAGTCACAGGGAGGGTGCAGCTTGGAGTCACAGGGGGTGCAGCTAGATGTCACCAGGAGGGTGCAGCTTGGTGTCACAGGGGGTGCAGCTGGGTGTCACGGGGTTTCAGCTTGATGTCGCATGGAGGGTGAGGTTGGTGTCACAGGGAGGGTTCAGCTTGGTGTCACAGGGGGGTGCAGCTTGGAGTCACAGGGGGTGCAGCTTGGTGTCACAGGGAGGGTGCAGCTTGGTGTCACTGGGAGGGTGCAGCTTGGTGTCACTGGGAGGGTGCAGCTTGGTGTCACAGACAGGGTGCAGCTTGGTGTCACAGGGAGGGTGCAGCTTGGTGTCATAGGGAGGGTGCAGCTTGGAGTCATGGGGAGGGTTCAGCTTGGTGTCACGGGAGGGTTCAGCTTGGTGTCACAGGGGGTGCAGCTGGGTGTCACGGGGTGGAGCTTGATGTCGTATGGAGGTTGCAGGTTGGTGTCGCAGGGAGGGTGCAGCTTGGTGTCACAGGGGGTGCAGCTTGGTGTCACGGTGGGGTGCAGCTTGGTGTCACAGGGAGGGTGCAGCTTGGTGTCACGGGGGAGCAGCTTGGTGTCACAGGGAGGGTGCAGCTTGGAGTCACTGGGAGGGTGCAGCTTGGTGTCACAGGGAGGGTGCAGCTTGGTGTCATGGGGGGGTTCAGCTTGGTGTCAGAGGGAGGGTGCAGCTTGGTGTAACGGGGGTGCAGCTTGGTGTCAGGTGGAGGGTGCAGCTTGGTGTCACAGGGAGGGGGTAGCTTGGTGTCACGGGGGTGCAGCTTGGTGTCATGGGGAGGGTGCAGCTTGGTGTCATGGGGAGCGTGCATCTTGTTGTCATGGGGAGGGTGCAGCTTGGTGTCTCGGGGAGGGTGTAGCTTGGAGTCACAGGGAGGGTGCAGCTTGGTGTCACAGGGAGGGTGCAGCTTGGTGTCACAGGGGGTGCAGCTTGGTGTCACAGAGAGGGTGCAGCTTGGTGTCACAGAGAGGGTGCAGCCTAGTGTCTCGGGGAGGGTGCAGCTTGGTGTCACGGGGAGGGTGCAGCCTAGTGTCACGGGGAGGGTGCAGCTTGGTGTCACAGGGAGGGTGCAGCTTGGTGTCACAGGGAGGGTGCAGCTTGGTGTACCGGGGAGGGTGCAGCTTGGTGTACCGGGGAGGGTGCAGCTTGATGTCACAGGGGTTGTAGCTTGGTGTCACAGGGAGGGTGCAGCTTGGTGTCACGGGGGTGCAGCTTGGCGTCACAGTGGGGGTGCAGCTTGGCGTCACAGGGAGGTTGCAGCTTGGTGCCACAGGGAGGGTGCAGCTTGGCGCCACAGGGAGGGTGCAGCTTGGTGTCACAGGGAGGGTGCAGCTTGGTGTCATGGGGGGGTGCAGCTTGGCGTCACGGGGGGTGCCACTTGGCATCACAGGGAGGGTGCAGCTTGGCATCACAGGGAGGGTGCAGCTTGGAGTCACAGGGGGGTGCCACTTGGCATCACAGGGAGGGTGCAGCTTGGCATCACAGGGAGGGTGCAGCTTGTTGTCACAGGGAGGGCGCAGCTTGGTATCATGGGGAGGGTGCAGCTTAGTGTCACAGGAGCGTGCAGCTTGGTGTCACAGGGATGATGCAGCTTGGTGTCACGGGGAGGGTGCAGCTTGGTTACATGGGGAGGGTGCAGCTTGGTGTCACGGGGGTGCAGCTTGGTGTCACTGGGACGGTGCAGCTTGGTGTCACAGGGAGGGTGGAGCGTGGTGTCACAGGGAGGGTGCAGCTTGGTGTCATGGGGGTGCAGCTTGGTGCCAGTGGGAGGGTGCAGCTTGGTGTCACAGGGAGGGTGCAGCTTGGTGTCACGGGGAGGGTGCAGCTTAGTGTAACGCTGTGCAGCTTGGTGTCAGGGGAGGGTGCAGCTTGGTATCACAGGGAGGGGGGCAGCTTGGTGTCACGGGGGTGCAGCTGGGTGTCACAGGGAGGGGGTAGCTTGGTGTCACGGGGGTGCAGCTTGGTGTCACGGGGAGGGTGCAGCTTGGTGTCACGGGGAGGGTGCAGTTTGGAGTCACAGGGAGGGTGCAGCTTGGAGTCACAGGGGGTGCAGCTAGATGTCACCAGGAGGGTGCAGCTTGGTGTCACAGGGGGTGCAGCTTGATGTCGCATGGAGGGTGAGGTTGGTGTCACAGGGAGGGTTCAGCTTGGTGTCACAGGGGGGTGCAGCTTGGAGTCACAGGGAAGTGCAGCTTGGTGTGACAGGGAGGGTGCAGCTTGGTGTCACTGGGAGGGTGCAGCTTGGTGTCACAGACAGGGTGCAGCTTGGTGTCACATGGAGGGTGCAGCTTGGTGTCACAGGGAGGGTGCAACTTGGTGTCATAGGGAGGGTGCAGCTTGGAGTCATGGGGAGGGTTCAGCTTGGTGTCACGGGGAGGGTTCAACTTGGTGTCACAGGGGGTGCAGCTGGGTGTCACAGGGTGCAGCTTGATGTCGTATGGAGGTTGCAGCTTGGTGTCACAGGGGGTGCAGCTTGGTGTCACGGTGGGGTGCAGCTTGGTGTCACAGGGAGGGAGCAGCTTGGTGTCGTATGGAGGTTGCAGCTTGGTGTCACAGGGGTGCAGCTTGGTGTTATGGTGGGGTGCAGCTTGGTGTCACAGGGAGGGTGCAGCTTGGAGTCACTGGGAAGGTGCAGCTTGGTGTCATAGGGAGGGTGCAGCTTGGTGTCATGGGGGTGCAGCTTGGTGCCAGTGGGAGGGTGCAGCTTGGTGTCACAGGGAGGGTGCAGCTTGGTGTCATGGGGGTTAAGCTTGGTGACAGAGGGAGGGTGCAGCTTGGTGTAACGGGGGTGCAGCTTGGTGTCAGGGGAGGGTGCAGCTTGGTGTCACAGGGAGGGGGCAGCTTGGTGTCACAGGGGTGCAGCTTGGTGTCATGGGGAGGGTGCAGCTTGGTGTCATGGGGAGGGTGCAGCTTGTTGTCATGGGGAGGGTGCAGCTTGTTGTCATGGGGAGGGTGCAGCTTGGTGTCACAGGGGGTGCAGCTTGGTGTCACAGAGAGGGTGCAGCCTAGTGTCACGGGGAGGGTGCAGCTTGGTGTCACGGGGAGGGTGCAGCTTGGAGTCACAGGGGGGTGCAGCTTGGTGTCACAGGGAGGGTGCAGCTAGATGTCACCAGGAGGGTGCAGCTTTGTGTCACAGGGGGTGCAGCTGGGTGTCACGGCGTTGCAGCTTGGTGTCGCATGGAGGGTGCAGGTTGGTGTCGCAGGGAGGGTGCAGCTTGGTGTCACAGGGGGTGCAGCTTGGTGTCATGGTGGTGTGCAGCTTGGTGTCTCAGGGAGGGTGCGGCTTGGAGTCACAGGGAGTGTAGGAGAGTAGGATCTGCTTCACAGGGGTACCCCCACTTTTTGCTGATACTTCACTGGTTTTCGACATTAGTCTGGCTGGGGCCCTGCTATTCAGAACCCCAGCCTAGCTGTTTCCTCTTTAAAAGGGTCTCCATGTGCCTTAGGCACATCACTGATTGGGATCTGGAGTGCCCTTGTAAGTCCCTAGTATATGGTATACTATGTACCAAGGGCATAGGTACCTCAGAGGCCTGCCAGGGGCTGCAGCATATATTATGCCACCCCTGGTAGGCCATCCAAACTGACACCACAGGTCTGCTACAGCAGCCTGGGTAAGGTGGTGCATGCACCCCTTGCTGTGGTATAGGTTACCTATATCACTAAATGCATACACACATATAAACCTATAAGTCACTCCTAAGGCAGGCCTTATCAATCCTAAAGGCAGAGTGCATGGTTCCTATGTGAGAGGGTGCCCCTGCATGAGCAGGGCCCCTCTGCAGCGTTCGGAGACCATCTCTGATGCTGTTTGTAGTGCAGCCTGACCATATACTCTTAAACGCATTATATCCTCGCGGTAAAATGCTAACTATGGAATGGCTGCACCGAAACATGTCGTGTTTGGTGTCAAACATCTTGGAATACTACCCCCCGCCAATTCTGGCGGCGGGGGTAGCATTCCACCCTTCTAGAGGGAAAGGCATGTTAACTCTGACGAGTCCGGTAACTTCTTTCCAGAGCCCTGGCATCACAAAATGGATGCTGCTGCCACAGACACGAGTCTGGCCTCCTGCTGCTGGACGAAACTCCGGCAGGGGAGGCCTGGACAATAGGTTTCCTGTCCCAGGGAGGTGTGACCACCTCCCCAGACAGGACAATGTGTATTGGGGCTGGGCGGGAGCACTTTCGGGTGCTTTGAAGTCCTGCACTGGGGGCACATTTGGTGTCCCTGTGCATACCCCAGTTCAAACCGGATCAGGGGCTTGCAGCCCCTGCTTTGGCGCGAACTGGACAAAGGGAAAGGGGTGTAGCCACCCCTCTGCCCTGACCCACCCATAGGTGGGGCCACAGAGTAGTCCATCCCCCATTTTTAGAATAAAGGTAGGAACCCAGTCCTTAGGACTTTAGATTATACCTGGACGAAACTCTGACACGGAATCCTGGACCTTCGACGCTCTACGACAAGATTAGAGGACTGAAGAATCTCCCTTGGGGTCAAGGAGTGACTCCCCTGCTTGGCAGGCACCAAAGAAGCATCTGTCCGGTTCGCATCACTGAAGCTCCCGTCGGACGCCGAAGTCATCGCATCACCAGAGGTGGATTCTCAGACTTCCCGAGGCTACCCTGAGTCCCCAGCAAAGCTGAGGCCCGTGGCTATCGTGGGTGACTTGAGACCGTGACCCCTGGACACCGAGCACATTTGCAAGTGCACCATCTTCTGGGTCTCCCAAGAAGTCGTGCTTTGGGCTCCGAGTAGCCCTAGCCTCCAGTACCACCTGCACCGAAGATCACTGGCCCCCACTCCACGAGTGTCCTGTAAGCCAGCTCCACGTGCGGCGTCACGAGGCTCCTTCGCGGTCGCTAGCCCGTTGGCTAGTAGCCCTTACCGAAGGCCAATCTTTTCTTTACTTGGCAGTCTGGTTGCTCCAGGCCTGCCCTCACTTACCCTTGCTGGATGAGTTCCCCAGACCTAGCTGGTCTGCACCATCGACGATCTTCAGCTACATCGAGACTTGCCGTTGCCAAGGCTTGTTGGGTCCAATCTGGTCGCCGACACCGCAGCACTCGACAGACATCGTGTACCAGCCCGAATCCTGCTCCTGGTCGCCGACAACGCCTCCTGGACCTCGTGGCTGCAGAAACGAGACGACCGTCAACGCACCTGAAGCACTCGACAGCGGTGGGCATCTGTCCATCGCCTCCCTGGTCACTGGCTAGTGACCCAGACTCTGTCCCCTCTGCTTTCAGGTTCTTCAGAACTCTGATCCACTCTTGGATCCACCCGGACACTTTTCTCCTGGTCGCCAGCAGCGCTTTGCAGCAGATCGCCATAAGAACCGACGACGAAACCCGACCCCGAAAGGCACCTATGCACCCGGCTTCCCTGGGTGAGGTAACACGAGTACTCCGGTGCTCCCGTGGGTAGAGACTCTTCAAAGTCCTAGATCTCAAAGGGTTTTGTCCTAGTCCTCTTTAAAGTGTCCCTTTCCTCTATTTTCCCGATCCCGACTTTCTCCATAGAAGTTAACGGCGTATCGCGGTTGTGTATTTACACTGCACGCGTCTCCCGTGGGTCCCCTGTGTCACTACCTTGGGTGGTTCCTTGTGGTCCAAGCACTTCTAGAGGCTCTAGGCCTAGTGTCTAGTTCAGTCGTGGTTCGCATACCACTTTATTGGTATATGGTTTGGTACGCCCCTAGGGCCCAAACGTGTATTTGTGCTATTACTGTGATTTAAGATCTTATAACCTATGTACTTCGAACTCTAGCCTCCTAAAGAGACTAGAGGGGTGTGTTTAGTAATAAATACATATATTTTGAATATATACCTGGTGTGGTGCTCTTTCATTTGGTCACTCAAGAGATTATAGACTGGTAAAACAAGCTGCTTTACATTCCTTCAAGACTTAGCCTGAAGGCTGCTCTCCATAGCTACCACTAGGATAGCTTTCAATAAGGTTGTCTTTAACCTACCTACCATAAGAGTCGATTTGGACTGGTGCAAGGTGCCCACTATAATTAGTGGACAGCATATGCCAGGCCAACTTCTCACATTGGTGTGCAGCGTGTGGGATTCCAGCTTGCTATTGTTTTACCAGATAATCTCAATTGAATTGATCAACTGAAAACCACTAAAGGTACCTAAGGTACATATAATTTAAGCTTAGAATATCAGTAAGTTCTACTGAACTTAGAGTTGTGTGTTAAGGGATAGCACAACCCTTTCTACAACTCAAGAGAGTTTAGTAGGCCACACTAGAGTAGGTAGTGCATACACCACACCACACTAGTAATGTCTTTAAAAGCAGGATCTAGAGATGCCCTGCAGGAAGCCATTGAGCTTCCCCCTCCAAGTATGACACACTCCCATTCTTGGAACTGAGAGCTTTGTGTAACGTGAGGAAATTAAGGACAGGCCAAAGTCCCACCACCCAACACCTCCAGGAGATGTTGGTGGCTTATGATCTTAGTAAGTCCTCAGAGACTGAAGGGGTAGGAGCAGAGGGTGGGCCAGCAGATGAGGAAGGGGCCAGGGGTACTACTACCCCCAGCCCCCTCTGAAACTGACCAGGAGGGTGACAATGACCCTGACCTGGAAAACCCAATCCCTTCTGGGGAAGATGAAGATGAGGATCTGGAGAACCACACCTTTGTCCCCCCAGGAAGGATTATGAGTGTGCTCAGAAAGTCTAGGTCTCCTTCTCAGGAGTCTAACCACTCTGGCACCTCAATAGGGAGCTCTGTTTCTTCTCACAGGAGGGAATCCTCTCATGAGAGAAGAAAGAGACTGGTCCAGTATGAGGAAACTCAACTGGAGATCAGGAAGAAGCAATTGGCTTTAGATAGAGAATCCCTAGATCTCCTTAGGGAGAGAAGAAAGTTGGGACTAGAGTCCCATGGTGGCAGCCATGTCCCTAGAGATAGGGAAAGGTCCTATGACCATAGGAACCTGAGCAAGATTGTCCCTCCCTACCAGAGTGGGGATGATATCCACAAATGGATAACTGCTTTAGAGAGGGCCTGTAAAGTACAGAAGGTCCCTCAGGAGCAGTGGGCAGCAATCTTGTGGCTCTCCTTTGCTGACAAAGGTAGAGACAAGCTCCTCACTGTTAGAGAGGAGGATGCTGACAATTACAAGGTCTTGAAGAGTGCTCTTATTGATGGGTTTGGCCTAACCACTGAACAGTACAGGTTGAAGTTCAGAGACACCCAAAAAGCACAGACTCAAGACTGGGTAGACTATGTGGATTGTTCTGCCAAGGCTCTGGAAGGCTGGTTGATGGGCAGTAAGGTGTGTGACTTCTCAGGATTGTATAATCTGATAATGAGGGAGCAGATTCTTAATAACTGTCAAAACCAGCTGTTGCATCAGTACCTGGTTGACTCTGATCTGACCTCTCCCCAAGAATTGGGAAAGAAGGCAGACAAATGGGTCAGAACCAGGGTGAAGCAGAAGGTACAGAACCAAGGTGGGGAAACCAAGAAGCAAGATGCTAAGAACTCTGACAAGGGTGGGGAGAAGGGTAAAGATCAAAAGTCTTCATCAGGCCCCCAAAAATCTTCTTCTGGTGGGGATTCCCAGTCTACCAAGGGTAAAGGCCAAAGAAAACCATGGTGCAAGGTCTGTAAGCAAAAGACCCACTGGACCAGTGATTGCACCAAGTCCAAAGACTCCAGTCCAGCGTCCACCAATGCCCCTAAGGCACCTGTTCCCCCTAGTACAGTTGGTGGAAGTGCTCCAGCAAAGGGTTTAGTAGGGTTCACCCTGGGAACTGAGTTGGGCTCTGACTTAGTCAGGGAACTGACTCAGGCTGTGTTAGTCTGTGATGGAGGCATGGATGTGACCTCCACTGTGAGTCCCAGTAATCTGGGCAAGTACAGACAACAGCCTTTAATCAATGGACGAGAGGCTTTGGCATTTAGGGACACAGGGGCAAGTGTCACAATGGTGACACAAGACCTTGTGCTACCTGGGCAAGTTATACTTGGTGAAATGTACCAAGTGACCAATGCTAGCAATGTCAGAACAGACCATACTCTGGCAGTTGTTAACTTCTCCTGGGGAGGGGTAACTGGCCTTAAGAAGGTTGTGGTGAGTGCAAACCTACCAGTCGAATGCTTGCTTGGCAATGACTTAGAGACTTCTGCTTGGGCAGAAGTGGAGCTCAGGACCCATGCAGAAATGCTGGGGATCCCTGCAGATGTGTTTGCTGTGACCAGGTCACAGGCTAAACTGTCTAAAACTGAACAGGCCTTGGATTCTGGAAGAATGGACCAAGTGCCTTCCAAGAGGAGGAGTAGTAGGGTTAAGGCAGTGCCTTCCCCTTGGCTCAGGAGGAAGATCAGTCCCTTGAGGGGGATTATCTCAGCCCTGAAGAAGGAACTGTCCCAGAGGAACTTGAGCCTGACCAGGTTGAGTTCTTGGGGACAGGGGGACCTTCTAGGGCAGATCTGAGCCAGGAGCAGCAGAGCTGCCCCCTTGAACCCCTCAGACAGCAAGCTGCTGCTGAGGCTGCTGGGAAAGCTAGTGGTCCCCATACAGTGTATTGGGATGATGGACTCCTGTACTCAGAGAGTAGAGACCCCAAGCCTGGTGCTACCAGGAGGTTGGTAATACCTTTGAAGTTCAGGGGCTTCCTATTGACCCTAGCCCATGATATTCCCTTAGCAGGACACCTGGGCCAGAACAAGACTTGGGACAGAATTGTCCCTCACTTTCACTGGCCCCACATGTCTGAAGACAGTAAGGAGTTTTGTCGCTCCTGTGTAACCTGCCAAGCCAGTGGCAAAGCAGGTGGCACTACAAAGGCCCCCCTGATACCACTACCTGTGGTGGGGGTGCCCTTTGAGAGGGTAGGTGTTGGAAACGGGGTTACCGAGACCGTTATGGTAGCATGGCGCAAAGCGGGGAAAGGCACGCGAAGGCAATGTGTAAGGCAGTTGTGCAGCACACTCTCACATTAACTCAGAAATGCGACGCAATAACCGGACACCACACCAGGCTTGTATAAGTAAAAATCAGGTTCCTTTATCTTGACCAAGATGGCATTCAACTATTCAAATTATACATTCGGGTAACTAGTGCGCGTTCATTTAAAAAGACCCTTCCCAATTCTGGCCACTAAAAGGCCGCATTAAAATCACAGCACCACTGCTCATTCGGGTGCTCTTTACCAACTAGGGCCTAGAACAGGCGCAACACGGTTTATACATCAACATATATACAGTAGGCCTAGGTACTCTATACAGCCTATGATACACTAGGCGGGAGGGAATCCTACCGGGAACCCCTCAACATGTCCAGCAGCTGGGGGCTTCCAAAAAGGGGGGAACTTCTTTATCTCCCCGGGGAGGCTAGGGTCATAGGATGTGCCTGGCCTGTAATCCCAAAGTCATTAAAGGCCCCCTCCCTCCGTGATCCCTCCTCAAGGGTGGCCCCCGGCCCCTAGGGGCTTAACCTAGAGCCCTAGGGGCCTCCTGGGCTCACCTGCGGTGTTGTGGCTGGCTGCGGTGCCTTACGGCGGACTCCTCTCTGGCCCGGCCCTCTGTGGTGGGGGCGGGGCCCGGCGCGAGTCTTGCGGCCCTCCGGCCGGTGCTGATTGCTTGCTCGAGGCTATGGAGCCTCTCGCGATGTTGTTCCCTTCGTTGGGGGCCGGTATGCTCCTCCTCCGGCCCCCGTGGAGTCCAGGGAGTGAGTGGGGACTTGGTGCGGGAGCCGGCGGTCCTGCCAGTCGGCTCCTGCGTCGCGAGAGGTGAGGAGGTCCTTCCTTACCTCCCGGCGTGCTGGGCGGAGGCGGGCTCTTCACGGCGCCCAATCCGGGCGCGGCGGCGATTCTTCGCGGGGCTCCCGTTGGCAGTGGAGCCCCGGGGACGTCCTCCCGATTGGCTCCGGCTGAGCCAATCGCGTCGCGGCCTTCTCTTCCTCCGGGGGCTCCCGATGGCAGTGGAGCCCCTCTGACGTCGATGTTCGGCTCTGCTGGGCCAATCACGTCGCGGCTTCTGGTGGTTGCCAGGCGACGCCCTCTTCTCCGGCGATTGGCTTTGGCGGGCCAATCCCGTCGCGGCCTTTTCGGGGGCGCGACCTGTGACGCGGTCAGCGTCCCCGGCCCTCGGCGACAGCGTCCACGGGCCGGGAGGCCGCAGCAGGCCTCAGTTCACTTCACGCGGCCCACGGGGCTGCGGCGGCGGTATTCTTGGCCGCGCTGGCAGCGGCAGGGGTCTCGGGCCCGGCGGTGACTTTTGGGGATTTCGGTGAGGGCGCGGACGGCGCACCTCACCACAACTATGAATAGGGGAGAGATCTCCCGGCCTCAGTTCCCTTCTTCAAGCGGCGGCGGCCGCGGTGGTGATCCGGTCACCAGGTCAGTGACCGAGGGGGGGTCAAGTTCTCTCCTCACTTGGGGTTGCAGCGCTGGCGCGCTGACAGCCTTAGGCACAGGCTGTGTAAGAGTGGTTCTTGGAGGACAGTCCAGCTGTCTGTATAGGTAGGTAGGGGGTGAAGGCCTAGCGCTTAGGACGCAGCGCTTCGCCTCCTGATCCCCTCTCAATGGTTTTCACTTTAGGTCCTGCAGGTCATGGATTCAGCAAAGTCTCTTTATGAACAGGGGGGTTGTGAGTTGGTGATTCTTGGAGGGGTTGATGTGCCTCCTGGCACGCTGGAGATGGTTCCCTGGGTCCCCTCACACTGGGCAAGATCAGTGGGTGGTGGGCGTTCCTCATCTATCTTACGGCAGCAGGGCCTTGACCCTGTCAGCGGCAGTAGTGTAGGTCTCCCCCTAGGCCCTAAAGTCTGTACTCCAGCGCAGGTTCTCCCAGGTTCAGCGGTGCCTCAACCTAACTAACTCCAGGTTTTCCCTCCAAGCCTCTTATACCCCTAGGTCAGGTGACCCTCCCAAAGGCGGCAAAGTGTAACTCCTCCCACAGCCCGGAAGGTTCTGGAACCTTCCACCTACCTAGCTATGGGGCCCAGAGGCGGGGACGGGATGGCTACTGTATCCCTTGTCCCAGCCTGACTCTGGCGACTAGTGTGTATGTGTGGAAGGCCCTCTGCAGTAGCAGGGGCCTGTGGCAGCCATCTTTGGTGAGAGAGCACCTGCACCTCAGCACTGACCAGCAGTGGCAAGGCGCCCGGAGACCTAGGTCCAGTAAAAATCTGGTGGCAAAAATGAGGCGCAGAAAGGGAAAAAACAGGGTAAGACCACCCTAGGGCTGACAGGTCTAACACGCGTCCCCCCCAGCCGAAAGAGGGGAGAGCTTCCCAACCTCTAGGGAGTTCTCTTCACTAAGGCGGAAAAACCGGGAGAGACCGTCAGCGTTGGCGTGGTCTACACCGGGTCGATGTTCCACCCGAAAGTCCATCCCCTGGAGGGAAATGGACCATCTCAACAATTTGGGATTTTCGCCTCTCATCTGCATGAGCCAGCGAAGGGGTCTGTGGTCGGTCTGGACCAAGAAGTGACAACCAAAAAGGTATGGCCTCAACTTCTTCACCGCCCAAACCACAGCAAAGGCTTCCCGCTCGATGGTACTCCACCGCTGTTCCCGGGGAGTAGTCGTCGGGAGATAAAGGCCACTGGCTGGTCTTGGCCATCGTCATTCAGCTGCGAGAGCACAGCTCCTATGCCATGCTCAGAAGCGTCTGTCTGCACGATAAATTCCCGGCCGAAGTCGGGGGTCCGGAGCACCGGTGCGGTGCACATGGCACGTTTAAGAGTCTCAAAGGCATCTTGGCAGGCAGCCGTCCAGATTACTCTGCGTGGCTGTTTCTTGGAAGTCAATTCCGTCAATGGGCCCACGATGGTTCCATATCCCTTGACGAACCGGCGGTAGTATCCCGTGAGGCCGAGAAAAGCTCGGACCTCTGTTTGGGTCTTGGGGGCTCCCAGGCCATGATGGTCTCAATCTTGGCTTGGAGGGGTTGCACCTTACCTCCGCCCACCAGATGTCCCAGGTACACGACAGATCCCTGTCCAATCTGGCACTTGCTGGCCTTGATGGTTAGACCAGCCCTTTGCAAAGCCTGCAGCACCTCCTGGAGATGCTGCAGATGGTCTTCCCAGCTGCTACTGAAGACAGCTATGTCATCCAGGTAGGCAGCAGAGAAGGCCTCTAGGCCAGACAGCACCTGGTTCACCAACCGCTGGAAAGTGGCGGGAGCATTTTTCAACCCGAAGGGCATCACCTGGAATTGAAAGTGGCCCTCGGGGGTGGAGAACGCAGTCTTCTCCCTTGCTCCTTCCGCCATGGCGATCTGCCAATATCCTGATGTTAAATCAATGGTACTCAAATACCGGGCTGCTCCCAGCCGGTCAATGAGCTCATCCGCCCGAGGGATCGGGTGAGCGTCGGTCTTGGTGACCGAATTGAGTCCACGATAATCCACACAGAACCGAAGTTCTGGTGTGGTGCCCGGGGGCCGCTTTCGGCACCAACACTACCGGACTAGCCCAAGGGCTACTGGAAGGCTCAATCACCCCCAGTTCTAGCATCTTTACCACCTCACTCTGGATACTAGCCTTGACCTTATCGGACAGCCGGTAAGACTTGTTCTTCACTGGCGGACTGTCCCCTGTGTCCACATCATGGGTACACAGGTGCGTGATTCCAGGCGTGAGGGAAAACAACGAGGCGTACTGCCCCAAAACCTGGCGGCAGTCCCTCTGTTGCTCTGGGGTCAAGGATGGGGCGAGGACTACTCCCTCTACCGAACCATCCTTCTCGTGGACCGCCAGAAGGTCTGGCAGAGGCTCACTCTCTTCCTCCTCACTCCCATCCGTTATCATCAAGAGAGTGAGCTCGGAACGCTCCTGGTGTGGCTTCAGGCGGTTGACGTGGAGCACCCTGTGGGGTTGACGGGGGTCTTCATGTCGACGACATACGTGGTCTGGCCTTTTCGTTCTAAGATCTCAAACGGCCCAGTCCATCGGTCCTGGAGGGCGCTAAGCTCTCCTGGCTCCATGACCCACACCTTCTGTCCAGCGTCTAACTCTACCGTCCGCGCGTTCCGGTCATACCATTGCTTCATGACGGCCTGACTTGCCTCTAAGTTGTCCGAGGCCTCCTTCCACAGCTTGGCCACTTGGCTGCGGAACGCCAGCATATAGCTGACCACATCACGGGGAAGCTTCGAGGAAGACATTGTTGGTCCCATGGATCCCCAAACAGCATCTGGGCACAGATTTATACTGGTGGTAGTGGATCATGCCACCAGGTATCCAGAGGCTATACCCCTTAGGACCACTACAGCACCTGTGGTGGCAAGGGCCCTCCTGGGAATTTTCTCAAGAGTGGGCTTTCCTAAGGAGGTGGTATCAGACAGGGGTGCAAACTTCATGTCTGGGTACTTAAAGGCAATGTGGAAGGAGTGTGGAGTTACTTATAAGTTCACCACACCCTATCACCCACAATGCAATGGTTTAGTTGAGAGATTCAACAAAACCTTAAAGGGCATGATTAAAGGGCTCCCAGAAAAGCTTAGGCGTAGATGGGACATACTCTTGCCCTGCCTTTTATTCGCATATAGGGAGGTGCCTCAGAAGGGGGTTGGTTACAGCCCTTTTGAACTTCTGTTTGGCCACCCTGTGAGGGGTCCACTGTGCTTGGTGAAGGAAGGATGGGAGTTACCTCTCAAGCCCCCAAAGCAAGATATAGTGGACTATGTACTTGGTCTCCGCTCCAGGATGGCTGAGTACATGAAAAAGGCAACCAAAAACCTTGAGGCTAGCCAGGAACTTCAAAAGGCCTGGCATGACCAAAAGGCTGTCCTAACTGTTTACCAGCCAGGACAGAAGGTGTGGGTGTTGGAGCCAGTGGCCCCAGCAGCTCTCCAAGACAAATGGAGTGGACCCCACACTATTGTTGAGCAGAAGGGTGAGGTCACTTACTTAGTAGACCTGGGAACACCCAGGAGTCCCCACAGGGTTCTCCATGTCAACAGACTTAAGCCATATGTGGACAGGGCAGACATGGGCTTGCTCATGGCTACTGATGAAGGGCAGGAGGAAGAGAGTGACCCACTCCCTGACCTGCTCTCACAGAACCCTGACGATGGGTCAGTTGATGGTGTAGCCTTGGCAGGCAGCCTCACTACCCAGCAACAAACTGATTGCAGGCAAGTCCTCAATCAGTTTAGACATATGTTTTCTCTGACACCCAGTCAGACCACCTGGTGCACTCATGAAGTGGACACTGGGGACAGTCTGCCTATTAAAAACAAGATTTATAGGCAACCTGACCATGTCAGGGACTGTATCAGGACTGAAGTCCAGAAGATGTTGGAATTGGGAGTGATTGAGCCCTCAGATAGCCCTTGGGCTAGTCCAGTAGTCCTAGTACCTAAACCTCACACCAGTGGTGGGAAAAGAGAGATGAGGTTTTGTGTAGACTACAGGGGCCTCAATGCAGTCACTAGGACTGATGCCCATCCAATACCCAGGGCAGATGAGCTCATAGATACTTTGGCCTCTGCCAAATATCTCAGCACATTTGACCTAACAGCTGGCTACTGGCAGATCAGACTAGCTGATGCTGCAAAGCCCAAAACAGCATTTTCAACCCCTAGTGGGCATTATCAATTTGTGGTGATGCCCTTTGGTCTGAAAAATGCACCTGCCACTTTCCAGAGGTTGGTGAACACAGTTCTCACAGGACTGGAGGCCTATAGTGCAGCTTATCTAGATGATATTGCTGTCTTTAGCTCCACCTGGGAGGATCACCTGGTCCACCTCAGGAATGTTTTACAGGCCCTGCAAAAGGCAGGCCTGACTATCAAGTCCACTAAGTGCCAGATAGGGCAGAGTCAGGTTGTGTACCTGGGCCACCTTGTGGGTGGAGGCCAGGTTCAACCTTTGCAGAGCAAGATCCAGACCATCATGGACTGGACTGCTCCAACTACCCAGACTCAGGTGAGAGCCTTCTTAGGCCTGACTGGGTACTATAGGAGATTTGTCAAGGGGTATGGATCAATAGTGACACCCTTGAATGACTTAACTTCTAAGAAAATGCCCAAAAGGTTCAGTGGACAGTTAGCTGTCAAAAGGCATTTGATGACCTCAAGCAGGCCATGTGCACTGCTCCAATTCTGCAGAGTCCTGATTACTCCAAGAAGTTCATTGTCCAAACAGATGCATCTGAATTGGGGGTAGGGGCTGTACTGTCACAATTGAATGAAGAAGGTCAGGATCAGCCAGTAGCTTTTATTAGCAGAAGGCTGACCCCTAGAGAGAAACGTTGGTCAGCCATAGAGAGGGAGGCCTTTGCTGTGGTCTGGGCTCTGAAGAAGTTGAGGCCATACTTGTTTGGTACACACTTCCTGGTTCAGACAGACCATAAGCCCCTCTTATGGCTAAAACAAATGAAGGGTGAAAACCCCAAACTGCTTAGGTGGTCCATTTCCCTACTGGGGATGGACTTTACAGTGGAACATAGGCCTGGGAGTAATCATGCGAATGCAGATGGACTCTCTAGGTATTTCCACTTAGAACATGAAGACTTAACTGGGCAAGGTTAGTTTAATGTCCCTACGTTTGGGGGGGTTGTGTAGGAGAGTAGGATCTGCTTCACAGGGGTACCCCCACTTTTTGCTGATACTTCACTGGTTTTCGACATTAGTCTGGCTGGGGCCCTGCTATTCAGAACCCCAGCCTAGCTGTTTCCTCTTTAAAAGGGTCTCCATGTGCCTTAGGCACATCACTGATTGGGATCTGGAGTGCCCTTGTAAGTCCCTAGTATATGGTATACTATGTACCAAGGGCATAGGTACCTCAGAGGCCTGCCAGGGGCTGCAGCATATATTATGCCACCCCTGGTAGGCCATCCAAACTGACACCACAGGTCTGCTACAGCAGCCTGGGTAAGGTGGTGCATGCACCCCTTGCTGTGGTATAGGTTACCTATATCACTAAATGCATACACACATATAAACCTATAAGTCACTCCTAAGGCAGGCCTTATCAATCCTAAAGGCAGAGTGCATGGTTCCTATGTGAGAGGGTGCCCCTGCATGAGCAGGGCCCCTCTGCAGCGTTCGGAGACCATCTCTGATGCTGTTTGTAGTGCAGCCTGACCATATACTCTTAAACGCATTATATCCTCGCGGTAAAATGCTAACTATGGAATGGCTGCACCGAAACATGTCGTGTTTGGTGTCAAACATCTTGGAATACTACCCCCCCGCCAATTCTGGCGGCGGGGGTAGCATTCCACCCTTCTAGAGGGAAAGGCATGTTAACTCTGACGAGTCCGGTAACTTCTTTCCAGAGCCCTGGCATCACAAAATGGATGCTGCTGCCACAGACACGAGTCTGGCCTCCTGCTGCTGGACGAAACTCCGGCAGGGGAGGCCTGGACAATAGGTTTCCTGTCCCAGGGAGGTGTGACCACCTCCCCAGACAGGACAATGTGTATTGGGGCTGGGCGGGAGCACTTTCGGGTGCTTTGAAGTCCTGCACTGGGGGCACATTTGGTGTCCCTGTGCATACCCCAGTTCAAACCGGATCAGGGGCTTGCAGCCCCTGCTTTGGCGCGAACTGGACAAAGGGAAAGGGGTGTAGCCACCCCTCTGCCCTGACCCACCCATAGGTGGGGCCACAGAGTAGTCCATCCCCCATTTTTAGAATAAAGGTAGGAACCCAGTCCTTAGGACTTTAGATTATACCTGGACGAAACTCTGACACGGAATCCTGGACCTTCGACGCTCTACGACAAGATTAGAGGACTGAAGAATCTCCCTTGGGGTCAAGGAGTGACTCCCCTGCTTGGCAGGCACCAAAGAAGCATCTGTCCGGTTCGCATCACTGAAGCTCCCGTCGGACGCCGAAGTCATCGCATCACCAGAGGTGGATTCTCAGACTTCCCCGAGGCTACCCTGAGTCCCCAGCAAAGCTGAGGCCCGTGGCTATCGTGGGTGACTTGAGACCGTGACCCCTGGACACCGAGCACATTTGCAAGTGCACCATCTTCTGGGTCTCCCAAGAAGTCGTGCTTTGGGCTCCGAGTAGCCCTAGCCTCCAGTACCACCTGCACTGAAGATCACTGGCCCCCACTCCACGAGTGTCCTGTAAGCCAGCTCCACGTGCGGCGTCACGAGGCTCCTTCGCGGTCGCTAGCCCGTTGGCTAGTAGCCCTTACCGAAGCCCAATCTTTTCTTTACTTGGCAGTCTGGTTGCTCCAGGCCTGCCCTCACTTACCCTTGCTGGGTGAGTTCCCCAGACCTTGCTGGTCTGCACCATCGACGATCTTCAGCTACATCGAGACTTGCCGTTGCCAAGGCTTGTTGGGTCCAATCTGGTCGCCGACACCGCAGCACTCGACAGACATCGTGTACCAGCCCGAATCCTGCTCCTGGTCGCCGACAACGCCTCCTGGACCTCGTGGCTGCAGAAACGAGACGACCGTCAACGCACCTGAAGCACTCGACAGCGGTGGGCATCTGTCCATCGCCTCCCTGGTCACTGGCTAGTGACCCAGACTCTGTCCCCTCTGCTTTCAGGTTCTTCAGAACTCCGATCCACTCTTGGATCCACCCGGACACTTTTCTCCTGGTCGCCAGCAGCGCTTTGCAGCAGATCGCCATAAGAACCGACGACGAAACCCGACCCCGAAAGGCACCTATGCACCCGGCTTCCCTGGGTGAGGTAACACGAGTACTCCGGTGCTCCCGTGGGTAGAGACTCTTCAAAGTCCTAGATCTCAAAGGGTTTTGTCCTAGTCCTCTTTAAAGTGTCCCTTTCCTCTATTTTCCCGATCCCGACTTTCTCCATAGAAGTTAACGGCGTATCGCGGTTGTGTATTTACACTGCACGCGTCTCCCGTGGGTCCCCTGTGTCACTACCTTGGGTGGTTCCTTGTGGTCCAAGCACTTCTAGAGGCTCTAGGCCTAGTGTCTAGTTCAGTCGTGGTTCGCATACCACTTTATTGGTATATGGTTTGGTACGCCCCTAGGGCCCAAACGTGTATTTGTGCTATTACTGTGATTTAAGATCTTATAACCTATGTACTTCGAACTCTAGCCTCATAAAGAGACTAGAGGGGTGTGTTTAGTAATAAATACATATATTTTGAATATATACCTGGTGTGGTGCTCTTTCATTTGGTCACTCAAGAGATTATAGACTGGTAAAACAAGCTGCTTTACATTCCTTCAAGACTTAGCCTGAAGGCTGCTCTCCATAGCTACCACTAGGATAGCTTTCAATAAGGTTGTCTTTAACCTACCTACCATAAGAGTCGATTTGGACTGGTGCAAGGTGCCCACTATAATTAGTGGACAGCATATGCCAGGCCAACTTCTCACAGGGAGGGTGCAGCTTGGTGTCACAGGAAGGGTGCAGCTTGGAGTCACAGGGAGGGTGTAGCGTGGTTTCACAGGGAGGGTGCAGCTTGTTGTCACGGGGAGGGTGCAGCTTGGTGTCACGGGGGTGCAGCTTGGTGTCACAGGGAGGGTGATGCTTGGTGTCACAGGAGGGTGCAGCTTGGAGTCACAGGGAGGGTGCAGCTTGGTGTCACAGGGGGTGCAGCTTGGTGTCACAGGGGGTGCAGCTTGGTGTCACTGGGAGGGTGCAGCTTGGTGTCACAGACAGGGTGCAGCTTGGTGTCACAGGGAGGGTGCAGCTTGGTGTCACAGGGAGGGTGCAGCTTGGTGTCACGGGGGTGTTGCTTGGTGTCATAGGGAGGGTGCAGCTTGGAGTCATGGAGAGGGTTCAGCTTGGTGTCACAGGGAGGGTTCAGCTGGGTGTCACGGGGTGCAGCTTGATATTGCATGGAGGGTGCAGGTTGGTGTCGCAGGGAGGGTGCAGCTTGGTGTCACAGGGGGTGCAGCTTGTTGTCACGGGGAGGGTGCAGCTTGGTGTCACGGGGGTGCAGCTTGGTGTCACAGGGAGGGTGATGCTTGGTGTCACAGGAGGGTGCAGCTTGGAGTCACAGGGAGGGTGCAGCTTGGTGTCACAGGGGGGTGCAGCTTGGTGTCACAGGGGGGTACAGCTTGGAGTCACAGGGAGGGTGCAGCTTGGTGTCACAGGAAGGGTGCAGCTTGGAGTCACAGGGAGGGTGTAGCGTGGTTTCACAGGGAGGGTGCAGCTTGTTGTCACGGGGAGGGTGCAGCTTGGTGTCACGGGGGGTGCAGCTTGGTGTCACAGGGAGGGTGATGCTTGGTGTCACAGGAGGGTGCAGCTTGGAGTCACAGGGAGGGTGCAGCTTGGTGTCGCAGGGAGGGTGCAGCTTGGTGTCACAGGGGGGTGCAGCTTGGTGTCACTGGGAGGGTGCAGCTTGGTGTCACAGACAGGGTGCAGCTTGGTGTCACAGGGAGGGTGCAGCTTGGTGTCACAGGGAGGGTGCAGCTTGGTGTCACGGGGGTGTAGCTTGGTGTCATAGGGAGGGTGCAGCTTGGAGTCATGGAGAGGGTTCAGCTTGGTGTCACAGGGAGGGTTCAGCTGGGTGTCACGGGGTGCAGCTTGATATTGCATGGAGGGTGCAGGTTGGTGTCGCAGGGAGGGTGCAGCTTGGTGTCACAGGGGGTGCAGCTTGGTGTCACGGTGGGGTGCAGCTTGGTGTCACAGGGAGGGTGCAGCTTGGTGTCATGGGGAGGGTGCAGCTTGGTGTTACAGGGAGGGTGCAGCTTGGTGTCATGGTGGTGTGCAGCTTGGTGTCACAGGGAGGGTGCGGCTTGGAGTCACAGGGAGGGTGCAGCTTGGTGTCATGGGAGGGTGCAGCTTGGAGTCACAGGAAAGGTGCAGCTTGGTTTCACAGGGAGGGTGCAGCTTGGTGTCACGAGGAGGGTGCAGCTTGGTGTCACGGGGAGGGTGCAGCTTGGTGTCACGGGGAGGGTGCAGCTTGGTGTCACCGGAGAGTGCAGCTTGGTGTAACAGGAGGGTGCAGCTTGGAGTCACGGGGAGGTGCAGCTTGGTGTCACAGGGAGGGTGCCGCTTGGTGTCATAAGAGGGTGCAGCTTGGTGTCTCAGGGAGGGTGCAGCTTGGTGTCACGGGGAGGGTGCAGCTTGGAGTCACAGGGTGGTGGAGCTTGGTCTCACCGGGGGGTGCAGCTTGGTGTCGCAGGGAGGGTGCAGCTTGGTGTCACGGGGAGGGTGCAGCTTGGTGTCATGGGGGTGCAGCTTGGTGCCACCAGGAGGGTGCAGCTTGGTGTCACAGGGTTGTGGAGCTAGGTGTGTCACGGGGAGGGTGCAGCTTGGTGTCATGGGGAAGGTGCAGGTTGGTGTCACTGGGAGGGTGCCGCTTTTAGACACAGGGAGGTTGCAGCTTGGTGTCACAGGGAGGGTGCAGCTTGGTGTCACAGGGAGGGTGCAGCTTGGTGTCACAGGGAGGGTGCAGCTTGGTGTCACGGGGAGGGTGCAGCTTGGTGTCACAGGGAGGGTGCAGCTTGGAGTCACGGTGAGGTTGCAGCTTGGTGTCACGGGGAGGGTGCAGCTTGGAGTCATGGGTAGGTTGCAGCTTGGTTTAACGGGGGTGCAGCTTGGTGTCACGGGGAGGGTGCAGCTTGGAGTCATGGGTAGGTTGCAGCTTGGTTTAACGGGGGTGCAGCTTGGTGTCACAGGGAGGGTGCAGCTTGGTGTTACAGGGAGGGTGCAGCTTGGTGTCACGGGGAGGGTGCAGCTTGGTGTCACGGGAGGGTGCAGCTTGGTGTAATGGGGAGGGTGCAGCTTGGTGTCACACGGAGGGTGCAGCTTGGTGTCACAGGGATGGTGCAGCTTGGTGTCACGGGGGTGCAGCTTGGTGTCACAGGGAGGGTGCAGCTTGGTGTCACAGGGAGGGTGCAGCTTGGTGGCGCAGGGAGGGTGCAGCTTGGTGTTGTGGGGAGGGTACAGCTTGGTGTCACGGGGAGGGTGCAGCTTGGTGTCACAAGGAGGGTGCAGCTTGGTGTCACTGGAAGGGTGCAGCTTGGTGTCACAGGGAGGGTGCAGATTGGTGTCCCAGGGAGGGTGCAGCTTGGCGTCACAGGTGTGCAGCATGGTGTCACAGGGAGGATGCAGCTTGGTGTCACAGGGAGGGTGCAGGTTGGTGTCACTGGGAGGGTGCAGGTTGGTGTCACTGGGAGGGTGCCGCTTGGAGTCACAGGGAGGGTGCAGCTTGTTATCACCGGGGGTGCAGCTTGGTGTCACAGGGAGGGTGCAGCTTGGTGTTGCGGGGAGGGTGCAGCTTGGTGTCACGGGGAGGGTGCAGCTTAGTGTAACGCTGTGCAGCTTGGTGTAAGGGGGAGGGTGCAGCTTGGTATCACAGGGAGGGGGGCAGCTTGGTGTCACGGGGGTGCAGCTTGGTGTTATGGGGAGGGTGCAGCTTGGTGTCATGGGGAGGGTGCAGCTTGGTGTCTCGGGGAGGGTGTAGCTTGAAGTCACAGGGAGGGTGCAGCTTGGTGTCACAGGGAGGGTGCAGCTTGGTGTAACAGAGAGGGTGCAGCTTGGTGTCACGGGGAGGGTGCAGCTTGGTGTCACGGGGAGGGTGCAGCTTGGTGTCACGGGGAGGGTGCAGTTTGGGTCACAGGGAAGGTGCAGCTTGGAGTCACAGGGGGTGCAGCTGGGTGTCACGGGGTTACAGCTTGATGTCGCATGGAGGGTGAGGTTGGTGTCACAGGGAGGGTTCAGCTTGGTGTCACAGGGGGGTGCAGCTTGGAGTCACAGGGAAGTGCAGCTTGGTGTGACAGGGAGGGTGCAGCTTGGTGTCACTGGGAGGGTGCAGCTTGGTGTCACAGACAGGGTGCAGCTTGGTGTCACATGGAGGGTGCAGCTTGGTGTCACAGGAGGGTGCAACTTGGTGTCATAGGGAGGGTGCAGCTTGGAGTCATGGGGAGGGTTCAGCTTGGTGTCACGGGGAGGGTTCAACTTGGTGTCACAGGGGGTGCAGCTGGGTGTCACAGGGTGCAGCTTGATGTCGTATGGAGGTTGCAGCTTGGTGTCACAGGGGTGCAGCTTGGTGTCACGGTGGGGTGCAGCTTGGTGTCACAGGGAGGGAGCAGCTTGGTGTCGTATGGAGGTTGCAGCTTGGTGTCACAGGGGGTGCAGCTTGGTGTTATGGTGGGGTGCAGCTTGGTGTCACAGGGAGGGTGCAGCTTGGAGTCACTGGGAAGGTGCAGCTTGGTGTCATAGGGAGGGTGCAGCTTGGTGTCATGGGGGTGCAGCTTGGTGCCAGTGGGAGGGTGCAGCTTGGTGTCACTGGGAGGGTGCAGCTTGGTGTCATGGGGGGTTAAGCTTGGTGACAGAGGGAGGGTGCAGCTTGGTGTAACGGGGGTGCAGCTTGGTGTCAGGGGAGGGTGCAGCTTGGTGTCACAGGGAGGGGGCAGCTTGGTGTCACAGGGGTGCAGCTTGGTGTCATGGGGAGGGTGCAGCTTGGTGTCATGGGGAGGGTGCAGCTTGTTGTCATGGGGAGGGTGCAGCTTGTTGTCATGGGGAGGGTGCAGCTTGGTGTCACAGGGGTGCAGCTTGGTGTCACAGAGAGGGTGCAGCCTAGTGTCACGGGGAGGGTGCAGCTTGGTGTCACGGGGAGGGTGCAGCTTGGAGTCACAGGGGGGTGCAGCTTGGTGTCACAGGGAGGGTGCAGCTAGATGTCACCAGGAGGGTGCAGCTTTGTGTCACAGGGGGTGCAGCTGGGTGTCACGGCGTTGCAGCTTGGTGTCGCATGGAGGGTGCAGGTTGGTGTCGCAGGGAGGGTGCAGCTTGGTGTCACAGGGGGTGCAGCTTGGTGTCATGGTGGTGTGCAGCTTGGTGTCTCAGGGAGGGTGCGGCTTGGAGTCACAGGGAGGGTGCAGCTTGGTGTCACAGGAAGGGTGCAGCTTGGAGTCACAGGGAGGGTGTAGCGTGGTTTCACAGGGAGGGTGCAGCTTGTTGTCACGGGGAGGGTGCAGCTTGGTGTCACGGGGGGTGCAGCTTGGTGTCACAGGGAGGGTGATGCTTGGTGTCACAGGAGGGTGCAGCTTGGAGTCACAGGGAGGGTGCAGCTTGGTGTCACAGGGGGGTGCAGCTTGGTGTCACAGGGGGGTGCAGCTTGGTGTCACTGGGAGGGTGCAGCTTGGTGTCACAGACAGGGTGCAGCTTGGTGTCACAGGGAGGGTGCAGCTTGGTGTCACAGGGAGGGTGCAGCTTGGTGTCACGGGGGTGTAGCTTGGTGTCATAGGGAGGGTGCAGCTTGGAGTCATGGAGAGGGTTCAGCTTGGTGTCACAGGGAGGGTTCAGCTGGGTGTCACGGGGTGCAGCTTGATATTGCATGGAGGGTGCAGGTTGGTGTCGCAGGGAGGGTGCAGCTTGGTGTCACAGGGGGTGCAGCTTGTTGTCACGGGGAGGGTGCAGCTTGGTGTCACGGGGGTGCAGCTTGGTGTCACAGGGAGGGTGATGCTTGGTGTCACAGGAGGGTGCAGCTTGGAGTCACAGGGAGGGTGCAGCTTGGTGTCACAGGGGGTGCAGCTTGGTGTCACAGGGGGTGCAGCTTGGAGTCACAGGGAGGGTGCAGCTTGGTGTCACAGGAAGGGTGCAGCTTGGAGTCACAGGGAGGGTGTAGCGTGGTTTCACAGGGAGGGTGCAGCTTGTTGTCACGGGGAGGGTGCAGCTTGGTGTCACGGGGGGTGCAGCTTGGTGTCACAGGGAGGGTGATGCTTGGTGTCACAGGAGGGTGCAGCTTGGAGTCACAGGGAGGGTGCAGCTTGGTGTCACAGGGAGGGTGCAGCTTGGTGTCACAGGGGGGTGCAGCTTGGTGTCACTGGGAGGGTGCAGCTTGGTGTCACAGACAGGGTGCAGCTTGGTGTCACAGGGAGGGTGCAGCTTGGTGTCACAGGGAGGTGCAGCTTGGTGTCACTGGGAGGGTGCAGCTTGGTGTCACAGACAGGGTGCAGCTTGGTGTCACGGGGGTGTAGCTTGGTGTCATAGGGAGGGTGCAGCTTGGAGTCATGGAGAGGGTTCAGCTTGGTGTCACAGGGAGGGTTCAGCTGGGTGTCACGGGGTGCAGCTTGATATTGCATGGAGGGTGCAGGTTGGTGTCGCAGGGAGGGTGCAGCTTGGTGTCACGGGGGTGCAGCTTGGTGTCACGGTGGGGTGCAGCTTGGTGTCACAGGGAGGGTGCAGCTTGGTGTCATGGGGAGGGTGCAGCTTGGTGTTACAGGGAGGGTGCAGCTTGGTGTCATGGTGGTGTGCAGCTTGGTGTCACAGGGAGGGTGCGGCTTGGAGTCACAGGGAGGGTGCAGCTTGGTGTCATGGGAGGGTGCAGCTTGGAGTCACAGGAAAGGTGCAGCTTGGTTTCACAGGGAGGGTGCAGCTTGGTGTCACGAGGAGGGTGCAGCTTGGTGTCACGGGGAGGGTGCAGCTTGGTGTCACGGGGAGGGTGCAGCTTGGTGTCACCGGAGAGTGCAGCTTGGTGTAACAGGAGGGTGCAGCTTGGAGTCACGGGGAGGTGCAGCTTGGTGTCACAGGGAGGGTGCCGCTTGGTGTCATAAGAGGGTGCAGCTTGGAGTCACAGAAGGGTGCAGCTTGGTGTCTCAGGGAGGGTGCAGCTTGGTGTCACGGGGAGGGTGCAGCTTGGAGTCACAGGGTGGTGGAGCTTGGTCTCACCGGGGGGTGCAGCTTGGTGTCGCAGGGAGGGTGCAGCTTGGTGTCACGGGGAGGGTGCAGCTTGGTGTCATGGGGGTGCAGCTTGGTGCCACCGGGAGGGTGCAGCTTGGTGTCACTGGAAGGGTGCAGCTTGGTGTCACAGGGAGGGTGCAGATTGGTGTCCCAGGGAGGGTGCAGCTTGGCGTCACAGGTGTGCAGCATGGTGTCACAGGGAGGATGCAGCTTGGTGTCACAGGGAGGGTGCAGGTTGGTGTCACTGGGAGGGTGCAGGTTGGTGTCACTGGGAGGGTGCCGCTTGGAGTCACAGGGAGGGTGCAGCTTGTTATCACCGGGGGTGCAGCTTGGTGTCACAGGGAGGGTGCAGCTTGGTGTTGCGGGGAGGGTACAGCTTGGTGTCACGGGGAGGGTGCAGCTTGGTGTCGCAGGGAGGGTGCAGCTTGGTGTTGCGGGGAGGGTACAGCTTGGTGTCACAGGGAGGGTGTAGATTGGTGTCACAGGGAGGGTGCAGCTTGGTGTCACAGGTGTGCAGCATGGTGTCACAGGGAGGATGCAGCTTGGTGTTGTGGGGAGGGTACAGCTTGGTGTCACGGGGAGGGTGCAGCTTGGTGTCACAAGGAGGGTGCAGCTTGGTGTCACTGGAAGGGTGCAGCTTGGTGTCACAGGGAGGGTGCAGATTGGTGTCCCAGGGAGGGTGCAGCTTGGCGTCACAGGTGTGCAGCATGGTGTCACAGGGAGGATGCAGCTTGGTGTCACAGGGAGGGTGCAGGTTGGTGTCACTGGGAGGGTGCAGGTTGGTGTCACTGGGAGGGTGCCGCTTGGAGTCACAGGGAGGGTGCAGCTTATCACCGGGGGTGCAGCTTGGTGTCACAGGGAGGGTGCAGCTTGGTGTCGCAGGGAGGGTGCAGCTTGGTGTTGCGGGGAGGGTACAGCTTGGTGTCACGGGGAGGGTGCAGCTTGGTGTCGCAGGGAGGGTGCAGCTTGGTGTTGCGGGGAGGGTACAGCTTGGTGTCACAGGGAGGGTGTAGATTGATGTCACAGGGAGGGTGCAGCTTGGTGTCACAGGTGTGCAGCATGGTGTCACAGGGAGGATGCAGCTTGGTGTCACAGGCAGGGTGCAGGTTGGTGTCACTGGGAGGGTGCAGGTTGGTGTCACTCGGAGGGTGCCCCATGGAGTCACAGGGAGGGTGCAGGTTGGTGTCACTGGGAGGTTGCAGGTTGCTGTCACTGGGAGGTTGCAGGTTGGTGTCACTGGGAGGGTGCAGCTTGTTATCACCGGGGGTGCAGATTGGTGTCAGAGGGAGGGTGCAGCCACTATGTAGTTAGACATCTCATAATGACTGATGTCCACTATATGTATGAACATGGCTGACCGCACTTACAAAGCCTTGTAGAATCGACTCCGGGATCAGAGGGTAGTGTTAACCATTTGTTGTATTCACAGAGGAAATAAATGAGACATACACTCAAGAATACATCCGAGACCAATTTGTAAATCGATTTTTATATCATTTTTAAGACCATAAACACAGTTCTAGGATAAATACTTTTGAAGTAATGAAAGTTCAATAAATATATCACTTCTATGCGCAATTATGCACCACAGGAAACAATGGGGAAAATGCAGAGAAATGCAAAGAAATTCAGGCAATCCTTTCGCGAAGTTCACCTTCTCGTTTTAGGTCAATCTCGGGACCAGGTCCAAAGTTCCAGCAGGAGACGTTTTGGAACGTCCCGCATCAGCCAGGAGCAGAGTGCTGAGGTACTGGAAGCTGGGGCGCAAAAACAAAGGGGGCCACTTGAAAAAGCACTGCTCAGAGGGGCTCACAGGTAAGTCCGGTGGGTCTCCTTAGAGGGGGGAGGTTACAAGGGCGGAAGGTGGAATCTGACTATATGGTTGCCCCCACTTTTTTCCTGGTGTTTTGCTGGTTTATGACTTAGTTGGACTGGGATCCTGCTATTCAGGGCCCCAGTCTATCTGCTTCCTCTATAAAATGGTTTCCATGTGCCTTAGGCACATCTCTGATTGGAATCTGGAGTGCCCTTATAAGTCCCTAGTATATGGTATACTATGTACCCAGGGCATAGGTACCTCAGAGGCCTACCAGGGGCTGCAGCATGTATTGTGCCACCCCTGGAAGGCCATCCAAACTGACACCACAGGTCTGCTACTGCAGCCTGGGTAAGGTGGTGCATGCACCCCTTACTGTGATATAGGCTACCTATATCACTACATACATACACACATGTAAACCTATAAGTCACTCCTTGGCAGGCCTTATCAATCCTGAAGGCAGAGTGCGTGGTTCCTATGTGAGAGGGTGCCCCTGCATGAGCAGGGCCCCTCTGCAGCGTTCGGAGACCCTTCTCTGATGCTGTTTGTAGTGCAGCCTGACCATATACTCTTAAGCGCATTATAACCTCGCGTTAAATGCTAACTTTGGGATGGCTGCACGGAAACATGTCGTGTTTGGTGTCAAACATCTTGGAATACTACCCCCCGCCAGTTCTGGCGGCGGGGGTAGCATTCCACCCTTCTAGAGGGAAAGACATGTACACACCGGTATGCCCGGTACTGACTTTCCAAGCCCTGGCATCACAAAATGGATGCCGCTGCCACAGACACGAGTCTGGCCTCCTGCTGCTGACCGAAACTCCGGCAGGGGAGGCCGGGACAATGGGTTTCCTGTCGCAGGGAGGTGTGACCACCTCCCCAGACAGGATAGTGTGTATTGGGGCTGGGCGGGAGCACTCTCTGGTGCTTTGAAGTCCTGCACTGGGGGCACATTTGGTGTCCCTGTGCATACCCCAGTTCAAACCGGCTCAGGGGCTTCCAGCCCCTGCTCTGGCGCGAAACTGGACAAAGGGAAAGGGGTGTAACCACCCCTCTGCCCTGGCCCTCCCATAGGTGGGGCCACAGAGTATGTCCAACCCCCTACCTTAGTATAAGTATAGGAACCCAGTCCTTAGGACTTTAGATTTACCTGGACGAAACTCTGACACAGAATCCTGGACCTTCGACGCTCTACTTTAAGATTAGAGGACTGAAGAATCTCCCTTGGGGTCAAGGAGTGACTCCCCTGCTTGGCAGGCACCAAAGAAGCAATTGTCCAGTCTGCATCGCTGAAGCTCCCGTCGGACCCCGAAGTCTTTGAATCACCAGAGGTGGATTTCCAGACTTCCCCGAGGCTGCCCTGAGTCCCCAGCAAAGCTGAGGCCCGTAGCTGTCGTGGGTAACGTGGAACCGTGACCCCTGGACACCGAACGCATTTGCAAGTGCATCCTCTTCTGGGTGTCCCACGAAGTCGTGCTTTGGGCTCCGAGTAGCCCCAGTCTCCAGCACCGACTGCACCGAAGATCACTAGCCTCCACTCTACGAGTGTCCTGTGAGCCAGCTCCACGTGCACCGTCTTGAGGCTCCTTTGCAGTCGCTAGTCCGTTGGCTAGTAGGCCCTCCCGAAGGCCAATCTTTTTCTACTTGGGCTCCCTGGTTGCTCCAGGTGTGCCCTGACTTATCCTCGCTGGGTGAGTCCCCCAGTCCTTGCTGGTCTGCAACATCGTCCTTCTTCGATTTCCACGAGACTTGCCGTTGCCAAGGCTTGTTGGGTCCAATCCGGTCGCCGACACCCCTGCAATCGACAGACGTTGTGGGACAGCTCGAATCCAGCTCCTGGTTGTCGTCGACGCCTCCTGGACCTCGTGGCTGAAGAGTCAAGACGACCGTCAACCTACCTGAAGCACTCGACATCGGTGGGCATCTGCTCATCGCCTTCCTGGTCACTGGCTAATGACCCAGACTCTGTCCCCTCTGCTTTCAGGTTCTTCAGATCTTCGATCCACCTTTGGATCCACCCGAACACTTTCGACTTGGTCGCCAGCAGCACTTTGCAGCAGATCGCCATAGAAAGCGACGACGAAACCCGACCCCGAAAGACACCTATGCACCCGGCTCCCCTGGGTGAGGTAACTCGAGTACTCCGGTGCTCCCGTGGGTATTGACACTAGAACAGCCTAGTTCTCAAAGGGTTTGCTCCAAGTCCTCCTCTAAGTGTCCCTTTTCTTTTAAATTCTAATCGCGACTTTCCCCATAGAAGTTAACGGTGGTTCGTGGTTGTGTTCATACACTGCACGCGTCCCCCGTGGGTCCCCTGTGTCACTGCCTTGGGTGGTTCCTTGTGGTCCAAGCACTTCTACAGGCTCTAGGCCTTGTGTCTAGCTCAGTCGTGGTTCTTATACCACTTTATTGGTATATGGTTTGGTACGCCCCTAGGGCTCAAACGTGTAGTTGTGCTATTACTGTAGATAACTAACTTATAATTTATGTACTTCGAACTCTAGCCTCATAAAGAGACTAGAGGGGTGTGTTTAGCAATAAATACATATATTTTGAATATATACCTGGTGTGGTCCTCTTTCATTTGGTCACTCAAGAGATTATAGACTGGTAAAACAAGCTGCTTTACATTCCTTCAAGACTTAGCCTGAAGGCTGCTCTCCATAGCTACCACTAGGATAGCTTTCAATAAAGGTTGTCTTTAACCTATCTCCAATAAGGGGTTGTTTGGACTGGTGCAAGGTGCCCACTATAATTAGTGGACAGCATATGCCAGGCCAACTTCTCACAGAGGACCACAGGAGCAGGGCTGGTTGGTTGGTGCTGGGGCCGGTGGGGCCGGGTGCAGAGTGAACAGGTCAGCCGGGCGTCGTACGTCTTCAGGTCCTCGCGGTCAGGAGGAGGCAAACTGAAGAGGCGATCTCGGGACAGCTGAACACTCAGAAAGTGGGTCTCGGTTGTCTTGATGTCCCTTGATGAGTGCTTGCTTCTGGTACTTCGGGAGTCTGGAGAGGGCTCTTCTTTTTGGTGTTTGCCATTGGGGGTCTCGAACCCCGGGTATGGGTACTCTGCAGCTCTGGTAGGTCCTGGTGCCTCCAAACTTGGTGGAGAGTAGGGACTCTCCTCCTAATCTAACCAATTTACCCACCTTTCTTCCCACCAAATGTAAAGCAGGCCTCCCCCACTATCTGGAGGTTCATGGGTTGGTTTTCAAAGGCGGCATTGCCTTTGAAGCTTCCCACCCAGGATGGCCATACTGTCCTGGAGGAGGTGTGAAGCACCTCCGCCCTTAGCAGGATTTGTCTCTGTCCTGAAAGCGCTGACTCTCACCCAATGATGCCAGAAACATGTCTGGTGGTGGCAGGCTGATGAAAACCAGCCAGGAACTCCACCAGTGCTTGGTAGGTGTTCAGGGGACCTCAAAAAAGGGTCACCTGTGTGAATCTATTAATAAATCACACATTGGCATCAGTGGCGATTTATTAAGACAAGATGTTTGGTTGAAATCAGTGAAGGAATCATGGAGCTAGTAACCTTGTGTTGAACAGGGAAACCACAGTGTCGTAAGATCACGTATCTACTTAAGACGCCTGAGAGTGATGCAGGTGAGTTTGTGCGGGCGGCGGTCTTGCCGGATAACAGGTATGTGGCGTGCTACCTGATCTTATGAGCTGTAAGGGCAAAAATATTATTGCTCTGAGCTATTGGAATACATATAGGATACAGCCCTAGAGTACACGCAGCTCAACAACAAGTATAACATACAGAAGTACAGCCCTGATGAAGTCTGCTGTTATATTCATAACATATAGACGAAACACGTGTTGGCAAGGAAAGTGGAAAGTCCGAGCACAAGGGCGGATTTGAACATTGAAATAAAGAGCTATTGATACCACGATCTCAACGCCTAGACAATTTGTGTGCTCGGAGAACATTGTAATTCAGTTTGGATTTCCTCCGGTTGAAGGAGATTAGGTGGCTCTTTTTGCTCCAGAGCACCAAATGATTTTTGGACTTCTGTCCTGTAGACTGAATGATGTATCTGTCACTCATACTGATTACGTTGTGTGTGCCTATATTCCAGTAACCATCTATACATCCTCACTATCAAACAAGCTATACGCTGGCTGTAATTCCAAGCTCTACCCTGGCTGTAATAAGCTGTTTCGTAGTTGTAATAACAAACGCTATCGTCACTGTTAAACAAGCTGTACCCTGGCTGTAATAACAAGCTGTACCCTGGCTGTAATAACAAGCGTTATCCTCACTGTTAAACAAGCTGTACCCTGGCTGTAATAACAAGCGTTATCCTCACTGTTAAACAAGCTGTATCCTGGCTGTAATAACAAGCTGTACCCCGGCTGTAATAACAAGCGCTATCCTCACTGTTAAACAAGCTGTATCCTGGCTGTAATAACAAGCTGTACCCCGGCTGTAATAACAAGCGCTATCCTCACTGTTAAACAAGCTGTATCCTGGCTGTAATAACAAGCGTTATCCTCACTGTTAAACAAGCTGTACCCCGGCTGTAATAACAAGCGCTATCGTAACTGTTAAACAAGCTGTATCCTGGCTGTAATAACATGCTATACCCTGGATGTAATACCAAGCTATACCCTGGCTGTAATAACAAGCATTATCCTCACTGTTAAACAAGTTGTATCCTGACTGTAATACCAAGCTATACCCTGGATGTAATAACAAGCGTTATCTTCACTGTTAAACAAGCTGTACCCTGGCTGTAATAGCAAGCTATACCCTGGATGTAATAACAAGCGTTATCCTCACTGTTAAACAAGCTGGGCAAAAGCACTGATTCTAGGGAACTCTCCAAGATGCTTCTATCGCATAAATTCCAAGATACAGTGGCCCTTGGGCTAAACATCACTGGAGAAAAGAGTGGTCCCCAAAGGATGGCCATGAAATGCTTTTCCCTGATTGCCCAAGGGCCCCAGGAGTCCAGGCAGAGGTGGCTCTCTGTGGCTCATGGATCCAGCAAGGATGTGTCCAATTAGTGTGCCCAGGTGACCCACAGCATGCCAGCCAGGAGCCATACTGCTCCCTACTGGACAATAATGGAGGGCTCCTGTGCTCCTTCCACAGTGGACGAGCAGCCCTTAGTGGGACGAAACCCCCGTCAGGGCTCCTCGCTCATTGACAACACCTTCTGGGAGAGCCGAAAGTGCGGAGGTGACCAGGAAATCCCTTTGTCAGTATCACTCACCAGTGTTGTCTCTGTGGCCCTCGTTGGGATCTGTGCCTTCATCGTCATCCTCAGAGTCGGAAGACTGGCCCACGATCAAACTTTTAATTGCAGTATACAGATTGGCTGCAGAGATAAAGTGCAAGAAGGAAGCTGTAAACTTTGATTCTGAAATATGGGGGCCCAATGAGCTGCCTGCACCATCATGGCAAACAGCTGCTGCATTTCTGAAGACTCTTAAGACAGCAGTGCCAGCCAATCACTCTTCTGTATCCTATTGGTTCAACCAGTCTCATCATTGCCTCCTACTGGTTCAATCACTTCTATAGGAAGGTGACTCCGGTCACCGGCAGGCACTTCTCTGACTCCTAATGGTTCGACCAATCACATCACTGTCTCCTACTGGTTCAACCAATCACATCACTGTCTCCTACTGGTTCAACCAGTCACATCACTGTCTCCTACTGGTTCATCCAATCACTTCCTTGTCTCCTACTGGTTCAACCAGTCACATCACTGTCTCATACCTATTCAATCATTTCCATAAGAAGGTGACTCTGGTCACCTGCAGGCACACTGTCTCCTACTGGTTCAACCAATCACTTCACTGTAACCTGCTGGTTCGAACAATCACATCATTGTCTCCTACTGGTTCAACCAATCACATCACTGGCTCCTGCTGGTTCAACCAATCACTTTCCTGTCTTCTACTGGTTCAACCAGTCCCATCACTGTGTCCTACTGGTTCAATAACTTCTATAAGAAGGTGACTTAGGTCACCTGCAAGCACTTCCCTGTCTCCTACTGTTTCGACCAATCACTTCATTGTCTCCTATTGGTTCAACCAATCACTTCCCTGTCTCCTACTGGTTCAATCACTTCAATTGGAAGGTGAATCTGGTCACATGCAGGCACTTCCCTGTCTTCTACTGGTTCAACCAATTACTTGACTGCCTCCTACTGGTTCAACCAATCACTTCACTGTCTCCTACTGGTTCAACCAATCACTTCACTGTCTCCTACTGGTTCAACCAATCTCTTCCCTGTCTTCTACTGGTTGATCAATCACATCACTGTTTCCTGCTGGTTCAACCAATCACTTCACTCTCTCCTACTGGTTCAACCGATCACTTCACTGTCTCCTACTGTTTCAACCAATCACTTCACTGTTTCCTACTGGTTCAATCACTTCTGCAGGAAGGCGGTTCTGGTTCAATCACTTCTGCAGGAAGGCGGTTCTGGTCTCCTACTGGTTCAACCACTCACATCCCTGTCTCCTACTGGTTCAAACAATCACATCACTGTCTCCTGCTGGTTCAACCAATCACTTCACTGTCTCCTTCTGGTTCAACCAATCACTTCCCTGTCTCCTACTCGTTCAGTCACTTCTATCGGAAGGTGACTCTGGCCACCTGCAGGCACCTCCCTGTCTCCTACTAGTTCAACCAATCACATCACTGTCTCCTACTGGTTCAACAAAGCACTTTCCTGCCTCCTACTGGTTCAACCAATAACTTCTGCAGGAAGGTGGCTCTGGTCACCTGCAGTCACTTCCTTGTCTCCTACTGGTTCAACCAATGACATCACTGTCTCCTACCGGTCCGACCAATCACATCACTGTCTCCTACTGGTTCAACCAATCACTTCACTGTCTCCTACTGGTTGAACCAATCAATTCACTGTCTCCTACTGGTTCAGTCACTTCTGCAGGAAGGTGGCTCTGGTCACCACAGCATCTGTGAGGAGCAGCACCGTGTCACCTCAGCCCCTGCTCACAAGCCTCAGTTGCTCCAGAGACACATCTCTGTGTGCACTCTCTCCCACCCTATTTCTTTAGAAGGGTACTAGTGCAGACTCTGAGTCTTCATGGCTGTCTCCTCTCGACGGGCCTTGGCGGCGTCTGTCCTGCTATGGCCTCTATCGCTCACACAATGCTGCAGGTGAGGCATCGAGGTCTTCACATCTCAGTCACACTGCTTCAACTCATAAACATTTCAGCAACACACAGTGAGCAGCAGGATAACTAGGAGACCCTGAGGCAGCTGGTAGGATAAAATGTGTGGACCCATAAACTGGGTGGGAGGAGGCAACATGGGCGCCTGGTAGCCATATGGGCTTATTAGCTCCTCATACACAATGCTACTGTCTCTCTGAGGAGACCGGGAGGGGGGATGAGACATCTGGTGCCACTGTTTTTATGTTGGTGCTAAGGAGTCCATCTGCCTTGTGAGTGACAACGGTGCCTTTTCTACAGACTGAGGGTCTTATTTACAATGATTTGGCACAGCGCAGCACCACAAGTCTTTTTGCTGCGCTGCCCTATGCCAAATCAAAAGCGTGGTAATGCATCGTATTTACAAGGTACAGCTCATTCCTGCTCTCAGCCAGCGCCCGCGCACAATTGCCTGCCTAGCCCAATGCAGACACCCTTGCACCATGGTGCAAGGGTGTCTGAGTTGTTGGCAGGATTGTTTTTTTTGCAGCATGGTACACCTTCCCAACAATCAATGGTGGTGTTTTCCTTGTTCTATGCACGCTGCAGAATGCACACATAGAAAGAGGACAAAACAAGGAGAAAAGTTATTTCTCCTCATTACGCCTGCCCTGGGGAGGTGTACTGTTTTCACGCATTCCCAGGTTTACAGATCCTTGTAAATCTGCGAATGTGTCAAAACCCATGGGTGTTGCTGGGAAAACCCACCGCAATGTCCATTAAACATCTCCATGATACTGTGGAAGGCAACGCAGCGACTTGCGGTGCCGTATACCATATCTACGAAGCCAGGGAAAGCCATGCAAAGTGGCTTTGCATGGCCTCGTAACTATGGGTCTGCACTGTGCCCCACCGGACAGTCAAAGAAAGTGACACACCAGTGGCGCAAGGAGGTTGTAAATAAGCCCCTGAGGTTTGAACTGCTAACAAGATTAGCACCTGACATACGTCAGGCCTGGTGGGAGCACATTTCATGACACCGGTGCTGGTGACCTGTCTGCCGCTGCTCCCATGGGTTAAATTTGACCTGTTCATCTCTCATGGCTGCCACATCCTCTTCCAAGTTGGCTCTTGGCCAACGCTGAGAGACAAGGAACCTTCTGTTCGATGCATCACAAAATAACTAAGCTTGGGCGGAGTTTGCGGAATTCCTATGCGGAACTCTGCGAAGTGCAAAAAAAACTCCCCGGCGCTACGCGGAGCTCTGCGAGCAGCGGAGTGCGTTAGATAAATGCTGTTCGCAGTGATTTTCAGTGCTAGGTGCTTGTATGCACTGTGCAATCATCGCGAACGGCACCATGCACAGCGCAAGCGGGCGCTGCTTCCTTTCTGCTGCTCGAGTAGATTTTTACTCGAGCATCAGCTTTCTTAACGCGAACGGATGGTTTATCAACGAGAGTGGTTGCGAGCTTACGCGACCATTCGCAATGAGAAATCTGACCGCTCGCGTTGAGAAATCTCGCCGGGAGGTTGATTTTCCACGCTAGCCAACTTGATGTTGACGATAGCGAACGAGGAAAAATCTCGTCGGGAGGTGGATTTTCCTTGCTCATGCTCGCCAACTTGACATTGACGAACACGAGCAAGAAAAAAAACTCCACTCCGCTATGCGAGCGGAGCGGAGTTCACCGCTCAGACTTAGAAATAACCTCTTGTTTAATTAAAGCACAGATTCCCTGGATTCATCTATACTGTTCTTAAAGGAATTACCAGGTGAATGCCATTTGCAGGGAAAGTAACACATTTTATATTTCAACGGATGGTGCCGGAATATTTTGGTGAGAATATCTTCTCAAAGAAATTTTGTGTCCCAGATACAAAATGGAAAAAAAAATTCCCCATGGGAGTAAAAAATAGAAAATCTACACAGAGGGGCTATTTTTAAAAACGATACCTATGTTAGAATAGAAATTGTTTATGCTTACGCAGTGCTCTATGTAAGTTAGCATTCGCTGTGCCATTTTCTATTTGGGCGCCATTTTAGGCTGTTCGAAACTGATCTAGTTCAATTGCGAGAAACACTCCCTTGTGAGTTTCTATTCTTCACTTCTGTTTTGTTTTAGTAATAAGCACACTGTTCATGTTGGCACATAGCTTTCTCGTATGAGAGAGGCCCTCTCCCCTTTGTCTGGTGGTGGGCTCCAGTTGAAACGACCTTGGACTATGTTACTTTGTGTAAGATAAGAGCGCTGAAACCGTTTTTTCTGTATTTTGTTACCCAACTGCATCTGCTTGGAAAATTCCACTGTGGGCGTGTTTTCGCCCGGTTACGAAATGTACATAATGTATCGTTATGCTTGCTGATGTCAGTCCCTCTGCAGCACTGCTAGCGACTGGGCAGGCGGGGCTCCACTCTGAGTGTATATGAATAAACAGTTATTGGTTTGAATTCTCTACTGTCTGACGGACTCTTCATTTGGTACAGAAGGCTGAGAGGTGGTTATTAGTGTCCCGGGTGGCCCTAAACGGGTCACTTCCTTCACCTAGGACCAGTTTTATGTCAGATGATTTTCTGTAGACAATATTCTGACAAACAACCATATCACTGTTTCTATATATCTTGATGGATATTATGGGCGGATTTGGAGTTTGCTGAAGAGGGTAGTCCATCGCAACAGCAGCGGGGTGCCCTCTCTGCCAACCTGAAGGTCTGCCTGCCTGATTTACAGTCAGGTAGACGCTAAGAATGTCAGCGACAGAGCCTACTCCAGGTCCGTAGCTCACATACTCCTCTGACGGCCTGATGGAGTAAGGGTCGCGGGAGCTGAGGCCATTCTAGCGCCTGCACGATTTAGAGTGGGTGGTCGAATGGCCAGTTTTTACTATTCTTTACCGCTGTGAAAAACCTGGCAGTAAAATCTTTTCAGCGACTCCGACATTATAGTGGAAATGCTCCAGGGGCCCCCACCCAGGTGCTCAACACACGCTTTGCTGGAGACGAAGCACACAAGATGATAACAAGGGGCATCGCGGATTGAAAGGGGGGATGGCATTGGGGGCGTACCAGGTGCAGCACTCCACGAAGGACCAGCAGAGGCTGCCTGAAGAAGGGCATGAACCACAGACGACCTTGTCAGGCCTTCTCACTCACCTAAATTAGCAATATCTCCATCAACTTCATGTACACCATCATCATCTTCATCCAAAGGGTCTCCAAAGCGACGCTGTCCTTCTCCACGATCCATCCTCGTAGTGAACCCTGAGGCTGCAAAGTTACAGAAGGTGAACTTGTTTTGAAATATTCATTCTGGAGCAGAAGCAGAATACCTGCTGTAGGGCTGAAAGCCCTTGTCCTGAGCTGCTCCTCCTTTTATCATCCTGGCAGATCTGGTGTGTTTTCTTGTGCAGGAGACTTGTGATGCTGGTGTGCTGCTCACCAACAGAGTGATAGACTCTTGTGGTCTGCTGGGGCCCTCCCACAGTAGACGAGAGGGACTGTCATCCCCATGAGCCACCCTTGAAGCTACTAATGGTGTGTGACAGCTGCCTGAACCCAAGCAAGGAGCCTGCCTCCTGCCTCTCATTGACAAATACTTATAAATGTCATGACAGGGCCTCGTCCCTCCCCTGATTGTATGTGATGTGTGCACAAGCTTTTACTTGGGTTACATGTGAGGTGGGGGTGCGTATGTCCGGGTCCCCCACTGTATGAAGCTCCTAAAGATGTGAGGAGCTTCAAAGCACTAGTGGTAGTCAGAATGAACTATCTATGCTCTCCCTGTATCACATCTAGTGCTACATGTCAGACTGCCCCCTCTCTCATTTAAACTGCCCCTCCCCCTTTCAGAATGCCCCCGCTCCCTTTCAGGCTGCCCCCTCTCCTTTCAGACAGCCCCTCCCCTTTCAAACTGCCCCCTCTCCCTTTCAGGCTGCCCCTCCCCCTATCAAACTGCTCCCTCTCCCTTTCAGACTGGCCCTCTGCCCCTCAGACTGTCCCATCTCCCTCTCAGACTGCCACTCCCCTTTCAGACTGTCCCACCCCCTTTCAGACTGCCCATCTCCCTCTCAGACTGCCACTCCCCTTTCAGACTGCCCCTCCCCCTTTCAGACTGTTCCACCCCCTTTCAGACTTCCCTCTCTCCCCTTCAGTCTGCCCCCTCTCCCCTTCAGTCTGCCCCTCTCCCTTTCAGGCTGCCCCCTCCCGTTTCTGACAGCCCCCCTTTCAAACTGCTCCTCCCCGTTCAGACAGCCCCTCCCCTTTCAAACTGCCCCCTCTCCGGCTGCCCTTCCCCCTATCAAACTGCTCCCTCTCCCTTTCAGACTGGCCCTCTGCCCCTCAGACTGTCCCATCTCCCTTTCAGACTGCCCCTCCCCCTTTCAGACTGCCCCTCCCCCTTTCAGACTGCCCATCTCCCTCTCAGACTGCCACTCCCCTTTCAGACTGCCCCTCCCCCTTTCAGACTGTCCCACCCCCTTTCAGACTTCCCTCTCTCCCCTTCAGTCTGCCCTCTCTCCCTTTCAGGCTGCCCCCTCTCCCTTTCAGGCTGCCCCCTCCCCTTTCAGACTGCCCCTCCCCTTTCAGGCTGCCCCCTCTCCCTTTCAGGCTGCCCCCTCCCCTTTCAGAGAGCCCCTCTCCCTTTAAGACTGCTCCCTCTCCCTTTCAGTCTGGCCTTCTACCCCTCAGACTGTCCCATCTCCCTTTCAGACTGACCCTCCCCCTTTCAGACTGCCCCTCCCCCTTTTAGACTGCCCCCTCTCCCTCTCAGCCTGCCCCCTCCCCCTTTCAGAATTTCCCCTACCCCTTTCAGACTGCCCCGCCCCTTTCAGACTGCCCCCTCTCCCATTCAGTCTGCCCCTACCCCTTTCAGATTGCCCCTACCCCCTTCAGGCTGCCCCCTCTCCTCTTCAGTAGGCCCTCTCCGTTTCAGGCTGCCCCCTCCCCTTTCAGACAGTCCCTCCCATTTCAAACTGCCCCTCTCCATTCAGACATCCCCTCCCCCTTTCAGACGGCTCCCTCTCCCCTTCAGTCTGCCCCCTCCCCCTTTCAGTCTGCCCCCTCTCCCTTTCAGACTGCCCCTCTCCCTTTCAGACTGCCACATCTCCCTTTCAGACTGCCCCCTGTCCCCTCTCAGACTGCCCCTCCCCCTTTCAGACTGCCCCTCTCCCCTTCAGTCTGCCCCTCTCCCTTTCAAACTGCCCCCTCTCCCTTTCAGACTGCCCCTCCCCCTTCAGTCTGCCCCTCTCCCCTTCAGATTGCCCCTCTCCCCTTCAGTCTGCCCCTCTCCCTTTCAGACTGCCCCTCTCCCCTTCAGTCTGCCCCTCCCCTTTCAAACTGCCACCTCACCCTTTCAGGCTGCCCCTCCCCTTTCAGACTGCCCCTCCCCTTTCAAACTGCCCCTCTACCTTTCAGAATGCCCCTCTCCCCTTCAGTCTGCCCCTCTCCCTTTCAGACGGCCCCTCTCCCCTTCAGACTGCCCCTCTCCCCTTCAGTCTGCCCCTCTCCCTTTTAGGCTGCCCCTCCCTCTTTCAGTCTGCCCCCTCTCCCCTTCAGTCTGCCCCTCTCCCTTTCAGACTGCCCCTCTCCCCTTCAGACTGCCCCTCTCCCCTTCAGTCTGCCCCTCTCCCTTTCAGACTGCCCCTCCCTCTTTCAGGCTGCCCCTCCCTCTTTCAGTCTGCCCCTCCCTCTTTCAGTCTGCCCCCTCTCCCCTTCTGTCTGCCCCACTCCCTGCGATCCCATGCACCCAGTAATTCATGCTGCGGAACAGATCCAGCTGCAATCACACCCTGAGATTGGCCCTGTGGAGTTTTGAAAGAAAATGCGCTCTGCAGCGATCAGAGACTTTTTAAGGCATGGGCAAAGTGGGTGATTGCCCAGGGCCCCCACTTCCAGGGGCCCCCTGGAAAAGGGAACTTTCTCTCTATCTCACTTCCGTGCATTTTTGTATCTACTCTTTTAACCTATAATTCAATATTGTTATGCAACGTAGGGCTCGTATAAGGAAAAAATTATTTCTTGCCCAAAATCCTGTAGATGACACTAGCTGAGAAGACAATAGGCCTCCTTGCCCAGCAGACCCTGAGATCTAGGCACAGATTTATTACGATTTTGTGTTGGGGTTGACTCACTTTTTTTGATGCAGCCGCAACACAAACTCTATTTTGGTATTTACTTAGCCACGAAAATCCCAATTTCTCCTTGTTACGCCGGCCTTAGGTAGGTGCTCCATTTTGGTGCAAACCCTTGTTTGCTGACTTTAGTAGATATGGACTTGTATCAAAATGTATGGCTACATGCACGGAAATGGCCATGCTCCACCCATGTAACGCCTACCTCATGCAAGGTAATGCTAGAGAGGGCAATGCTCTGTGTTGCGTTACTTTCTTTTTACAAAGCCACACAAATCCATGCAATTCGTGCTTTGCGTGGCTTTGTAAATAGATTTTGCGTCGGGCTACGCCAAAAAATGTAATCAACCCTGACGCAAAATCTTACTAAATCTGGGCTATGAGCCTAGTGTGTTTATCCTGCTACTTTGCAGGCGTGAGGTCCATGTGTGAGTGTGACATGCACCGAGTTGGTGGCCAATAACTAGTGTGAGCCCCTCCCCCCTGAGTGTGAAGCCTCATGCTCCAGAAACCTTGAAGGTGTGATGCTGAAGTCTAATGGTGACCCAGCATTCCAAGCTTGGGGGCCTGGTGCCACTGTGAGCCCCAGCACCTGGAATGTGAATGGTACCCATCCTGAATCTTCTGCAGGTGGGGGAAAGAGTGCCCCCCACTCCTTCTCCTTCCCCGCTGAATTGTGCCAGGGTGGTGGCCTGTCAACATTGTGAACCTCGACAACCCGTTGAAACCTGCTGTGACCCAACATCTGGCCCTAATGACCATGAGCAACAGAGAAGATGTGTTTCTAAGGCTTCCCTCGGGTAATCTACAAGATCCACATGGCTCTGGTAAAGTTGCCAGCATCGACCTCCAAGCAGTGAAGCCACCCAAATGCTTGTACCACCTGAAGGCCACCCAACATACACCACGGTAGACTGACTGCAGTCCCTCCTTTACCAGCTGCAGCAGCACCACTGCAGAGCCCATGACTACTCACCGAAGACCCTGAGCACTCACAGAAAACCTAAACACTCACAGAAGACCCTCACTACTCACAGAAGACCCCAAACACTCAAAGAAGACAATCACTCACAGAGGACCCCGAACACTAACAGAAGACCCTGTACACTCATAGAAGACCCAAACACACTCAGAAAACCCTGAACACTCACAGGAGACCCAAACACTCACAGGAGACCCAAACACTCACAGAAGACCATGAACATTCACAGAAGACACTGAACACTCACAGAGGACCCCAGACACTAACAGAAGACCCTGAACACTCACAGGAGACCCAAACACTCACAGAAGACCCTGAACACTAACAGAAGACCCTGTACACTCATAGAAGACCCAAACACTCTCAGAAAACCCTGAACACTCACAGGAGACCCAAACACTCACAGGAGACCCAAACACTCACAGAAGACCATGAACATTCACAGAAGACACTGAACACTCACAGAGGACCCCAAACACTAACAGAAGACCCTGAACACTCACAGGAGACCCAAACACTCACAGAAGCCCCTGAACACTAACAGAAGACCCTGTACACTCATAGAAGACCCAAACACTCACAGAAGACCCTGAACACTCACAGGAGACCCACAATCTCACGGAAGACCCTGAACACTCACAGGAGACCCACACTCTCACAGAAGACCATGAACATTCACAGAAGACACTGAACACTCACAGAAGACCCTGAACACTCACAGAAAACCTGAACACTCACAGAAGACCCTGAACACTCATAGAAGACAATGAACACTCACAGAAGACCCCAAACTCACAGAAGATCTGAACACTCACAGAAGACCCTCACTACTCACAGAAGACCCCAAACACTCACAGAAGACAATCACTCACAGAGGACCCCGAACACTAACAGAAGACCCTGTACACTCATAAAAGACCCAAACACACACAGAAGACCCTCACTACCCACAGAAGACCCCAAACACTCACAGAGGACCCCGAACACTAACAGAAGACCCTGTACACTCATAGAAGACCCAAACACTCACAGAAGACCCTGAATACTCACAGGAGACCCACAATCTCACAGAAGACCCTGAACGCTCACAGGAGACCCACACTCTCACAGAAGACCATGAACATTCACAGAAGACACTGAACACTCACAGAAGACAATGAACACTCACAGAAAACCTGAACACTCACAGAAGACACTGAACACTCACAGAAAACCTGAACACTCACAGAAGACCCTGAACACTCATAGAAGACAATGAACACTCACAGAAGACCCCGAACTCACAGAAGATCTGAACACTCATAAAAGACCCTGAACACTCACAGAAGAAACTGAACACTCACAGAAGACCCCGACCACTCTCAGAACATCTGAACAGTCAAAGATGACCCAAACACTGACACAAGACCCCAACACTCTAAAAAAGACCCTGAACACTGACAGGTGACCCTAACACTCACAGCAGACCCTGTACACTCACAGAAGACCCCAAACACTCACAGAAGACACTGAACACTCACAGAGGACCCCACACATGCACAGAAGACCTAAACATTCACAAAAAAGCGCTAAACACTCACAGAAGACCCTGAACACTCACAGAAGACACTGACCACTCACAGAAGACCTGGACACTCACAGATGACCCAAACACTGACACAAGACCCCAACACTCTAAAAAAAAGACCTTGAACACTGACAGAAGACCCAAACACTCACAGAAGGCCCTGAACACTCACAGAGGACCCCAAACACTCACAAAAGACCCCAAACACTTACAGAAGACTCTGAACAATCACAGAAGACCCTAAAAAACAGAATACCCCAAACACTCACAGAAGACCTCAAACACTCATAGAAGACCCAAACACTCCCGAAGATCACAGAAGACCCTGAACACTCATGGAAAACCCTGAAAATTCACAGAAGAACCCAAACATTCACAAAGGACCCTGAACACTAACAGAAGACCTGAGCAATCACAGAAGGCTCAAACACTCAGAGAAGGCCCAAACACTCAAAGCGCACCTGAACACTCATAGAAGACCCTGAACACTCACAGAAGACCCTGAAAACTCTCAGAAGACCCAAACACTCACAGAAGACCCCAAATACTCACAGAAGATCATGGATACTAACAGAAGACCCAAACACTCACAGAAGAATCTGACCACTCACAGAAGACACTGTAAACTCATAGAATACCCTGAACACCCACAGAAGACACTGAACACTCACAGAGGACCCCGAACATGCACAGAAGACCCAAACATTCACAGAAAACACTGAACACTCGCAGAAGACCCCAAACACTCACAGAAGACTCTGACCACTCACAGAAGACCCGAACACTCACAGAAGACCCGAACACTCACAGAAGACAATGAACACTTGCAGAAGATCCCAACCACTCACAGAAGACCCCAAACACTCATGGAAAACCCTGCACATTCACAGAAGAACCCAAACATTCACATAGGACCCTGAACACTAACAGAAGACCCGAGCAGTCACAGAAGGCCCGAACACTCAGAGAAGGCCCAAATACTCACAGAACACCTGAACATTCATAGAAGACGCCGATCACACACAAAAGACCCAAAACACTCACAGAAGACCCTGAACACTCACAGAAGACTCAAACACTCTCAGATGACCCAAACACTCATAGAAGACACTGCGCACACGCAGAAGACCACAAACACTAACGTAAGACTCTGACCACTCACAGAAGACCATGAACACCCACAAAAGACACTGAACACCCACAGAAGACCCAAACACTCACAGAAGACACTGAACACTCGCAGAAGACCCCAACCACTCACAGAAGACTCTGACCACTCACAGAAGACCCGAACACCCACAGAAGACAATGAACACTCGCAGAAGATCCCAACCACTCACAGAAGACCCCAAACACTCATGGAAAACCCTGCACATTCACAGAAGAACCCAAACATTCACATATGACCCTGAACACTAACAGAAGACCCGAGCAGTCACAGAAGGCCTGAACACTCAGAGAAGGCCCAAACACTCACAGAAAAGAACACCTGAACATTCATAGAAGACGCCGATCACACACAGAAGACCCAAAACACTCACAGAAGACCCTGAATACTCACAGAAGACTCAAACACTCACAGATGACCCAAATACTCACAGAAGACATTGCACACACGCAGAAGATAACAAACACTAACGTAAGACTCTGACCACTCACAGAAGACCATGAACACTCACAAAAGACACTGAACACCCACAGAGGAACCCAAACACTCCCAGAAGACTGAACACTCACAGAAGACCCCAAACACTTGCAAGAGGCTGTTGAATAATAAGACATATGCACAGATAAATGATCCTTATACACAAACTGCGCTGAATTACATTTAAGTGAAATACAAGTATATCGGCAAGCCTGACTTCAAATGTGCACCTCACCCCCTGTTGGGCACAGAGAGGTCAGAGTAGGTTCTGTGGCTCATTTTAATCACTCATCCCTGGGCGAAGCCCTAAATTCCATCTTGGCAGTAAATTACTTAATTTTCTTAAATAATGGTGCCCGCAATCCCATCACGCAGTGTCCTACTTATGTTGGAGGTGGTAGGGAAAGTTCTATTGACTTTATGTTAATGACAAAGAGTCATACTTTCCTTGTACAGGATTTTCAAATCATACCAAACTGCTCTAGCATCCATTATCCGCTCATATCCTATTTTAGCACAAAGCCTAAGACATTGCCCAGAGGTTGGTTAAGAACATTCCACAATAGCATCTGGTGGGTCATGAGGCCTCAGCAATACGTGGCTCACGTGTGTCTTGTTACAAGGAATGCCTAACTGCCCTTGAGGAAGAACTCTCCCCCCACACCAAGAACTGGCAAGACACCTGATGGACACAAACGTATCCTGGTGGTGTCCTAGAGGTTGCAAACAGCAATAACTGGTGAGTGTACCAAGACGGTGTCAAAAGCAGGTGGCTCCAGGCATTTACCCCACTTCCTGCAAAGATGAACCATCATTTTGCTACTTCTGCCACATCCTACTCCTGTTCCATCCATCAGTATTAGCTTCAGGAACCATCTTCAAGTTCTACACCTCCAGTTCAATATACCCCTGCTACGGTAGAATCACCACACTACTTTACACCCCCCCACTACAATATAATCACCTCCAGTACAATGTACTCCCCCAGTTCAGCACACTCCCCCTCTACAATATACACACCACAGTACAATGTACTCCCCCACTCCAGTATACTCCCCCTACAATATACTCACCTCCACTACAATGTACTCCCCACTTCAGCATACCCCCTCCACAATATACTCACCACACTGCATGGTGCTCCCCCACTTCAGTACACTCCCACACTACAATAAACTCACCACACTACAATGTACTCCCCTCTGCAATATACTCACCACACTACAATGTACTTCCCCACTTCAGTATACTCCCCTCTGCAATATACTCACCTCCACTACAATGTACTCCCCCACTCCAGCAGACTCCCCTACAATATACTCACCACACTACAATGTAATCCCCCACTCCAGTATACTCCCCTCTAAAATAAACTCACCACACTACAATGTACTCCCCTACTTCAGCATACTCCCCCAACAATATACTCACCGTACTACAATGTACTCCCCCACTCCAGTATACTCCCCCTCAACAATAAACTCACCACACTACAATGTATTCCCCCACTTCACTATAATCCCCTCTAAAATATACTCACCACACTACAGTGTACACCCTCACTCCAGTATACTCCCCCTCTACAAAAAACTCACCACACAACAATGTACTCCCCCGCTTCACTATACTCCCCTATAAAATATACTCACCACACTACACTGTACTCCCCATTCCAGTATACTCCCCCTATGCAATATACTCACCACACTACAATGTACTCCCCCACTCAAGTATGCTCCCCTCTACAATAAACTCACCACACTACAATGTACTCCCCCACTCCAGCATACCCCCTCAACAATACACTCATCACACTACAATGTACTCCCCATGTCACTATATTCCACCTCTGCAATATACTCTCCTCCACTACAAAGTACTCCCCTACATCACTATATTCCACCTCTGCAATATACTCTCCTCCACTACAATGTACTCCTCCACTTCAGCATACTCTCCCTAAAATATACTCACCGCACTACAATGTACTCCCCACTCCAGTATACTCCCCCTCTACAATAAACTCACCACATTACAATGTACTCCCCCACTCCAGAATACTACCCCTCTACTATAAACTCACCACACTAAATGTACTCCCCCACTTCACTATACTCCCCCTCTGCAATATACTCACCACACTACAATGTACTCCCCACTCCAGTATACTCCCCCTCTACAAATGTACTCCCCCACTTCACTATACTCCCCCTCTGCAATATACTCACCACACTACAATGTACTCCCCACTCCAGTATACTCCCCCTCTACAATATACTCACCACACTACAATGTACTCCTCCACTTCAGCATACTCCCCCTACAATATACTCACCGCACTACAATGTACTACCCACTCCAGTATACTCCCCCTCTACAATATACTCACAGCACTACAATGTACTCCCCCAATCCAGTATACTACCACTCTACAATAAACTCACCACCCTGCAATATACTCCCTCACTTCACTATACTCCCCCTCTGCAATATACTCACCACACTACAATGTACTCTCCCACTGCACTGTACTCCCCCTCGGCAATATACTCACCTCCACTACAATGTACTCCCCCACTCCAGCAGACTCCCCCTACAATATACTCACCACACTACAATGTAATCCCCCACTCCAGTATACTCCCCCTCTACAATAAACTCACCAAAATACAACATAATCCCCTACTTCAGCATACTCCCCCTACAATATACTCACCGCACTACAATGTACTCCCCACTCCAGTATACTCCCCTCTACAATAAACTCACCACACTACAATGTACTCCCCTACTTCAGCATACTCCCCCTACAATATACTCACCACACTACAATGTACTCCCCCACTTCACTATACTCCCCCTAAAATATACTCACCACACTACAGTGTACTCCCCCACTCCAGCATACCCCCCTCTAAAATATACTCACCACACTACAGTGTACTCCCCCACTCCAGCATACCCCCTCTAAAATAAACTCACCACACTACAATGTACTCCCCCACTTCACTATACTACCCCTCTGCAACATACTCACCACACTACAATATACTCTAGAACTCCAGTATACTCCCCTCTGCAATATACTCACCACACTGCAATGTACTCCCCCACTTCAGTATACTCCCCCTCTGCAAAATACTCACCACACTACAATGTACTCCCCCACTCAAGTATGCTCCCCCTCTACAATAAACTCACCACACTACAATGTACTCCCCCACTCCAGCATACCCCCTCCATAATAAACTCACCACACTACAATGTACTCCCCCACTTCAGCATACTCCCCTCTGCAACATACTCACCACACTACAATGTACTCTACCACTTCAGTATACTCCCCCTCTGCAATATACTCACCACACTACAATGTACTCCCCCACTTCAGCATACTCCCCCTCTGCAATATACTCACCACACTACAATGTACTATACCACTCCAGTATTCTCCCCTCTGCAATATACTCACCACACTACAATGTACTCCCCCACTTCAGCATACTCCCCTCTGCAATATACTCACCTCCATTACAATGTGCTCCCCCACTCCAGTATACTCCCCTTCAACAATACACTCATCACACTACAATGTACTCACCTACGTCACTATATTCCACCTCTGCAATATACTCTCCTCCAGTACAATGTACTCCTCCACTTCAGCATATTCCCCCTACAATATACTCACCGCACTACAATGTACTCCCCCACTCCAGTATACTCCCCTCTACAATAAACTCACCACACTACAATGAACTCTCCCACTCCAGTATACTCCCCCACTGCAATATTCTCACCGCACTACAATGTACTCCTCCACTTCACTATACTCCCCCTCTGAAATATGCTCACCGTACTACAATGTACTCCCCCACTCCAGTATATTCTCCCTCTGCAATATACTCACCACACTACAATGTACTCCCCCACTTCACTATACTCCCCTCTGCAATATACTCACCACACTACAATGTACTCCCCCACTCCAGTATACTCCCCCTCTACAATAAACTCACCACACTACAATGTACTCCCCCACTTCACTATACTCCCACACTACAATATACTCACCACACTGCAATGTACTCCCCCACTTCACTATACTCCCCTCTGCAATATACTCACCACACTACAATGTACTCCCCCACTCCAGTATACTCCCCTCACAATATGCTCACTGCACTACAATGTACTCCCCACTCCAGTATACTCCCCCTCTACAATAAACTCACCACACTACAATGTACTCCCCCACTTCACTATACTCCCACACTACAATATACTCATCACACTGCAATGTACTCCCCCACTCCAGCATACTCCCCTCTGCATTATACTCACCACACTACAATGTACTTCCCACTTCAGCATACTCCCCTCTGCAATATACTCACCACACTACAATGTACTCCCCCACTTCACTATACTCCCCTCTGCAATATACTCACCACACTACAATGTACTCCCCCACTTCAGCATACTCCCCTCTGCAATATACTCACCACACTACAATGTACACCCCCACTCCAGTATACTCCCCTCTACAATAAACTCACCACACTACAATGTACTCCCCACTCCAGTATACTCCCCTACAATATACTCACCACACTGAAATGTACTCCCCACTTCACTCTACTCCCCCTCTGCAATATACTCACCACACTACAATGTACCCCCCTCTGCAATATACTCACCTCTACTACAATGTACTCTTCCACTTCAGCATACTCCTCCTACAATATACTCACTGCACTACAATGTACTCCCCCACTCCAGTATACTCCCCCTCTATAATAAACTCACCACACTACAATGTACTCCCCCACTTCACAATAGTCCCCTCTAAAATATACTCACAACACTCCATTGTACTCCCCAACTTTACTATACTCCCCCTCTGCAATATACTCACCACACTGCATGGTGCTCCCCCACTTCAGTATACTCCCACCCTACAATAAACTCACTGCACTACAATGTACTACCTCACTCCAGTATACTCCCCCTCTACAATAAACTCACCACACTACAATGTACTCCCCCACTTCACTATACTCCCACACTACAATATACTCACCACACTGCAATGTACTCCCCCACTCCAGCATACTCCCCTCTGCATTATACTCACCACACTACAATGTACTTCCCACTTCAGCATACTCCCCTCTGCAATATACTCACCACACAACAATGTACTCCCCCACTTCACTATACTCCCCTCTGCAATATACTCACCACACTACAATGTACTCCCCCACTTCAGCATACTCCCTCTGCAATATACTCACCACACTACAATGTACACCCCCACTCCAGTATACTCCCCTCTACAATAAACTCACCACACTACAATGTACTCCCCACTCCAGTATACTCCCCCTACAATATACTCACCACACTGAAATGTACTCCCCCACTTCACTCTACTCCCCCTCTGCAATATACTCACCACACTACAATGTACCCCCTCTGCAATATACTCACCTCTACTACAATGTACTCTTCCACTTCAGCATACTCCTCCTACAATATACTCACTGCACTACAATGTACTCCCCCACTCCAGTATACTCCCCTCTATAATAAACTCACCACACTACAATGTACTCCCCCACTTCACAATAGTCCCCTCTAAAATATACTCACAACACTCCATTGTACTCCCCAACTTTACTATACTCCCCCTCTGCAATATACTCACCACACTGCATGGTGCTCCCCCACTTCAGTATACTCCCACCCTACAATAAACTCACTGCACTACAATGTACTACCTCACTCCAGTATACTCCCCCTCTACAATATTCTCACCACACTACAATGTACTCCCCACTCCAGTATACTCCCCCTCTACAATAAACTCACCACACTACAATGTACTCCCCCACTTCACTATACTCCCCCTTTGCAATATACTCACCACACTACAATATCCTCTCCCACTCCAGCATGCACCCACTCTACAATAAACTAACCACACTACAATGTACTCCCCTACTCCAGTATACTCCCCTCTACACTAAACTCACAACACTACAATGTACTCCCCCACTCCAGTATACTCCCCCTCGACAATAAACTCACCACACTACAATGTACTCCCCCACTTCAGCATACTCCAACCATCTATATCCTCACCACACTACAATGTACTCCCCCACTCCAGTATACTCCCCCTCTGCAATATACTCACCACACGTACTCCCCCACTTCAGTATACTCCCACACTCCAATATACTCACCACACTACAATGTACTCCTCTACTTCAGTATACTCCCCCACTACAATATACTCACCACTCTACAAGGTACTCCACTACTTCAGTATACTCTCCGGCTATTATATACTTACCTACACTACTATACACTCCCATTACAATATACTCCCCAATACATTATACTAACCCACACTACCATATACACAACTACTACAATATACTCCACTACAATATACTTACCCACACTGTAATATACTCAGTCCCTACAATATACTCCCACACTACAATATACTCACCCACACTACAATATGCTCTCTGACCCTACCATATATACAACCCCTACAAGATACTCACCCTACTACATAGTACTCACCCAAACTACAATAGCCCCCACTACAATATACTCACCACTCCTACCATATACACAACCCACACAATTCAACCATCCCACTTTAATATGCTCATCCACACAACAATCTAGTTCTCCACTTCAGGATACTCCACGCTACAATATACTCACCCACACTGCATTATATCCACTTTGGCATGTAATAATAATGTGCACTAAAATGTACTCGCCCACACTTCAATATACTCCCTCCCTACAATATACTTACCAATTCTGCAATATATTCTAATCACAATATACTCACCCACTCTACAATTTAGTGTAACTACAATATATTCACCCCACTACAATTTACACACCTTCACTACAGTATACTGCCACATTGCTATATACTCCTAGCTACAATATATGCAACCCACTCCAACATAGTTCCACCCTACACTTTAATCAAGTCTACTACAATATACTCACCTCACTGCACCTTACTCCTGCATTTCAATATACTCACCCTAGAACAACACACTTGTCTCCATTACATTATACTCACCCTCAGTACAGGATACGAACCTGTTAGAATAGACCTGTTTGCGCTTACGCAGTGCCCTATGTAAGTTAGCATTCGCTGCACCATTTTCTTTTCAGGTGCAATTTTAGGCTGTTCGAAACTGATCTTGTTCAATTCCGAGAAATGCCCCTCCTGAGTTTCGTTTCTGGAATGTTAGGTTTTGTTTCAGTAATGAGTACACTGTTCTTATTAGCGCATACCTTTCTTACTACATAGAGGCCCTCTCCCACTTGTCTGGTGGCGGGCTCAATATGGAACGACCTTGGACTATGCTAGTTTGTGTAAGATATGAACGCTGAAACCTTTTTTTTTTTGTATTTCATGGTCTAGCTGCACCTGCTTGGAAAATTCCACTGTGGGCGTGTTTTTGCCTGGCTATGAAATGTACATAATGTATCTTTATGCTTGTTGATTTCAGTTCCCTCTGTACCACTCTTCGAAACTGTGCAGACGGGGTTCCACTCTGAATGCATCTGAATAAAACAATTATTGGTATATTCTTCACTGTTCTTCCGACTCTTCATTTGGTATGGAAGGCTGAGAGGTGGTCCGAGGAGACCCGGGTGGCCCCAAGCGGATCACTTCCTTCAGTTGGTGCCTGAACAGGGACTCCTTTGGGTGATTGATCCATCCCCTTTCCGCAGACGGGGGGAGGTCGAGGACATCATCAGGTCGGACTGACGGTTCAGGGATCCCTGCACAAAGAGTTTCTGTTACTCGCAGCTGCTCCTTCTGTCCCGTCGGACGGTGCCTCGCCCAGTGGTCATCCCAAATGGAATCCTGAACTGCGATACCCTTGATTTGACTGTTTGGTCTGAGGAGTCGGCAGTGGAGAACTGGTTCGTTTGTACTACTGATCTCAGGTGAGTTTGTTTTGGTTCTTTGTGGATATGATACCATTTGGATTTGAGTTTGGTACGGTCTAAGGACTGTCTTGATAAAAAGTGTTTGCAAATACTTTGCCAGGTAAAAATAAAGATTTCGTTTTTCTTTTGCAATGCCTGGCCTTAGTAAGTTTTGGAATTTGTGTTGTCGTTGTTGTTCTGCAGATGCTCGGTTGGAAGAAGCTCAGCCTGCGCCTCCTGAAGGCAGCCCTTATTTTGATATGTATGTGAAACATGGTCTTGGCCCTATTATGTTTAGTACATTATGGCACAAATATACGAGGGACAATGCCGAGTTACAGTGGCCTTTACGGGCACCTTTGATGAACAGAAGATTGGCTTTTTACAGGAACAGTTGTTTAAGAGACGAAGTAGACAGTCGATGTTTGACTCTCTTCGAACTTGGCAGAAGGAGGCTAAGCAAAGGCGGTTAAAAATGGAGAAAGAGGCATGGAAAGGGAGAATGCAGAGATTGGCGCAGAAAGTTGTAGCATATGATAGAGAAAAACAGGAGACAGGAATTGAATGTGAGGATAGGAGATTTCGGTTGCACATTCACAAGTCCTATCTGGCCAAAGAGGAAAATTACACTTTTGTACAGGAGTTGTTATATACTCGACCCCCGCCTCCTTATGCCCTGCAGAGGATATATCCCACTGTTCCTTTACAGTCACAGCAGCCTGTTTCATCTGCTCTGGTTGCCCTTGTATCTACTGCTGTTATTTCAACAGCTCTGGCAACGGCACCCCTGTTCTTTCTCTTTCTTTGCCATCTTTGACGACTGTGACCTCCGGTACATCTACTGTTCTGACTCCTGTGTCCTCTGTTCTTTCTCCTCCGGGGCAAACATTGACTACAGCCGTACCTACTACTTCTATTACTCCTCCTCCTATGGTTACTCATCCTCTGATATCCTTGGATAATGAAACGCCTGTACGAGGGTTTGAAGACAGGGATTGGGCAAGATTTAGGGGACAAGTGTGTCGTTGGTGCGCTCTGGAGTAGGTGAGGATGAGAAGGAGGTATTAGCAAGACAGGTTATGAAACGGGCTAGCAATGTGGTTTATAGCACTGAGGATATTTGGCAAGCTGTGCGTGAGTTCGAGCCTTTTCTACAGCAGCACGTTCTTCAACACATGTCTGCTACATTGATTGACCTTTGGCGCACGCACATCAAAATGTAATGTAATGTAATTTGAACTTATATAGCGCAAACTGTCACCCTGCGGGTATCCTGGCCCCACAAGTGTAATTTAATATTAGAGATCGTGTTTATGTAGCTGATTTAGCGCCAGGACAGGTGCTTGCAAATCTTGTCACTATAGTCTCTTATAGAGGTTGATTGTATGATGAGTCCCACAAACATTACTCAGTTTCCTATGCGTGATGTCGACCCAAGTTATCATTCAGAAATACTTGCATTGACGGATAGCATGGTGCAATAACCAGACCGGCTGTAGCTGCCCGTTTCCAGGAGCAATGGGTTTATACTCCATGGAAAAGAAGTGAGGTTTTAGCCCTTAAGGCTACATTACCTGATCCTAGAAAAAATCCCACTGCCTATTATAAGGAATTAACAGAGACTGCCTCTTCTACTGTAATGACTCTTGCTGATATTGAAATGTTCTCTGGTCTTCTTGTTCCGGTCGATATTTGGCGGCAGGTGCATACTCAAGATCATGTTGCTGAGTTGGGTGGTACATGGGATGTGATTAAGGGATGGGATCAAGAAATGAAGCCAGGAGATAAGCCATGTGTAGAGATACTCTCCTTGCCTGGTCGTATTATTACATATATGCATACCCTTATTCCACCGAAGAAAGTAAGTAGGGATAGATTGACAGCTTGTCGACAGAAGAAGGATGAGAGTGTATCTGATTTATTCACCAGGTTTGAAGATACGTTTTTGGATTACAGTGGGCAGGATATGTCCACAGAGGGAGGAGTTCGTTTGTTTGTTGGCAGGTTTGTTACTAATCTTCTTCCTGAAATAATGACTCGTTTGCAGGCATCTGAAAGTACTTGGTCTAAATCTTCTCCCTCTGTTATCTTGAATATGGCTCAATATTATGAGCATCGAGATCAGGAGGAGAAGATACAACTGATAAAAAACACAAGGACTTAAAGACAAAAGTGTTATTGCAACAGGCATTTCGGGGAAATAATAGGGGACGGAGAGGTTCTTCGCGACAACTTCCACGTGCTAGGCAGCCTTCAACTGCACCTTTGGAACAAAATCAGTGTGCGTATTGTAAGGAGGAAGGACATTGGCGTAGCCAGTGCCCTGTGCTTTACAGAAGGTCGCATCCCCTAGAAGACGGGGTTCTGGTGATAGAGGCCGTGGGACTGATCGAAATCAGAATGCCATGGCTCATGGGGGTCGCTCTGATAATAATTATTTCTATGACCCTAGAGATGGGCAGTATTATCATGATGATTATGATGTGGAAGATGTGACAGGTATGTCTTATAGTTAGGACAGCCAAGGACAGGTTGGGGGACCAGTTCAGATACCTGTAGATCAGCGTGGTCCTTGTGTCACAGCGGATTTGCAGGGTTCGACTAAGGAATTTTTGGTGGACACCAGTGTGAGAAAGAGTTCTGTTTCTCGACATATGGTCCCTGGGGCGGCCCTGTCTGGCCAAAATAATGTTTCAGTAGGTTTTTTAGGTGTACCGGTTGTCAGCCCCATTTCACGCCCCCTTACACTAACTGTTGGTCCTTTCACTGTGGAATCTCCATTCTTGTTAACATATAATTGTGGTGACAATGTGATGGGTTTGGACTTATTGGAGAAATTACATGCTACTATGTATTGCTCCCCTGCTGGTGTTTATATTACCATGAGTCCAGATGTGAGTATTAGACAGTGTTTGTCTCAGGATGCGCCCCTTCCCAGCTGAATTTGCTGAGGTACCACCCACACTATGGGCCACAGGTGATACAGATGTAGGCTTGTTGCATATACCACCAGTTTCTATACAGGTTAAATATAATGCTATTCTGCCCCGTATTACCCAAAATAAAATACCCCAGGCAGGAGAATGGCCCTTCTTCAGATTAATCAGGATTTAATACGAAAGGGAGTGGTTGAAGAAACGTCTGCCAACATTTGCAATAGTCCTATTCTTCCGGTCCTTAAGAGGGCACCCTCGGGTTCCTCTGAGGCTATTGATGATGTCTATCACTTTGTGATTGATTTGCAACAGGTTAATAAAATTGTAGTTCCGCAGTTTCCGGTGTTTCCTGACATCACTACGCTTTTAACGATGATCCCATCTACTGCTAAGTTATTTTCTGTTATTGATTTGAAAAACACATTCTTTAGTATTCCTATCCACCTGGACAGTAGGTATTTGTTTGGATTTACACTGGCCGGCAGAAGTTTTAGATTCTGTTGTGCTCCTCAAGGCTATACAGAGAGTCCTAGTATCTATAGTCAGGCATTAAAGAGTCAGTTGGATTCACTCTCACTTTCTCCAGGTAATGTATTGGTGCTGTATGTCAATGATTTGTTAATTGCTTCTGATACGGAACAAGGTTGTAAGGATAGTACAGTGAAACTGTTGTTGCATTTGGCACATCATGGACATAAGGTCTCTCTCTCGAAATTTCATTATTGTCTACAGGAGGTTACCTATTTAGGTCACCTACTGTTGAAGGAGGGCAAGAGGCTGACCCCTGAGTGCATCAGTACCATTAATAAAATGCCCATTCCACAACTCAGAAAAATGTACGCGCTTTCATAGGTATTACTTCCTACTGTCGCCAGTGGATCCCAAATTATTTGTTACTAATCAAACCTTTGCTTGCATTAACAACGAAGGCAGTGCATGAGCCTTTGCCTTGGATGCCAGGCTGTCAACAGTCTTTTGAGCAATTAAAAACTGCGCTTTGTTCGGCTCCAGTGCTTGGCATACCTAATTATATAAAACCGTTTGTGCTCTATGTTCATGAGATGACTGGTTGCGTACTTTCTGTCTTAACACAAAAATTTGCGGATAACCAGAGGCCTTGCGCTTATTTTTTTGCTGTGCTTGACCCTGTTGCTAGGGCCCTTCCGAGCTGTCTGAGAGCGGTCGCAGCTGTGGCCACTTCAATCAGGTAATCGGCTGGCCTCGTACATTATACAGACCTCACAGTAATGGTACCCCATGCTTTGGATACACTTTTGAATAAGACAAAGACACAGCACCTCACCAGTGCACGTCTTACTGGTTATGAATTGCCATTGTTTGCTAAACATATTACGATCAAATGATGTGCCACTCTGAACCCAGCCACGTTACTACCCCTCCCTTCTGAGAACGATGCAGTTGACAAACATGACTTTATTTTCCGGACGGAACAAGAGATGAAGGGATGGGCATACCTGACTGATATTCCCTTATCTGACCCTCAAGGGGAACTATATGTCGATGGCTCCTGTTTTAAATTACCAGATGGCACCACCACTGCAGCTTATGCTATCACTATGTTGCAGACGGTGGTAGAGATATCACAGGTCCCTTATCAGTTGGCTCAGGCCGCTGAGCTTGCTGCCCTTATCCGAGCTTGTGAATTGAGTGAAGGACTGGTTGTCAATATTTATACTGACAGCAAGTATGCATTAGGGGTTGCGCATAAGTTTGGGTGATTGTGGGCGGAGAGAGGGTTCCTAACCTCTCATGGTACCAAGATTCAAGATGGACACCTTATATTGCAGCTTTTCTCTGCTTTAACGCTCCACAAGAAACTAGTAATAATTAAGTGCAGCGCACATAGGAAGGTTACTGACGATGTGGGTAGAGGAAATGCATTTGCAGATCAGGTAGCCAAGGAGACGGCCCGAAGTAAAATGAAACGCATGTTTGTTGCAGGTCCAGCTAGGTGGGTTCCTGAAGTTGTTATGTTTCAAAACACTGTTGAAAGTGTGAAGGAGATACAAAGTGAAGCCACAATAGAGGAATTAGCTAAATGGCAGGAGAGTACAGCACAGTTAAATGAGGAAGGGTGTTGGATTGATAAATCTGGACAACAGAAATGGATGTTGCCTTATGCATATGTACTTCCTGTGGTTACTATGGCTCATGGTCCAGCTCATATCAGTGCGAAAGGCATTTGTAAATTGTTAACCCTGTATGGCATAACGATAACATCTCCAAGACAGCTGCATATTTGGTAAAACATTGCATGGTCTGTATGATACGTAATCCAGGGAAGGGTACCCCTACACCACCTGGTAATTTTGCACCACCTACTTTTCCTTTTGAAGTCCTCCAGATGGATTACATTGAACTAGAGAGATATAATAATCTTAAGTATGTTTTAGTGGTTATCTGTGCGTTCAGCAAGTGGTTTGAGGCTTACCTCACTAAGTGGCCATTACCACTGGGAAGGTACTCCTTAAAGAGTACTTTCCTCTATTCGGCTTGACCCGAATTATCTGGAGTGACAACGGGAGTCATTTTAATGGGAAAGTGATTAAATTGATTTGTGAAGGTTTGCTTAGACAGAAATTTCATGCTGCCAATTATCCGCAGTCAGCGGGTTTGGTTGAGAAGTACAATGGTACTCTCAAACTGAAAGATTCAGGAGACGACAGGGTTGAAATGGCCAGATGCTCTACCATTAGCTCTTCTGTCAACTAGAACTACCGCTCATTCTAGAACGGGCTTGTCACCTTACGAGGTCTTGTTTGGACACCCGGCAAATGTCTGGGAAGTCCCACGACCTCGTAAATATTCCAATATTGAATATCCTATGTTGCTTGATTATGTTGGCCAGTTAACAGAAAGTTTACGTTCTATTCACCAACAGGTGCGGGAGTCCCTACCTTCTATACCAGAGTGGCCCGGCCATGACATTCAGCCTGGGGACCACATACTGGTGCGGAACGTCCAGAGGAAGAAAAGTCTGGAGCCCCGTAGGGAAAGGTCCTGAGCAGGTTCTGTTGGTGACACGGACGGCTGTAAAGGTTGCTGGTCGAAAGAACTGGGTGCATGCCACCCACTTTTGGAGGATTCCTTTACCGTTGCCATACGACCAGTGGGTCAAGGAGGGAATAGGCGACACAGAATGTGAGCAAGTGCCCAGGTTTGTTCCTTTCAGTGATGCCAAATTGACCTGGACACAGACAGATGAGGAGAACTAGGATATTTTGAATGAAGCTATTCAACCAGAAATACAAGCTATTCAGGAGCCTTTGTTTATTTGTTCAGCCTGGGGCTGCCAGGTACAATTTGCGCCCTCGGCTGGGGGCTACTGCGTCTAAGGAGAAAAAAGATTAGGGATGGACAGGTAGTGCTGAGAGACAATACCAATTAAATTAATTGAAATTAATGGAAATTCTGTGCTTACTTTGCCTTTGTTGTTTGAACATTAGTTAGGGAAAACAAAAGTATACTTTGAAGGTATACCACCTGCATCGGTGTGGGATAGATTAGAAGAGCTTAGGACAGAGCAAGCTCCACTGCCGGCGCTCAAGAGCACCAACTTATTGATGGACAAAAGGAGCCTGTACCAGTGAGGCTCTGACGGACACTGAGAAGTTTATATTTTCTTGCATTTTCTTTCTTTGAATTCACTATGCACCCTACTGGCAGAAAGGTTATAGAGGAGGAGCAGCCAATGGTTCCTGTTCCAAAGCATAATATGATGTGGTCAAGGAAAAGCAAAATAATATGTGTTGTTCTTTTGATTCTGCTGATAATAATACTGTGTGGGGTGTCATGGGTTTTGGAAGATGCTCAAAGCGTGCCTTTACGCAATAAGGGTAAGGTCATTTCCCCGAGACGAAATAAAAGAACAGCCCGAGTAATGTATTCTTGGAAACACATAAGAGGTTCTTCGGTGAGGGGACCGCTTGTTACCCCACCCAATCTGTCACCAGCCTGTGGACTGCATATCCACTGTCACTCGTACATTATACTTGTACTCGACCACCTTAGTTTATCGAAGTGAAAGGAGTGGTTGGTTTCGGTTATCCCGGGCCATGTCTACACCATAGAAAGCCACTGGGGGTGGGTTATCCGGGGCCATGTCTATACCATAGAAAGCCACTGGGGGTGGGTTATCCAGGCCATGTCTACACCATAGAAAGCCACTTGGGGAGGGTTATCCCGGGCCACGTCTATACCATAGAAAGCCACTTGGGGAGGGTTATCCAGGTTGTGATAACAATACATATTGCGACAATTTTTACATGGAAAAACAGAATGTCACATTGGTGGGTTGGCATTACAAGGAATTGATAGTCCCCCGAGAGGCCGGTTATTACCCTGCTTGTTGCCCCATCGTGAATAGCACTGATACTTCAATGTATATAAATTGTTCAGGAATAGTGTTGCACAAACACACGATCCCTTTAGTGAATAAAGAGGATCCAAGTACCTTCGGAATGAATTCTAGGTATGCAGCAGTGGATTAGGAGGAGCCGATTTATGCACACTAAGGGTTTTTCTTCTCGTCTAATGGGACGTATTCCAATGTCCATAATGGTACAGACAACGTAGCTCTTGGAATGGTATTGCCTTTTGGTGTGACTTGTAAATAGGCCAAGACTAATATACGATGGGTTAAAAGGACCCTAACGAAAGAATTCTGTGAGGTAGTGACCGATATAGAGGTCAATGATTACAGTAATGGTATCACTTTTGGATATATCCTTTCCTCTATTTTCACATTGGGTGATACTTCCATGGTCAGGGGTGAAAGGGCTAGAGAATATTTTGGATGTAAGCTGCAAATTCTATCTAATACTATGGCAGCAGCTTTGCGCGACATCACCACCCCGTTGGAGAGTATGCGAATATATTCAGAACAGACTAGATATGAAGTTGAATTTATTGTAGCTAAGAGTGGTGGTGTATGCGCGGTAGTTGGCGATCAGTGTGTGGTCGGGATCAAGAATATGGAAAAGAATATTACCAAACACATTTTAGACATTCTTGAAAATGTCAAAGGAATGGAAAGTGGGAATTGGAGTTGGTCTCTTTTTGGCAGTTGGGGCTGGATTCTTGAAAAAGCGATTTATCTTATTGTGGTATTGGTGCTTTGCTGTGTTCTTGTTCAGTGTCTTCCTTTTTGTTGTTCCTATTGTACCACTATTCTCACACCCAAAAAGAAGATATCAATTCATGACACAAATGCCGCTATAATGCTTCAGAAGGATGTTGAGGATCTGATGAATATCGATGAGGGAATATTTGAGAATTCTTCCCTCCTTGCTGTTTCGCTTTCTGATGCTGATGGTATGGAGTGCTCATAACTGTACCCTAATGTGATATATCATTATTGCTTGCAATTTTGCTTTCCTTTGCTATAGTAGAATTTTTTTTAGCTTATTCCAATGGAGGGTCTGATAGAATAGACCCATTCGCGCTTACGCAGTGCCCTATGTAAGTTAGCATTCGCTGCACCATTTAATTTTCCGGCGCCATTTTAGGCTGTTCGAAACTGATCTCGTCCAATTCGGAGAAATGCCCCCTCCTGAGTTTCGTTTCTGAAACGTTAGGTTTTGTTTCAGTAATGAGTACACTGCTCATGTCAGCACATAGCTTTCTCACTAGATAGAGGCCCTCTCCCACTTGTCTGGTGGCGGACTCAGGATGGAACGACCTTGGACTTTGCTAGTTTGTGTAAGATATAAGCGCTGAACCTTTTTTTTGTATTTCACTGTCCAGCTGCATCTGCTTGGAAAATTCCACTGTGGGCGTGTTTTTGCCCGGCTATGAAACGTACATAATGTATCTTTATGCTTGTTGATTTCAGTTCCCTCTGTACCACTCTTCGAGACTGTGCAGACGGGGCTCCACTCTAAGTGCATCTGAATAAAACACTTATTGGTATATTCTCCACTGTTCTTCCGACTATTCATTTGGTATGGAAGGCTGAGAGGTGGTCCGAGGAGACCCGGGTGGCCCCAAGCGGGTCACTTCCTTCAGACTGCATGAGTTTTGAGGCACTGAGCACAACATGGTTCCTAAGGGACTGCACACAGAATGGGTTCTGAGGCACTGCAAATACATGGTTTCTTAGATGCTACACACAGATTGTTTTCTGAGGCACTGCACACAGCATAGTTCCTACGGCACTGCACCCAGCATGGGTTTTGAGACACTGTGCACAACATGGTTCCTAAGGCACTGCACATAGCATGAGTTCCTAAGGCGCAGCTCACAGCATGATTTGTGATGCACTGCATACAGCATGGTTTCATAGGAGCTGCACACAGATTGATTTTTGAGGCACTGCACACAGCTTGGTTTCATAGGAGCTGCACACAGATTGGTTTTTGAGGCACTGCACACAGCATGGTTTCATAGGAGCTGCACACAGATTGGTTTTTGAGGCACTGCACACATCAAGGTTTCTAAGGCACTGCACACAGCTTGGTTCCTAATGCACTGCACACAGCGTGGTTCCTGAGACACTCCACACATCAAGGTTTCTAAGGCACTGCACACAGCATGGATTCTGAGGCACTGCACACAGCATGGTTCCTAAGGCACTGCATACAGCATGGCTTCTAAGGCACTGCACATAGCATGCTTTCTAACGCACTGCACACAGCATCGTTTCTAAGGCACTCCACATAGCATGGGTTCTGAGACACTATAGACACCATGGTTCCTAAGGCACTGCACTCAGTGTGGTTTTTATGGCACTGCACGCAGCATGGTCTATAAGGCACTGCACACAGCATGGTTCCTAAGGCACTGCACATAGCATGGTCTATAAGGCACTGCATACAGCATGGCTCCTAACGCACTGCACACAGCATTGTTTCTAAGGCACTGCACATAGCATGGTTCCTAACGCACTGCACACAGCATTGTTTCTATGGCACTGCACATAGCATGGTTCTTAACGCACTGCACACAGCATTGTTTCTAAGGCACTGCACATAGCATGGTTCCTAATGCACTGCACACAGCATTGTTTCTAAGGCACTGCACATAGCATTGTTCCTAAGGCACTGCACGCAGCATGGTCTATAAGGCACTGCACACAGCATGGTCTATAAGGCACTGCACACAGCATGGTCTATAAGGCACTGCACACAAAATGGTTTTTAAGGCACTGCACTCAGCATGGTTCCTAAGGCACTGCACACAGCATTGTTCCTAAGGCACTGCACACAACATGGTCTATAAGGCACTGCACACAGCATGGTCTATAAGGCACTGCACACAAAATGGTTTTTAAGGCAGTGCACTCAGCATGGTTCCTAAGCCACTGCACTCAGCATGGTTCCTAAGGCACTGCACACAGCATTGTTCCTAAGGCACTGCACGCAGCATGGTTCCTAAGGCACTGCACACAGCATTGTTCCTAAGGCACTGCACACAGCATTGTTCCTAAGGCACTGCATGCAGCATGGTCTATAAGGCACTGCACGCAGCATGGTCTATAAGGCACTGCACGCAGCATGGTCTATAAGGCACTGCACGGAGCATGGTTCCTATGGCACTGCACACAGCATGGTCTATAAGGCACTGCACTCAGCATGGTTCCTAAGCCTCTGCACTCAGCATGGCTCCTAACACACTGCACTCAGCATGGTCTATAAGGCACTGCACACAGCATGGTTCCTATGGCACTGCACTCAGCATGGTTCCAAAGCCACTGCACTCAGCATGGCTCCTAACACACTGCACACAGCATTGTTCCTAAGGCACTGCACGCAGCATGGTCTATAAGGCACTGCACACAGCATGGTCTATAAGGCACTGCACACAGCATGGTTTCATAGGAGCTGCACACAGATTGGTTTTTGAGGCACTGCACACATCAAGGTTTCTAAGGCACTGCACACATCAAGGTTTCTAAGGCACTGCACACAGCATTGTTTCTAAGGCACTGCACACAGCATGGTTCCTAACGCACTGCACACAGCATGGTTTCTGAGACACTGCACACATCAAGGTTTCTAAGGCACTGCACACAGCTTGGTTCCTAAGGCAGTGCACACAACATGGTTCCTAAGGCAGTGCACACAGCATGGATTCTGAGACACTGCACACAGCATGGTTCCTAAGGCACTGCATACAGCATGGCTTCTAAGGCACTGCACATAGCATGCTTTCTAACGCACTGCACACAGCATCGTTTCTAAGGCACTGCACATAGCATGGGTTCTGAGACACTATAGACAGCATGGTTCCTAAGGCACTGCACTCAGTGTGGTTCCTATGGCACTGCACGCAGCATGGTCTATAAGGCACTGCACACAGCATGGTTCCTAAGGCACTGCACACAGCATGGTTCCTAACGCACTGCACACAGCATTGTTTCTAAGGCACTGCACATAGCATGCTTTCTAATGCACTGCACACAGCATTGTTTCTAAGGCACTGCACATAGCATGGTTCCTAACGCACTGCACACAGCATTGTTTCTAAGGCACTGCACATAGCATGCTTTCTAATGCACTGCACACAGCATTTTTCTAAGGCACTGCACATAGCATGGTTCCTAACGCACTGCACACAGCATTGTTTCTAAGGCACTGCACATAGCATGGTTCCTAACGCACTGCACACAGCATTGTTTCTAAGGCACTGCACATAGCATGGTTCCTAACGCACTGCACACAGCATTGTTTCTAAGGCACTGCACACAGCATTGTTTCTAAGGCACTGCACACAGCATTGTTTCTAAGGCACTGCACATAGCATGGCTCCTAACGCACTGCACACAGCATTGTTTCTAAGGCACTGCACATAGCATGGTTCCTAATGCACTGCACACAGCATTGTTTCTAAGGCACTGCACATAGCATTGTTCCTAAGGCACTGCATGCAGCATGGTCTATAAGGCACTGCACACAGCATGGTCTATAAGGCACTGCACACAGCATGGTTTTTAAGGCACTGCACTCAGCATGGTTCCTAAGGTACTGCACACAGCATTGTTACTAAGGCACTGCACACAACATGGTCTATAAGGCACTGCACACAGCATGGTCTATAAGGCACTGCACACAAAATGGTTTTTAAGGCACTGCACACAGCATTGTTCCTGAAGGCACTGCACGCAGCATGGTTCCTAAGGCACTGCACACAGCATTGTTCCTAAGACACTGAACGCAGCATGGTCTATAAGGCACTGCACGCAGCATGGTTCCTATGGCACTGCACGCAGCATGGTTCCTATGGCACTGCACACAGCATGGTCTATAAGGCACTGCACTCAGCATGGTTCCTAAGCCACTGCACTCAGCATGACTCCTAACACACTGCACTCAGCATGGTCTATAAGGCACTGCACACAGCATGGTTCCTATGGCACTGCACTCAGCATGGTTCCTAAGGCACTGCACACAGCATTGTTCCTAAGGCACTGCACACACTATGGTTTATAAGGCAATTTCCATGGCATTGTTTCTAAGGCACTGCAGATATCATGGTTTCTGAGGCGCTACAAACATGCATGGTTTTGGGAAGAGAGACACATAGAGCAGGGCACTGTGCCCTATAGCTAATACGGGCCCTGGGTCTGTATCACATATAGGGCACATTACCTCGGTTTGTGCCATGGCACACCTTCAAGTGCGCCAGAAGCAGACCTGGTCAGTGAACCCTATTACTGTAAATGAGATGCCCCCAAGGCAGCTTTGAACCTACGTGCACTGAGAACTACCCTAAACAACTGGGGCTCGCCTTGTCATGCCCCACCCTGAGAAGCTGGGGGCTCGCCTTGCCATTCCCCACCCTGCGCAACTGGGGCGTGCCTTGCCATGCCCCACCCAGTGCGTTAGCTTTGAATTCTGGACTACGGGGTCCAGAGGTGGGGTGAACCCCAAAATGTATAGCATTTGATGCTGTGTTGTCCTGTTGCTCTTTGGCTGACCAGGTGAGTGTTCAGCATAGGTCCTATCAATGCTGCCACTCTTAAAACCCCCCTGCGTTAACCCTTTACTGGGGCTACTTATTGATAATAACCCTGCAGCAACCTTTCTCCAATTCAAACTGCTGCTGTGTCATTTTTGGTTTTACCATTACTCTATGTCCAGGCACTTACTCGGCTGTATTTGTGTGTGCGGATGGTTGAGGGATATCTGAGCTATGTGGCTGCCTGCATTGTTCACAGGTTGCTAATTTGGGAGGCAGAGGCTTAGCACTGCAATTCCCCTCTTAAAGCATGCACCCCTCACCCCACAGCCTCATCCATCCAGAAGAGTTAGATGGCCGGAAGGGGTGGTGTAGGGGCACGGAAAGTGGTGTGAGGCCACTTCTGGGGAGGGCATTTGGGCTGTCCTCTTCTTCTACTCTGGAGGGGATGGCAAGGCTGGTTCCCCATCTTTAAATGTACAAAGTTTTGGCCGTCCACTTATACAGTTCATGAGGTAAAATAAATACTTTTCTACAGCCCAAAAAAGCATCTCACTCATAGATCAACAAATGCTGTAAATCTGACACAGATGGGTCTTGACCTCTGGGAGAGATAGTGTGGGCCAGCGTGTATGTGTCCGGATTTCCGGCATGAGGAGCACGTGATCACTACGTGTGGTGTGCCTGTCGTGTCCTGATTGGTTGAGTGTACCTAACTACATGTGGTATCTAGCATTGTAGTATTTCTGAGGAACGCAAGCCTTTGGCCAAATGGGTTTTATTGGGGGTAATTATCTCAGACCTGTTTGTGGTGCAACTATCTATCTGTGGAATCGATCAGTGTTTTCCCTGGGTGCGTGTTTGTCTTTGGTTTATGGGGGACCCCTCCTGTGACCTGTTCTTCGATAGGCATGGGCCTGGGTTGTAGGACCTGCCTGACCACGTATCTCTGACTCGAGGTTGATGGAGAGGTCACTTTGGGTGAATCCGACAGCAATGATGTGAGTTCATTAGAACTCCTAAAAATAATAGGGGAGCCACTGATTTAGTTTTTATCAACATTATCATAATTACGCATGCAATTGTCATTTTGTACATTGATATTGTTTGTACTGGTATTAACGAGATTATGTTTGCTCTGGTATGAAAGTACGTTGACTGTTCTTATTTGCAACAACAATATTATCGTATGAGCATGGATTTCGGGATACATTGGTATAATTATTGCAGATGTCGGCGCTGCTGTGCGGGTACAAGTTCCAGTATAGATTAACATTGCATTGACCGGCATTGTGTGGGCACAAGCTATGACATACGTTCACATTGCATTTACTAATATTGCTGTTGTTTGGCCTGCACATATCATGGCATTCATTGACATCGTATTCACCCATTCCGACACTCCCCCTTGAAGTTGACTTATCCTCCTTGTATGTAATGACAGTGATAATATTTGAAAGTGTGTGTGTGTGTTTGTAGTGTCAGTTGCGTTTTCAATTCAATAATCTTTATTCGGTTTTAGAAACCATAAAAGATACACAGTAAGATAAATAACATTCATAAAAACAGGAAATGCATCGCCACCATTACATTGTCATTTCTTAGGCGTTCATTGTATTCCTATTCAAGCTCTATGATGTATTCAACATTTGTAAAACAAATACACTTTCAGATACAACCATTATAAAAAGAAATTTAAAAAGCAAAAGAATTAATTAAGATATTATACATCCAGGCTAGATTTGGGTAGGCATAATGCTAGGCAAGGGGTAAAACTGCTCATGTAAAGGTCTCATCATATCGTAAAGTGCAAGTTCTATAAAGTGCCACGGAAATTTTCAGTTCCCATGATTACAACTGCGCTCTAAATAAACATGTGGAATATGTCAGACACATCGAAACGAGTACTGCATTAAACTTTTAGACCTTCCTTCGTTCGTATTAGATTGACAGAAAATAAGAATCTACTAATGCTAAAAACAATTTTCTGTGTGGTGTCGCATTTTAAAATTCTAATCGCATCGGAGCATTTTATTTATTTATTTATTTGAAGTTTGTAGAGCGCACAGCTACCTCCAACGCAGGTGTCCCGGCGCTGATTGCGGAAGCAAAGGCGGAAGCAGACTGCCACGAGTTCCAGGTGCTAGGTATGAAGGCTGTTAGGGAAGGCTAAAAACCAGGTTTTTAGGAGTTTGCGAAAGACAGATTCTGAGTTGGCCTTCCTTATGAACTCGGGTAGGGAGTTCCAGAGCTGGGCAGTTCTTACCGTGAACGACCGGCCACCTAATCTGGCTTTTTTAAAACGGGGAATGGCCAGAAGTACTTGGTGATTAGATCTCAGAATCCGCGTCTGATGGTATTTGCGGAGTCTTTTTCTCAGGTAATAGGGACCCGTTTCTTTAATTACCCTGTAGGCGAGAGTTAACGCCTTGAATTCTACCCTCCTTTTTACTGGCAGCCAATGTAGGCTCCGTAGATGGGGGGAGATGTGGTGTCGTGTAGGGATATTTCTAATGAGCCTAGCGGCCGCATTTTGTATAGTCTGTAACTTTCTTATCAGGTAGTCAGGCAGACCCAGGTACAGACTGTTGGCATAATCTAACTGAGACGTGATGAGTGCATGAACTACAGTCTTTCTGCAGTCCATGGGTAATAGATGGAGAAATCTCCGTAGGGATTTCATCTTCCAAAAGCATAGAGAGGATACATGACTAATCTGAGTCTTGCAGGATAGGGCGGCGTCAAACTTGAATCCCAGGTTCCTGGCCAAGGGCACAGGGTGAGGTGGGGGATTGAGCTCGGGTGGCCACCATATGTCCGAATGGGGCGGAGAAGGTTGATTTAAGAATAGAACCTCCGTTTTATCGGTATTCAATCTGAGACAGTTCTCAGTCATCCATACTGAGAGGTCGACTAAACAATGTCTAAAGTTAAAGAATGCAGCCTCGGATATATCCCTGAAGGAAAACACTAGCTGAGTATCATCAGCATACGAGATGACACTTACCCCATGTTGTTCAATAAGCGGGGCTAACGGGGAAAGGTAAACATTAAAAAGAGTCGGGCTCAAGGCCGAGCCCTGAGGGACTCCACAGACTGTAGGGCGTGATGATGAGATATGAGGATGCAGCAGTATTTTCTGAGACCGGTCTTCCAGAAAGGAACCAAACCATGATAAAGTGGTCCCCGTCACTCCCAGTTGTCTAAGTCTGTCAAGCAGGATCGTGTGAGACACCGTATCGAACGCTGCCGACAGGTCGAGCAGCACAAGCATAGCACAATGGCCATTATCCAAGGTCTCCCGGACATTTTCAGTTATTTCCAACAACGCTGTCTCAGTACTATGTCCTGACCTGAAGCCAGACTGGGAGTCATGGAGGAGTTTATTAGATTCTAGGTATTCGGCAAGCTGTTTTTGTACTTCCTGTTCCAAAATTTTGGCCGGTGCTGGCAAGAGAGAGATGGGCCTATAGTTTTTCAATTCAGCCGGATCTGCATCTACTTTCTTGAAAATAGGTTGAACAAGTGCAGTTTTCCAGACTGAAGGATAGATACCAGTATTCAAAGAGGCATTCCAAAGAAAATTAAGGTGAGGGTTTAGTAGAGGGGCCAGAAGTTTAAAAAACCTGGCTGGACAAGGGTCAAGTGGAGATCCAGATTTCGTTTTTTCCAGCTGACTAAGAGAAGCCTCCAGGCTAAAAGGACTAAATTCGGACCAGGTATACGAAGGGGAAGAGGAAGAGAGAGGTGAGGTAGTTAGTTCCCTTGTGGGAAATGAGGAGTAAATGGCTTGTATTTTGTCTTGAAAGAAGACTGAGAGATCTTCGCATGATTTAGTTTCCAAGTTCCGACATAATGGTTTGATCCATTTGCTCCTGGGAATACCGTATGCCAGGTAAAAAAAGAGTATGTGGGAGTCATTTTCTGAAGTGTTAAAATCTCATAGCAAACAACTGTCATCATTCGACTCTCCTTTGACACAACCCCATGTAGCTGTGTTGGCCGAATATACAGGATGCCAGACCCAAGTTTCATGTACAAGGATTTTGCCAGTTGGGGCTGAACTTCATCCAAATAAGGTTCATATAACGGGAAAGGTTTTATTGAAATAAACCGGTGGCCAGCCTGCCATTTGCAGAGCTTTGGACAACGCTGTTTTGCATATACGCCCAGAAAGTACTTTTCAGTGACCTTTTCACAGATGGAATCATCAAAGAAGGCTTGTCCCAAAGATGTTTCAACCCCAATTTGCAAAGCCATGTACGTACATGCTTAACCCATGGTAAGGATACTGATTGATCTAACCCTAAGATCTCCTCTAGCCCTTCTCTATACCCCATTAGCTCTGGGGTGGTCCATAGGCGCACCCAGAATAGCAAGGGTCTTAGAATTGCTTGATGATCTAGGCGCTTCATACCTAGATCAATGAGAATGGGGATCATTGGTGTCCTTGCAGGGAGTCATAATAGGCTTCTAAGAAACCTACCGCGAAGGTGTTCTTACACAAGACCCCCCATAGGTGGGCTCCATATAGGGCGGCAGATTGGGCCCTATATGGAGCCCACCTATGGGGGGCTCCATATAGGGCCCCCCATAGGTGGGCTCCATATAGGCTTCTAGAGCCGGCGAGACGGCTTTAGTAACGCTGCTCTTGTGTTTCTTCAGTATCGGGGCTGCGTTTTGGATCAGAATTGACCTACTTTTTTGCAGTTGGGAGAACCATGTCAATTTTGTTTCCAGCGTGATTCCTAGGTAGCTAAAATTCGAAACACACTAGCCTCTGGTCTAAAAGAGTAATATTCCTCTTGAATAATTTATGAGGTTTTACTGCCATATATTTTGTTTTATTCGTGTTTATTTCTAGACCTTTGGAAGCGCAGTAAATACTAAACGTGTTTAGCAAATTCTGAAGGCCTTTTGGAGTTTGTGAGACTAAAATAGTGTCATCGGCAAATAAAAGTGCCGGGACAGGAGCCCCTCCTAGCTTGGGAGAGTCATGGCTGCATCCTAATAGGTATTTGGGGGCGTCATTTATAAAGAATGAGAAAAGGGTGGGTGCCAGCACGCAACCCTGCCTGACACCCCTCCTTATGGGGATTGCGTCTGTCAATTCTCCCCTTGGTCCCCACCTAACTTTTGCAAAGTTATCTTCGTGAAGTCTCATTATTTGAGTGAGTAGAACCTCGGGTACACCTTGTGCTTTTAGGGCTTTCCAAAGGAAGTTTCGGGGAATCAGATCAAAGGCTGGCGTCAGATCAATAAAGGCTATATAGAGATGGCCTTTCTTAAGAGCTGTATATTTCCAGCCCATACCTGGTCTACTGTGCTAGTCCCAGCTCTGAACCCAGCCTGGTATTGTGTTAAAATGCTATTACTGTCTATCCAGTCATCTAGTTTGGATAGAAGCTGTCTTGCATATATCTTTTGAAGAGTATCGATGAGACTTATGGGGCGATAGTTTGCTGGTTCTTGTCACCCCCCCTTTTTGTAAATTGGGATGATTTCAGCCCCCTTCCAAGATTCTGGCAGTGGTGCTCCAGCCGCCACGGCATTGCATAGAAGATTTACATAAGGACCCCAGACTGTTTTATCGTGCTTTAATAAGTCACCTGGGATTCTGTCGGCCTGGGGCTTTCCCTGGCTTGACCGCATCTATGGCTGTCAGTGTTTCTTCTATACTAAATTGAAGGGTGTGGTTTTGTTCCATTGTAATAGAAAAGGGGATAATTTGCGTATCTCTACGTTGTATATTTGTTGTTTCGCTAATATGCTCCGCATAGAGTTTCGTAAAATGGTTCACCCAAGTGCTTAGGTCCAAGCTACTTTTCCCTATTTTTTTTTCCATTAGCCATAAGGCTCCAGAACCCCGCGTGGTCCTTGCTTTTGGCTGCTAAAATCAAATCGGATCATATGCTATCGTCCCACTCTCTCTTTGTTTCTTTTAGTAGATTTTTGTTTCTCATCCTCTTGTCTCTTATTGGATTTGGCTGCCATTATCAATTCCGTCTTTGCTTTTCGACATGCCGTGTTGTACCACTGGTTGAAGTGGGTAGATGTCTCAATTTTCCCCACATCATTGCCTCTCACTGGTTTTGTCATGATGAGTTTTAGTTTTTCTACCATAGTTTGATGCAACTTAACAATGGGGATTTTCTCAGAGGATAATTCAGTATAAGGAAATAAAACTTCTACCAAAGTATTATAGATCTTAGTCATAGTCTCTGCCTTACCCACTATTGCTGGCCACTTCAGCGATCTTCGATTATTACTAGTTAAGGGTTGAATGGGAGAAAGGTCTTCATCAGGAGTCCTTCTAGAGGAAGATTCGAAAAGAGGACCCGCTGTGGTCAGACATAAAGGCAGATGAGCACTATCTTCTCTCACTTCTATTGTGAGGTCCTGCACGCTGGTCCATGAGTCTACTGAAGCCAATATATAATCAATAGAACTCTTGGAAGTCCCCCTGACCAATGTGGGAAGACTTGGCCTGTCGGAAGGTGGCCTGCCATTGTAGGCCCTTCATCGCTGCCCGGCAACAAACCGAATAAGTTGTGCCGAGGCTGCTGTGCACGGTACTGTGGAAGCAACCTCAAGCAAGGGTGTGTTATACGCTGTGTCCTCATCTTCAAAAATATTGCCCAGTCCCACGACAGGTTCAAATGTTCTATTGAAATCACCAGCTATAATTATTGTGGCCCTTGGGTCAATGGAGCTTAAGAATGTTTCTAGCAGCTCTATAACTTGTGAATCCTTGCTCGAGGGGCTTGGTCTATTGTATATATTAATTATGTATATTTCTGTTTTATCTTTAGTTAATACTTTTATCCCCAAGATTTCTTGTGAGGCAATGCTTAGCTTAGTTATCTCTACATCTAGAGTCATTTTAGCCCAAATAACAAGGCCCCCCGAGGGGCTGCCTCTGATTGAGGGTGTCGCACAAACACTATCGGTCTTGTACCCCAGTTTGTGTGGAATAGCAAGTGACCAGGTTTCCTGTATCAGGCACATTTAGCTGGAGCTAATATATTCTAGCCATTCTACGTCCTGTAGTTTCTGCTTTAAACCCGCTGTATTCCATGATATCAGACGTATTTGGCGAGGTTGGGCTAGTGCGTCCCACGAGTGGCTGCTATCTCGACCACAGGCTAGCCCCATGTCTCCCCTATCTGTGTGCTGAATGTCAGGGGGGGGGGATTAATGAATCGTCACTGTGTTTACTAGGGAGGCCTTCGCTAATATTACATGGCTGCGCGTCATTGGCTGTCAATCAACAGCCTCCAAGTTGTGCTCCTTGTAGTTGGAAGATGGTCTGGGCAGAGCGATGTTAGAAGTGCTCCCTTTAGGATTTCCCCAGGACTGAATGTTGTAAATCTCACCGGGCTTGAGTGGTGCGGCCCTGTTCTTAGGTCGAGGGCACTTACCCATCAGCTATATCTTGTGTTCTCAAAGTTAGAAGCAGAGGATCATAGGCTGAGCTCTGGTTTGTTGAGCGCTCTGCCTCCAATAAGTCTGAGTGTATTATACATAAACAATCACGCTTATGCCGAATCCAGTGTATGATTTTGTTCTTCAGTGAGCCTCCATCTTCCCTATAGGAAGACAGACTAAGCTTAGGAATGTTGCTCATGTACACTCTCCAGCCACTCTTTCTCTATAAGCTATTGACTGACCGAAGTTTCCCTGGCAACTGGCTGCTTCTGTCGTGTACGAGGTACCTAAGTGCTTCTGTTCCCCCTGACCTTTGATTTTACCCATGTTGTTCCATGTGGCTGCCCCACCTCTCTCCCTACAATTGACGCCAATGACTCTCTGTCCTCCTGGTATCCCTAAATTCGCATTCTCCGTGTTTGCCTCTCTCGGGATACACCTCAATTTATTGTCCCCTCTAATCTTAGGGGCGCTCGGGCTCTTTGCCCCTCCAGAAGCCCCTTCGGCTTGGTAGGGTCCGGCTTACTCTGCCCATTTGGTTTTGGGGGGTAGCTAGTGGGCAGGGTTGTCCGGCTTGTCTCAGGGCTTGGGTTGAGAATGGCCGTTTCGCGCTATTACTACAATTGATTAAGCTGGCTATGGTTGTCTTGAGGTTTGCAGCCTCTTTAGTTGGGGCCTCTAGTCTAGTTAATTGGCCTAAACTCAGCTGTGAATTATCGTCGACAGCCAAGGCACTAGGGAGCATCCCGGAGGATTGTGATGACACTTGAGAGAGGCCCAGCCAGGGGGCAGTGAGTGCGGAAGGGTGTTGGTTGTAGGGGGCGGTGGCAAAGGTCAGCAGCGTCAGTATCAGCCCCCAGGTTTAAGGCTAGAGGTGAGTATCTGTCCGAGCACTCTACCAATATCAATGCTTCTGCACATGACTCCCTTTTGTTTGCGTCAGGGACATGATGGCTCTGAGTCCTATGTCCACCCTGTACTCCAGGGGTACCTGAAGTACAAGGGTGGGGCTCCATATTGACCGTTAACTTCCCCTTTGTGGTGGAATTCTCTGTCTGGGGGTTTATTTGATTTTTGCTATAGAATGCAGTTATTTTCTCTTTATCCTTGTTAGACGGTTTACATTTGCTATTCAACATTGATTCAACTTCTTCAATTAGATTATCAATTCATCAATTTCAGCTATAGCGCAATTTTCAGCAGCTCTTTCTCATTTTGGATGATTTCCCTTTTACCAACCCCTCCGTGGCCTTACGCTTTCCCATGCTATCAATGAAAAATTAAATTAAATAAGGGCCACACTAACCAATGTTAAAGCCCACTCCTATTCTTAGACATATAGCTCTATTCTTACTGTAGGTCTGCTGTTGGTTCGTACATAAGTTAGAAGGGAAAGAAAGGAAGCAGGCTTTAAGTGCGGGTGGTCTAGCTAGCACCTCAATAAGGTTGAATTATGCCGCTAAGTCACAATGCGCCCGCTCGGTTTGGTATTTTTGCAGAGGGCCTTACCAAAAGAAAACATAAACTTTGAGTCCTTGGGAGCTGTTGATGATAACCTGGCTTTGATTGTTATTAGAACATACCAGAGGGGACAGTCAATTGCTTTAAAGTCAAACAAAGGGAGTCGATCTTCTTACCCCACACCAATTGTGCCCGCTGGCTCCAGATGTAAGGTGGATGGCCCTGCCCTGTCTCTTCCTGGCAGTGACGGGCTAGGACGGGCCCGGCCTTGGCCCGGGCGCCGCCCGCGCGCTTCCCGCGCCGAGGGGGTAGAGGCGGCGCTTTATGCACAAGGATGATTCAGGCCCTCCCCCTCATTTGCGGCATCTGGCTGTTAGCGCGTTGCACCCTGGGACTTGTTGTTCCCACCAGGGTAATGCAGGGGCAAAGAAAAAGCGGAGAAACTTGAGAAGATGATCCCTGGGACTACGGTCTCACCAGGGCTTGGAGTCACCGTCAATTAGGAAAGATGAGCCCCCCAGCAAAGCCCAGCACGGCAAACAGTAGCAGTAGCGTTGCCTTTTCCCCAGCTAAGTGCATACTATCTTATTTGCAGACTGCATTTTTACACAAGAGACCCCTACTTGTAGGAAACCACATAGCAGAAGTGCAGCTATGAGAATCAATGCAAACGACGTGAATAGGTTGGATACCCATAAAGGGGTCCATGAAAAAATACTATGCAACCAGTCCTGCTCCGAGGCACCTCCCTCCTTCTTCATGTCGGTTTGTATCTACGCAATTCTTGGATAGCATGGGCTAATGACCCCTTTTCCAGGTTATTCCTGGGTATAAAAGTACAACAGGAAGCACCAATCTTGGCACACATCCCACCATCCATAGCAGTCATCAATTCCAAGACATATCAATGTAGTATCGCCATAAGGCGGATGGCTCTCAATTCCTCCGTTATAGCGTTAAGGCTGAGCTCAATACTGTATATTAGTTTCATCATTTTCCATCTGGTTATTTGTAACCAGCAGGCTTTGGCTTTTATTTTCACTGTGACGAAGGTATTGATCCTCTGGCGTTTACTTGCGCCTCTGTGAACAGTCTGGATTCTTCTGGAATGTCCTTGTACTGAGCCCAGCCAAAATACTCTGCAGTTCTTTTCCTTTGAGCCTGATGCAACAGAGTTGTTTTCTTCTGTAATGGATGTTGAGACAACTCAGACAGATCTTCTCCAGGGAGTACTAGGGTTGGGGTGTATATGGTCACGAGGATGCAGAGGCTGGATGAACCCCAGCTCAGCCCCAGACATTGCCACCGCCATCCCCGATGGATACAAGATCACCCGCAAGGACCACACCAACTAACCGGGAGGAGGCATTGCCATCGTACACAAAAACACCTTCCACCTGACCACCCACACAGATGACCCAATGACAAGCATGGAACACCTCCACTTACAGGTCCAGACCAACCCCAGTACCACCCTACACGGCACCCTCTTCTACAGACTCCCTGACCCCTGCCCACCCTTCACCGACGCCATCATCGACTTCATTGCACCCCAGCCTCTTGCATCCACCAACTACATCCTACTCAGAGACTTCAGTTTTCACCTGGACAACCTCATCGACCAGAACACCGCATCCCTTCTAGGGAACCTTGCCAGCATAGGACTCAATCATCTAGTCCCTTCTACAACACACTCAGCAGGACACACACTCAACCCCATCTTCTCTGCCAGGGAAAACATCACCTTCAGTCACACATCCGAACTCCTCTGGACCGACGACCACTGTGCCCATTTTGCTTTCACCAAACCCACCGTACACCACTGTGCCCACCGCCTTTCCCACAGAAGCTGGAACAAGATCACTGAAGAACATCTCACCACCTCCCTCAACACAACCCCACTGCCACCATCCACAGATGCCAACACCTCAGCACGTAACCTCCACTGATGGATCTCCAACTGCGCCGACTCTCTGGCACCCCTCAAAAAAGCCCCCGGCAAGCAACACCCCAAGAAAGCCAGCTGGTTCACTCCCGCCTTTCAGGACTCCAGATGCACCTGTAGACTGCTCGAGAACAGATGGAGGAACAACAAAACCCCGGAAGCCCATGTAACCTTCAAAGCCACCTTCCCCTCACACCACCGCCTCCTCAAAACTACACAGAAAACGGCCCTCCAAGACAGAATCAACGCCAACGTACACAACAGCAAAGCACTCTTTGCCATCGTCAAGGGTTTTCCCAGACCCAACAGCGAGACCACAGACGTACCACCCTCAGAAGACCTCTGCAACAAACTCAGCACCTTTTTCCACCATAAGATCAAGCAGATGTATGTCAGCTTAGACACCCAAGACCCTACCACCAAACCCACCACCACTGCACCCAACAACGCCGCCCCCCAACAAATCCTGCTCAACTGGACCCCGCTCACAAAGGACCACACTCTCAAGACCATGAAGAGCATCCACTCTGGAACCCCCTAGGACCTCTGCCCGACCACATCTTCCACAGAGCCACCACCTCTATCGCCCCTGAGCTACGCCACACCATCAACTGCTCCATCGAGACTACCACGTTCCCCGATGACCGGAAACACGCCGAGATCAACCCCCTGTTGAAGAAGCCAATCTCTGCCCCAAACAGACCTCAAAAACTTCAGACCAATCTTCCTGCTCCACTTCCCAGCCAAGGTCATCGAGAAGGCCATCAATGCCCAACTCTCTGAGTTCATCGAAGCCAACCATGTCCTGGACATCTCCCAATCAGGCTTCCGAAGCAACTACAGCATGAGACCGCCCTCCTCGCCACCACCGACAACGTGTTCTCCCTCCTTGACCGGGGCAAAAAAGTAGCCCTCATCCTCCTGGACCTCTTGGCCCACTTTGACACCTTCTCTCACCACCCCCTAAGCACGAGACTCCATGATGCCGACATCCACGACAAAGCCCTGGACTGGATCCGCTCCTTCCTCATCAGTCGAACAGAATGAGTCAGGCTACCACCGGTCCTCTCATAACCCACAGAGATCAGCTGCGGAGTGCCCCAGGGCTCCTCCCTGAACCCCACCCTCTTTAACGTGTACATGGCCCAACTCACAGGCATCGTCAGGAACCACGGACTCAACATTGTCTCCTACGCCCACAACACCCAGCTGATTCTCTCCCTCATCAACGAACCCACAGTCACCAGAAACAACTTCCACAACGGGATGAAGGCCGTCACCACCTGGATGAAAGACAGCTGCCTCAAACTCAACTCAGACAAGACCCAAGTCCTCATACTGGGACCCACCCCCTCCGGTTGGGACAACTCTTGGTAGCCCGCTGCACTAAGAACACACTCCACACCCACGGACCACGCACAAAACCTCTGCATTATATTGGACTCCTCGCTCACAATGAACCACCAGATCAACGTCGTCTCCTCATCATGCTTCCATATGCTTTGCCTGCTTCGAAAAACCTTCAGATGGATTCCCATTGAATCCCGAAAGACGGTCACCTACGCACTCCTCAGCAGCAGACTCGATGCACTGTACACCGGCATCACCCAGAAACTCCTCAGGAAACTACAGAACATTCAAAACGCCAGAGCCAGACTGGGCCGCAACATCCCCCACCATGGCCAATCATCAAACACCTGCGAGAACTCCACTGGCTTCCAGTTGACAAAAGAATCTCTTTCAGGCTCATCACACACGCCTACAATGCCCTCCACAATTCTGGACTAGCATATCTGAACCACCGCCTCTCATTCCACGTACCCACCAGACACCTCCACTCCGCCCATCTGTCCCTGACCACCATCCCAAGGATCCGCAAGACCAGGAGCAGAGGAAAAGCTTTCTCCTACCTCGCCACCAAGACCTGGAACACTCTGCCTCTCCACCTCAGACAAGCCCCGTCTCTGGCCCAATTCAGGAAGGATCTCAAGACCTGGATTTTCGCCTGAACCCCAGTGCCCAGACGGATCAGCAGCCCCCATCCCCTCCTTAACGTCATGGGTGAGTAGTCGCACTACAAAAACCTTGATTGATTGATTGAGGCCACACTATACGGGGACAAGCTGGGTGTAGGCAAGGTCCCCAAGTTGCCAGTAGAAATCCATCAACATGGAGGTGCCCCATTGCAGGTCCGGTATATGCATTTTTGTACCGCAATTCTCATTGCTACCCAAAGGTATGGTTCCTTTGCCTCTGAAACATAAAGAGTACAACATAATTTTCCATACAATTAGGGGTTGCCTCTTCCTCTCCAACCACATGTACCTATCGATCTCGCTATCCCAGGTTTCCTGGCACGGGGTGTCATTTCTGGTGCTGGACCGCCTCCCATGGGACTCATTCCCCTCCAGCGTGGTTAAGATGAGTGGCGCTGCACTGGAATTCCATGTCCGGGGTCCACTGATTATTAATGAAGGTGGCCCCAATGTTGTTAAGTGTTGCCCTGGGACCGCAGATGGAGGCAGGAGCGGACGTGTTTGTGCACTGGTGTGGCGGTCTCAAGGAACCTCTTTTCTACGAAGTCCCGGGGCCAAACAGTGTCCTCCCCTATGTTGCCCCTTCTGCACATCCTGTCTACCTAGGATTGGATATCACTTGGCTCGATTAAAATATATAGTGCAGTGGGGTTGGTCTCATTCGTGGTGATGTTTACTAGAGTCCTATGGGGTTCTACTCGGTTGGGTTGGATTTTGCCTTGATCCTACATAGGTTCAGATAAATGAGGCATTTTGCAGGGAATATCTCCTGTGATAAGTAAAGCCTGTCTGCGCCTACGGCGTGAGGTATCAGTGAGCAGACGTAACATTATCTATTCGTAGTTTGGGTAACTATACTGCTCATATGCTGATACCAGGTGTTGTGTAGGAGTGCGCTTTGTAGTGCGTGAGGAATACTAGTGTTTGGTTCAGTGAAGGTGCAGGTGAGGTGAGAGAAGTCTCCGCGCATGCGCTGCAAGAATGTAGAAGTAGAGCTCACAAATCATGAACATGTTTGGTTCTGGAGCGGCTTGAAAGGACCCCGGCTAAAGAGAGTGTGTACAAAAATGTAAGGGTACATAACTTGAAAAGTATTTTTTAGAATGCAGAATCATCTTCAGGTGAGATGTCTGTCATCTGGATCTGTCTTTTGTTGTTTGTTGTCTGTAGTCTGGTGTCGGGTGTCTGTTGTGTGTGCTTTGGTGTCTGAGCTCCCAGGGTTGTTGTCGTCTTGGTGTGGTGCAGAAAGAATGTCTCTTAAAAACGAAGTCACAAAAGTAAAATGAATTCAAAAGTACTTGAGCAACTAGTCTTTTGAAAGTATTTTGAGAGTCTTGATTAAAGGATTGACTGTTACAGCAACGTTGGTGCACTTACAGTTCAATCGTGGGCCTGTGGGTAAGAGCTGTGGGTTGTTGGTTAACTGGGAAAAACACATTTGTTAGGCAATTTATTGGAACATTTCTGTTTCAACTGAAAACTGATCCTGTATATGCTTTTACTGAGGAGCGAATTTTCCTATCGCGATTGGACGGAGGTGATAGAGTTTTTAATGGCATTGCTGAGGCTTTAAAGGTTTTTTAAATAATTTCAGTGAGCGCTAAAATTTTTGCGACGGCGGGGGATTTCTAAACTAATTTTAATGTGGTTCATATTATGGGTTTCTCCCGCCTCTCCTTGCTACACCAGGAGCAGTATTTTCTCTACAAGCTATTCTATTCGGAGCGCAATGTTTTCGCAGGTGCTGCGGTGTCCTTTTGACCTATCTGGGCTGTGTGCAATAGCGATGAGAGGCGGATGTTTAATTTATAGGGTTAAGATTCCGTTGACACGTGCATGTCCCTTGGGTCTTGCACATTTCGTGGAATAAGGTTTTTCTAATTGGGCCAAATTTCCATGCCCCGTCTTCTTCTGGAAGGGCCGAGAACCTTGGGACTCTATTGTCTGGGCCTCAGTGGGCTGTTTCCCAGTTCTTGGGAGTTGCCACTTCTAACAGAGGATATCGGAGTTGGTGGAGACTTACATAGCTCTCCCAAAGTTGGGTTTGGGTGAGTGGTCCACGGTGCCTGTTGTTGTGCACCAGTGGGGGCCGTCCTGCTCCCTCGTCAGTCTGCATTCCCGCCCAGGGGAGCAGTCAGCCAACCCCGCCTCAGGGGATCAGCAGCAGAGGGGGCCCTGGCCCCCCTGCAGCATCAGGATGGCGAACTCTAGCAAGGATTCCCAATCGACATAGCTTGGTTGTCCTGAAGACTGGCTACAGGGGCAGGTAAGGGAGTAAAAACTGGAAGTGATATGGAGGGGGTGGATTGTCTTGGGGAGATAATTTTGGACTGAGGTCCATCTGTATTCTGGGATTGCATTAGGGCATTGCTGCCCCAGACAGTCACTCCACCTTGCCATGAATGTGGGTCCGGCCCCTGCTGGACCGAACTCCCTGGTTGTGGCGGCGATTGTTGTGTGTTTGTCCATCCACCCGGTGGGGCAGCTGCGGCCTGATTTCCTTGGAGCTGATCGCGTGATGTGTGCATGTTGTGATGTGTTTGGATTCGCTGTGGGAGCTGTCCCTGTATTATTCCATTTTGAGCATGGTAAAGTTTCAGACAACATCGGTTGGCCATGTGGCCCATTCTGTGACAGTAGTGACATTCTATTGGGCGAGTTTGGGCCGAGCCTCCTTGGCCTCGGCCACTAGGACTGGAATGATTCCCTCTGGGGTCCATGAGCGGACCTCCCCTTGAGGCGGGGGCCATCTGGGTGCTTTCGGCTAGCACGGCCCCCTCAAAGACGGTCTTTTTCAACTTATGTTCCACCAATTTGGCGGCGTCTCTCTGTGCCTGTTCCTGCTTTTCCCTGTTCTTTTCCTGTCTCTTCTGGGAATAGTGTAGTATTTGGGCTTGTATTTCCTGCTTAGTGTCTAGTCCTACTACACTATCCAATCTGGTCTGGATCTCAGTGGGTGGTCCCCTCTTGAGGATGTTGTAGAAGAATGCGCACTGGAGACCTGTGTCAGTCCAGGGCTGTCCCGTCTCTTGCCCCCATTGTTCTCTCATTCTGTTTAGGAATTCGGTCATGGTCTCCCAAGGCTTCATGCTCTCTGCCATCAGTCCTCCTACATCTGGGCGGTCAGGGAACAGATCCCTTAGGGCCGTCCAGATCTGGTGTCTAAATTAATTAAATACAGCCCTGTCATTCTTGGTGTTGGTGAGCGTGACTGCGGGGATGCAGGCTCATGAGAACATTGTGTTGGTCTGCTCCCCAATGAGGCTGCCGAGTGGACTTTTGACGTCGCCTATGTTTAAGTTTATACCGGCGGTGCTCTTTTCAAAACATGAGATCCATTTTCCAGCCCCATCCATCAATGGGGGCAGCTTATTCCTGAGCCCTTCTTTGTCCATCTGTGCCCAAGGAACGTATCTGGTTCCTACTGCGCCTTTCTGGAGCAGCGGAAAAATCCTGGCTCAGGGCAGCTCCGTTGGTTTGTCCTCGACATAGCGCTCCCATCGTGTCAAGCACTCCTGCATGTAAGGGCAGTTCCATTTCAGATCTCCCCCTCCATGCCAGATGCAGTTTTCTGCAATGGCCATATCCTCGGGTTTGAAGGATCCATCTTCTGGCCAAGGGCGGACATACTGCTGGCCCTTCCTTTAGGTTCAGTGGGCCAGAAGATGACAAAAAGGTCGTGCAAAGGCATTGCTCTCTTCTCTGGATGTTATCTTTCTAGGGGATGGCCTGTCTGACCATGGCATCCGGGGGAGCGGCAGACATCCTCGCTTGCCTCATGCACGTGTAAAGGGGCAATGCTGCTCTTTCTACATCTCAACTATGTCTTGGTCAGGCTTTCCTGGCTACTAAATTCCTGGTCAGCCCTTCTCCTACGTTGATGGTCTGGTGAGGTATGGGCGGCAGCTGGGGGCCTTCATCCTGACTCATCACTGGTCTTATCTCTATATGGGGCCCAAAGCCGAGCTCCTGTTCCCTCCGGGGGAGGGAGAGTTGTTCCTCCTCCCTTCTGGGCTTCCCAGGCAAGAGCTCTCTCTCTCTTCCCATCCTTAATTCTCACCTTTCCTCTACCTCACACCTGGGTTGCCTCTTTCTCTTGGTGCTGTTTTTCTGGGCAATGTTTTAGCCTAAACCTCACTCCTTGATGCTTCCTCCATGCCATAGGCCTGCCTTGGTGAAGTGTAGCCCGCGGCTCCTTCTTCAGAGTACGATCTTGAGGGGCTGACGCTACTTTGTTCCCCTCCACTGGTGGGAACACCTTCTTAGGAGGGCCACAAACCTCCCTCTGACCTTATGGCTCCTGGTGGGGTGCTCAGGAACATGTGCTCCTTGTTCAGTCTGGACCAGCTGGGTCGTGACCAATGGGTGAAGGATTGAACCCCGAGGGCACCTGGTAACGGTATGAGCTAGGGCCGATGGTGCCTGGGCTGACGGGCCCTGAAAACCTCTTCCCCATCTGATGGCTTGCTATCCCAAGGGGGGGGGGGCAGCAGCCTCCTCAACTGGTGAATTGGTGTAACCAGCATAGAGCAACAGGGATGGCCGGCATAAATGAGAGCACATCTCTGCCTGTGTATGGTGGGAGAGGTGCAGATGACTTACTCATGGGTTCTGGGATCATTTTATAGGCTGGGGCTACCTCGAAGATGGCCCATCATTCTAGAAGCGCTTCCCGTTTAGCCTTCATATCCTGTGTACCTGGTTTGTATGTGCCTTTTCGTGTGTCCTATGGTGTTGGTGTCGAACGTGCCCTCCTTAGGCCAGGGAAAGGCGTGCGTTTCGGTGTGTATGTGGTGTGTATGTGGTGTGTATGTGGTGTGTATGTGGTGTGTATGTGGTGTGTATGTGCCACTGGCGGCAGTCTTCCTCTAATTTCCTAGCCTGAGTGGGGAACCTTGCTTTCATGTGGTCGAGTGGAGTCTCCATGAAGGATTGGGAAATTTGTCTGTTTTTAAGGTTTGCTAACTTTTGGTTATCTTGAGATTACTAATTACCAATTCTACTCTTGTTTAGGGGAACTGTGTACACAGGGGTGGCACCAAAAACTCAATCTTCCGGTTATGAGATCAAAAAACAACTTGATGCATCAACAAAAATTGGTTAACATAGAAACAAAGACAATAATTCAATGAAGCAATAACAACCTGTAACAAAAGTGCAAGTGTTAGTTCAGGGCAATGAGGATTGTTTTGCAGCAGAAAACTACCAAACATGAACTTCTGAGTTGAAAAAACTGTTATCGCTAAAAGTGTAGCCTTATTAACGAGACATAACATTTAAACATGCAGCATGAGTTACAACATTTCAACTGTACCACAACATCAATAAATGTATAAAAATGGAAAAAATCTCATAGAGACTAAGAAGATCGACAGAAAAAATAGTTATTTTGTGCAAATAACTGAGCCCTCTTGTAGAGAGGGGGTGCGCTGTGCAGTGAGCAGAGCTTGGTGAGCCTGATAGGCGGTCACTACTGACTCAGCGGACACGAATTAGCAAACTTTAAATGGAGAACCAAGAATAACCTGATAACTATTGGCCCTCACAAGCTATACCCCATTTACCCATGTCTGTAATTTTTCCCTCACTGCTGAATTACACCCTATATTGAACCCAAGGGTTGCGCGTATCCCCTTCTAACGCCCAGTGATCCAACAGAGAGAAAAAAAGGAACACCTATCACTTCTTTCAGGTGCTATCAGTGTTGGAATCAGTAGCCCTAAGTGCTTTTATAACTGAAAAGGCAAGTTTGAGATGTTGGCTCTATATCACACCAAGAGCCAATGTGAACCAACTTGCCACCACGCCCAGCGGTCCAAGCTATCCCCCACTGACACCCGGGGACTAAGTGTATCCTCTGAACCATGCCCAGAGGTACAAGCAATCCCTTACTGACACCCAGGGATAAGCCGTACTCTGCACCCAGGGTAAAATTACCCAAATTTTCGCCTTCTTCTTGTGTGCCGACTAGGAGAAAAAACAAAAGTGATCTACGTACTTGTCCTAATTTGTCAGACGCCACTACTGGGACTAAGGATCAGACGTAGTCTCTTTCCCTCTGATGGCCGTCTCCGGGTGGACCCCCGCCCCATGGATTCAGCAGAACTTCTAATCAATTATGGCTTCTGCTCACTGTTCATTTTGGGCAGATGAATACTTTCGGGCCGTGGTCCTTCCTTCGACAGCAGTCGGTCTCGATGAACCAATCTCTCCTAGCTGGCTCGCCAAAATGTTACTCGGATATGAATTTACCTTAAACAAATGAAAAGACAAAAGGCGTTTCGCAAAACAGGAACAAGTTGGTTTAATTAAACGCTGCATCCGGGAAAGCCTCGACAGAGTGCGTCTGCTCAAAATCTCTCGATGTACAAAGTTTTGGCCGTCCATTTATACGGTTCATGATGTACAATAAAACACTTTTCTACATTCCAAAAAAAAGCATCCCAGTTGTAAATCAAGAAATGTGGACGTCTGATAAGGACACAGATGGCTCTCAACCCATGGGAGAGTTCATGTGAGCCAGTATTCATGTGTCCAGATGTCCGGCATAAGGAGCGCATGATCACTATGTGTGGTGTGCATGTTGTGTCCTGGTTAGTTGAGTGCGCCTCTCTACATGTGGTATTTAGTTTTGTGGTATTTCTGGGGAACGTGAGCCTTTGGCGAAATGGGTTTTATTGGGGCCAAGTTCCTCTGACCTGTTTGTGGTGCAACTATCTATCTGTGGGATTGATCAGGGTTTTACCTGGGTGTGTGTTTACCTTTAGTTTATGGGGGACCCCACCTGTGACCTGTAACTCGATAGGCATGGGCATGGGTCACAGGACGTGCCTGACCGTGTATCTCTAAGTCGGGGTTGCTTAAGAAGTCACCTTGCGTGAATCCGACCGCAATGATGTAAGTTCATCGGAACTCCTAAAAATTATATGGCAGCCACTGGTATCATTTGCATTGACGTTATCATCACTACGCATACAGTTGTCATTTTGTACGTTTGTACTGGTATTAACGAGGTTATGTTTGTCCTGGTCTGAACACACATTGACATTGTTCTTATTCGTGAGCATGGATCACGGAATACATTGATATCATTATTACTGATGTCGGCGATGCTGTGCGGGCACAAGTTACGGTATACATTCACATTGCATTTACTGATATTGCTGTTGTCGGGCCTGCACGTATCAAGACATTCATTGACATCGTATTGAGCCATTCCGACATCACGATCTACTTACTCTTGCATTCCCTAAGAGTGTTTGCTTTTTTCAAAATGGTGTGTTTTTGTAGTTGTTTTTGTTTGCCACACAATGTTCACATATAGTGCATAGTGTGAAAGGAGTCCCTCATACGAAGCTGTGTGAGTTTAAGTTAAATGTGGGTCACTATTGAGAGCTGTGGAGTTCAGGCCAAACGCAGTGCAAATTTCTCACACAGCCTGTCACTGAGTCATAATGGGGTTCGGAATACATGCCCATCCAATCCTTGTCCTCTCTGTAGCATGCACAAAGCAATGGTTAGGCGTGGCAATTGTAATTGTGATAATAAATCAGAAAAAGTGTGAAGGAGGTATACAGAGCTGATGGAATATTGACAGGGTGAAAGTTAAAGAAAATGCAGTGCTTACAAGTGAGTGGGTGCATTGTGTGTTTTGGCATTGGTGAAGTGAAGGACACGCTCGGAAATAGATGTCGGAGAGAGTGTTGAAGAGGAAAGAGATGAGGTGTAAGAGATGCAGACAGAGAGTTTTGAAAGATATGAGGGGAAAAAGAGTGTACGTTTCTAACAAAGAGACTTCAGACGAGATTTGTATGAACAGAACAGGAGTGACAGACATTCCGAAGACCCTGCCACAGACCATCGTAATGTTTAATTCACAGGCTGCTCGAACATTCTAAATGACTTATCTATAAATACCACACAAGCACGCAGTCTTCAAGATCGCCCATCATAGGTTGGCTTACCAGTTTTGTATGTGTCCTCTTGGGTGCCCCCCTAAATATCACATCTAGTGACACTATGTAAAGGGTGAGGCCCATATTTATCATTTATTCATGCAGCGCAACGCAGCAAGCCACCTTGCTGCACTGCGCTGCGTGAAAAGGCAGGAAAGAACTGTATTTAACATTATATGGTGCATGTCTGTCCTTTCCTAGCGTTAGCACACTTTTGGCTGCCTAGTGCCAATGTAGGCACTCTTGCTTCCTGGTGGAAGGGTGCCTGCGTTGTAAGCAGAATTGTTTTTGTGCAGGAAGGGACCTCTTCCTGCACAAAAAACCCACAATCCTCAGAGGAATTTTGCTCTTTCTATATCTGATGCAGCAGAAAGAGGAAAACTGCGGAGAAATAAAGATATCTCTTTGCTACACTTCCCCTAGATAGGGAGGCGCAGCATTTTGACGCATTCCCAAGTCTCCCACTCATGGGTGGATGCATGGGAACACCCACGCGCCACCCATGGGACGCCCACGCTCCACCCATGGAACGCCCACGCTCCACACCCACGCGCCACCCATGGGACGCCCACGCTCCACCCATGGAACACCCACGCGCCACCCATGGGACGCCCACGCTCCACCCATGGGACGCCCACGCGCCACCCATGGGACGCCCACGCTCCACCCATGGGGACGCCCACGCTCCACCCATGGGAACACCCACGCGCCACCCATGGGACGCCCACGCGCCACCCATGGGACGCCCACGTTCCACCCATGGGAACACCCACGCGCCACCCATGGGACGCCCACGCTCTACCCATGGAACGCCCACGCTCCACCCATGGGACGCCCACGCGCCACCCATGGGACGCCCACGCTCCACCCATGGAACACCCACGCGCCACCCATGGGACGCCTCCCTGGGGCAGAGTAACGCAAAGCAGTGATTTGCGCTGTGTTGCCTTACTCTAGATTTATCAAGGTGGACTTGCATGGCTTGATAAATCTCACATAGGTTTTGCGTCGATCTTGTGCCCCCTTGCATAACACAAGGGCAACGCAAAACCTTAATACATCTGGCCCGGACTATATATGCTTCTAATCACTGTCTTTATTCACACTATTATTCCCCTGTTTACTGTTGCCGGCGGACTTACAAGGTGATCCAAAGGCTTCGGGTGCATGAAAGCGGCCACATGAAGAATCCACGGGGCGTTTCACGCCAGTTGCTCGGGAGTCCTTTCGACAGGACCAAGGGATGACAGCAATGGTGCAAGCCTGGCCTGGGGACTTGACCTGCAATGCTCTGCCCTGGACTATGGGGTCCAGAAGCGAAGTGAACCCCAAAATGTATAGCACCTCATGTGTTGTTGTCCTGGTGCTCTTTGCAGGTGGGTGGCCATCATTGGTCCTATCATCACTGCTGCTCTTGTGTGGCACGTATGTTAACCCATTACTGCAGCTACTTATTGATGATAAACCTGCAGCAAACTTTCTCCAATTCAAACTGCTGTTGCGTTCATATTGGGCTTATTGTTACTCTATTTGCATGCACTTATTCAGCTGTATTTGGGTGTGTGGCTGGGGGATATCGGTGCTATGCGCCGCCAGAAGGGCAGCTATGAACTCCCAACTCCACTGAGAACAACGCAGACAGGTTCTTTAATGTGAGAAGTTGGCCTGGCATATGCTGTCCACTAATTATAGTGGGCACCTTGCACCAGTCCAAACAACCCCTTATTGGAGATAGGTTAAAGACAACCTTTATTGAAAGCTATCCTAGTGGTAGCTATGGAGAGCAGCCTTCAGGCTAAGTCTTGAAGGAATGTAAAGCAGCTTGTTTTACCAGTCTATAATCTCTTGAGTGACCAAATGAAAGAGGACCACACCAGGTATATATTCAAAATATATGTATTTATTGCTAAACACACCCCTCTAGTCTCTTTATGAGGCTAGAGTTCGAAAATACATAAATTATAAGTTAGTTATCAACAGTAATAGCACAAATACACGTTTGAGCCCTAGGGGCGTACCAAACCATATACCAATAAAGTGGTATAAGAACCACGACTGAGCTAGACACAGGGCCTAGAGCCTGTAGAAGTGCTTGGACCACAAGGAACCACCCAAGGTAGTGACACAGGGGACCCACGGGGACGCGTGCAGTGTATGAACACAGCCGCGAATCGCCGTTAACTTCTATGGGGAAAGTCGCGGTTTGAATTTAAAAGAAAAGGGACACTTAGAGGAGGACTTGGAGCAAACCCCTTTAGAACTGGGTTGTTCTAGAGTCTATACCCACGGGAGCACCGGAGTACTCGAGTTACCTCACCCAGGGGAGCCGGTTGCATAGGTGTCTTTCGGGGTCGGGTTTCGTCGTCGCTTTCAATGGCGATCTGCTGCAAAGTGCTGCTGGCGGCCAAGTCGAAAGTGTTCGGGTGGATCCAAAGGTGGATCGAAGATCTGAAGAACCTGAAAGCAGAGGGGACAGAGTCTGGGTCACTAGCCAGTGACCAGGAAGGCGATGAGCAGATGCCCACCGATGTCGAGTGCTTCAGGTAGGTTGACAGTTGTCTTGACTCTTCAGCCACGAGGTCCAGGAGGCATCGATGATGAACAGGAGCTGGATTCGAGCTGTCCCATGACGTCTGTCGATTGCAGGGGTGTCGGCGACCGGATTGGACCCAACAAGCCTTGGCAACGGCAAGTCTCGTGGAAATGGAAGAAGGACGATGTTGCAGACCAGCAAGGTCAATGGGACTCACCCAGCGAGGGTAAGTCAGGGCACACCTGGAGCAACCAGGGAGCCCAAGCAGAACAAGATTGGCCTTCGGGAGGGCCTACTAGCCAACGGACTAGCAACCGCGAAGGAGCCTCGAGTCGATGCACGTGGAGCTGGCTCACAGGACAATCGTGGAGTGGAGGCCAGTGATCTTCGGTGCAGTTGGTGCTGGAGGCTGGGGCTACTAGGAGCCCAAACCTCGACTTCGTAGGAGACCCAGAAGAGGATGCACTTGCAAATGCGATCGGTGTCCAGGGGTCACGGTTCCACGTTATTCACGACAGCTACGGGCCTCAGCTTTGCAGGGGACTCAGGGCAGCCTCGGGGAAGTCTGGAAATCCACCTCTGGTGATGCAAAGACTTCGGCGTCCGGCGGGAGCTTCAGCGATGCAGACCGGACAATTGCTTCTTTGGTGCCTGCCAAGCAGGGAGTCACTCCTTGACCCCAAGGGAGATTCTTCAGTCCTCTAATCTTAAAGTAGAGCGTCGAAGGTCCAGGATTCTGTGTCAGAGTTTCGTCCAGGTAAATCTAAAGTCCTAAGGACTGGGGTCCCATACTTATACTCAAGGTAGGGGGTTGGACATACTCTGAGGCCCCACCTATGGGAGGGTCAGGGCAGAGGGTGGTTACACCCCTTTCCCTTTGTCCAGTTTCGCGCCAGAGCAGGGGCTGGAAGCCCCTGAGCCGGTTTGAACTGGGGTATGCACAGAGACACCAAATGTGCCCCCAGTGCAGGACTTCAAAGCACCAGAGAGTGCTCCCGCCCAGCCCCAATACACACTATCCTGTCTGGGGAGGTGGTTACACCTCCCTGGGACAGGAAACCTATTGTCCAGGCCTCCCTGCCGGAGTTTCGGTCAGCAGCAGGAGGCCAGACTCGTGTCTGTGGCAGCGGCATCCATTTTGTGATGCCAGGGCTCTGGAAAGTCAGTACCGGGTATACCGGTGTGTACATGTCTTTCCCTCTAGAAGGGTGGAATGCTACCCCCGCCGCCAGAACTGGTGGGGGATAGTATTCCAAGATGTTTGACACCAAACACGACATGTTTCCGTGCAGCCATCCCAAAGTTAGCATTTAACGCGAGGTTATAATGCGCTTAAGAGTATATGGTCGGGCTGCACTACAAACAGCATCACAGAAGGGTCTCCGAACGCTGCAGAGGGGCCCAGCTCATGCAGGGCACCCTCTCACATAGGAACCACGCACTCTGCCTTCAGGATTGATAAGGCCTGCCATAGGAGTGACTTATAGGTTTATATGTGTGTATGTATGTAGTGATATAGGTAGCCTATATCACAGTAAGAGGTGCATTCACCACCTTACCCAGGCTGCAGTAGCAGACCTGTGGTGTCATTTTGGATGGCCTTCCAGGGGTGGCACAATACATGCTGCAGCCCCTGGAAGGCCTCTGAGGTACCTATGCCCTGGGTACATAGTATACCATATACTAGGGACTTATAAGGGCACTCAGATTCCAATCCGAGATGTGCCTAAGGCACATGGAAACCATTTTAAAGAGGAAGCAGCTAGGCTGGGGTTCTGATTAGCAGGGCCCCAGCCAGACTAAAATAGAAAAACAGTGAAGCATCAGCAAAAAGTGGGGGTACCCATGTGAAGCAGATCCTACTCTCCTACACAACCTACCCCCAAACGTAGGGACATTAAACTAACCTTGCCCAGTTAAGTCTTCATGTTCTAAAGTGGAAGTACCTAGAGAGTCCATCTGCATTGGCATGGTTACTCCCAGGTCTATGTTCCACTGTGAAGTCCATCCCCTGTAGGGAAATGGACCACCTAAGCAGTTTGGGGTTTTCACCCTTCATTTGTTTTAGCCATAAGAGGGGCTTATGGTCTGTTTGAACAAGGAAGTGAGTACCAAACAAGTATGGCCTCAACTTCTTCAGAGCCCAGACCTCAGCAAAGGCCTCCCTCTCAATGGCTGACCAACGTTTCTCTCTAGGGGTCAGCCTTCTGCCTAATAAAAGCTACTGGCTGATCCTGACCTTCATCATTCAATTGTGACAGTACAGCCCCTACCCCCAATTCAGATGCATCTGTTTGGACAATGAACTTCTTGGAGTAATCAGGACTCTGTAGAATGGGAGCAGTGCACATGGCCTGCTTTTAGGTCATCAAATGCCTTTTGACAGCTAACTGTCCACTGAACCTTTTGGGCATTTTCTTGGAAGTTAAGTCATTCAGGGGTGTCACTATTGATCCATACCCCTTGACAAATCTCCTATAGTACCCAGTCAGGCCTAAGAAGGCTCTCACCTGAGTCTGGGTAGTTGGAGCAGTCCAGTCCATGATGGTCTGGATCTTGCTCTGCAGTGGTTGAACCTGGCCTCCACCCACAAGGTGGCCCAGGTACACAACCTGACTCTGCCCTTATCTGGCACTTGGTGGCCTTGATAGTCAGGCCTGCTTTCTGCAGGGCCTGCAAAACATTTCTGAGGTGGACCAGGTGATCCTCCCAGGTGGAGCTAAAGACAGCAATATCATCTAGATATGCTGCACTATAGGCTTCCAGACCTGTAAGGACTGTATTCACCAACCTCTGAAAAGTGGCAGGTGCATTCTTCAGACCAAAGGGCATCACCACAAATTGATAATGCCCACTAAGGGTTGAGAATGCTGTCTTTGGCTTTGCATCATCAGCTAGTCTGATCTGCCAGTAGCCAGCTGTCAGGTCAAATGTGCTTAGATACTTGGCTGAGGCCAAAGTGTCTATTAGCTCATCTGCCCTTGGTATTGGATGGGCATCAGTCCTAGTGACTGCATTGAGACCCCTGTAGTCCACACAAAACCTCATCTCTCTTTTCCCACCATTGGTGTGAGGTTTTGGCACAAGGACCACTGGACTAGCCCAAGGGCTATCTGAGGGTTCAATAACTCCCAAATCCAACATCTTCTGGACTTCTGTCCTGATACAGTCCCTGACATGGTCAGGTTGCCTATAAATCTTATTTTTAATAGGCAGACTGTCCCCAGTGTCCACTTCATGAGTGCACCAGGTAGTCTGACTGGGTGTCAGTGAGAATATGTGTCTGAACTGATTGAGCACCTGTCTGCAATCAGTCTGCTGCTGGGTAGTGAGGCTGCCTGCCAAGGCTACACCGTCCACTGACCCATCATCAGGGTTCTGTGAGAGCAGGTCAGGCAGTGGGTCTCTCTCTTCCTCCTGTCCCTCATCAGTAGCCATGAGCAAGCCCATGTCTGCCCTGTCCACATATGGTTTTAACCTGTTGACATGGAGAACCCTGTGGGGACTCCTGGGTGTTCCTAGGTCCACCAAATAGGTAACCTCATGCTTCTGTTCAACAATGGTATGGGGTCCACTCCATTTGTCTTGGAGAGCTGCTGGGGCCACTGGCTCCAACACCCACACCTTCTGTCCTGGCTGGTAAACAGTCAGCACAGCCTTTGGTCATGCCAGGCTTTTTGAAGTTCCTGGCTAGCCTCAAGGTTTTTAGTTGCCTTTTTCATATACTCAGCCATTTGGGAGCGGAGACCAAGTACATAGTCCACTATGTCTTGCTTTGGGGGCTTGAGAGGTAACTCCCATCCTTCCTTCACCAAGCACAATGGACCCCTGACAGGGTGACCAAACAAAAGTTCAAAAGGGCTGTAGCCAACCCCTTTTGAGGCACCTCCCTGTATGCAAATAAAAGGCAGGGCAAGAGTATGTCCCATCTTCGCCTAAGCTTTTCTGGGAGCCCTTTAATCATGCCCTTCAAGGTTTTGTTGAATCTCTCAACTAAACCATTGCATTGTGGGTGATAGGGTGTGGTGAACTTGTAAGTCACTCCACACTCCTTCCACATTGCTTTTAAGTATCCAGACATAAAGTTAGCACCCCTGTCTGATACAACCTCCTTAGGGAAGCCCACAATTGAGAAAATTCCCAGGAGGGCTCTTGCCACCACAGGTGCTGTAGTGGTCCTAAGGGGAATAGCCTCTGGGTACCTGGTGGCATGATCCACTACCACCAGGATAAACCTGTGCCCAGATGCTGTTTGGGGATCCATGGGACCAACAATGTCAATCCCCACCCTTTCAAAGGGAACCCCCACCACAGGTAGTGGTATCAGGGGGGCCTTTGTAGTGCCACCTGCCTTGCCACTGGCATGGCAGGTTACACAGGAGCGACAAGACTCCTTGGTGTCTTCAGACATGTGGGGCCAGTGAAAGTGAGGGACAATTCTGTCCCAAGTCTTGTTCTGGCCCAGGTGACCTGCTAAGGGAATGTCATGGGCTAGGGTCAATAGGAAGCCCCTGAACTTCAGAGGTATAACCAACCTCCTGGTGGCACCAGGCTTGGGGTCTCTACCCTCTGAGTACAAGAGTCCATCATCCCAATACACAGTATGGGGACCACTAGCTTTCCCAGCAGCCTCAGCAGCAGCTTGCTGTCTGAGGGGTTCAAGAGAGGGGCAGCTCTGCTGCTCCTGGCTCAGATCTGCCCTGGAAGGGCCCCCTGTCCCCAAGAACTCAACCTGGTCAGGTTCAAGCTCCTCTGGGACAATTCCTTCCTCAGGACTGAGATCATCCCCCTCAAGAGACTGATCTTCCTTCTGAGCCAAGGGGGAAGGCACTGCCTTTACCCTACTACTCCTCTTCTTGGAGGGCACTTGGTCCATTATTCCAGAATCCAAGGCCTGTTCAGTGTCAGACATTTTGGCTTGTGACCTGGTCACAGCAAACACATCTGCAGGGATGCCCAGCATTTCTGCATGGGTCCTGAGCTCCACTTCTGCCCAAGCTGAAGTTTCTAAGTCATTGCCAAGCAAGCATTCAACGGGTAGGTCTGCACTTACCACAACCTTCTTAAGGCCAGTTACCCCTCCCCAGGAGAAGTTAACAACTGCCAGAGTATGGTCTGTTCTGACATTGCTAGCATTGGTCACTTGGTACATCTACCAAGTATAACATATACCAGGCCAACTTCTCACAACGTTACATTTAAATAGGCCTGCATTAATCTAGGCGCACCCACATTCAGTACAGTGGGCGTCGCAACTCCAGTACACCTGTAACATAAAATACTTCAACTCTTGGCAGTGTACACTTCAGCTCCACTCCATTAAACACTTTCCCCTTGTGGTAAAGACTTAACAACTAAAACCATGGCCTAGGCAGTAATTATAATAGGCATTGGCATAAATCATTACATACTGTGGGCATCGTCAATACATGAATGAACTATGTGGGGAATCCCTCAACATGTCCTGTATTCTGGGGCTTCTAGGTTCCTTAGGGGTTAATTCAGGCCAGGCCCACTGCTCTCTGGGGCCTCGCCTCGTAGGACTATAATAGTAAGGGTTAATAGTGGCCCCCGGCCCCCAGTGGCGTCTTATGGGCCCTAGGGGCCTCCAGGGCTCACCTGTGGTGTGGTCGTTGGTCGCGCTTCAGGGCGACTGGCGATCATCCGGGCCGGCCCGTGTTCTGTTGGGCGGGGCCCGGTCGGGAGTGTCTCGGCCTTCTGGCCGGTGTTGCGGGTCGTTGCGGGGGCCGGTATGCCTTACTCCGGCCCCCGGGATCAGGGAATATGCATGCGGCTCGTTGCGGGGGCCGGGATCACCCTCCTCCGGCCCCCGTGCTCAGGGTAAATGCAGGTGGGCTCAGGGCTGCTGGGGGAAGGGAGCGGGAGCCGGCAGTCCTCTCCGGACGGCTCCCCGTCTCCTCTGCACTGCCGGGGCTTTTCCCGGGCTTCCTTCGGCGCTGGGCGGGACCGGGAGCCGGCGCCCAATCGGTGCGCGGCCTTCCCGGGTCACGCCGAGCGACCCCTGGTTGCTCGGCAACGGCGTTTGCGGGGCCGGGAGGCCTCGCTGAAGATCGCGTTAGCGATTTCTTGGGCCGCTTCGGCGGTGGCGTCGATTCTTCGGCCGCTTCGGCGGCGGGGGCAATTCTTTGGCCGCGACGGCGGCAGGAACAATTCTTGGGCCGCTACGGCGGCGGGGGCAATTCTTTGGCCGCGACGGCGGCAGGCACGACTCCTTGGGCCTATAGTACATAACCTTTTCTTTACAGAGCGCAAGTGCTCCACTAAGCCTAGAAGGCAGACCTGTAGTGTGCAATCCAGTGTATTTGCTATTATTTTACTTAATATGTTCATTACTTCTATCCAGTATTCACGAATTTTTGTGCAGTGCCATGCTAGATGGATAAAGTCTGCATTGTCTGAACCACATCGTTTACATCTCGCATCTTCCCTCAACCCACATTTCTGTAGCTTCAGTGGAGTATGGTATGTTTGGTGCAGGTATTTATAATGTATAATTCTCAGGTTTCCATTGGGAGTCAGCATTTCCATTAGTGTGCAACAAGAGTTCCAGTCAGGCACATCTAATGGTGTTTCTAGAAGTGTATTCCATCTTTTTCAGTATTCCCTGCCATGTCTTCCTGCAGCAATTTGTAGAGTCTGGAGACTAAGTGTGCACCATTCGGGTTGGTGATAATCATTTGGAGCGCTAGTAATGTCAGTGGTTCAGCAGGAAAATCCTGGTATAGCTTCTTAATTGCTCCTTTCATTCTATGATGGTTAAATTTAAATAGGAGCGATTGGTTGCTGACATATTTGAGATCAGTGCTATCTATAAAGACACCATTGTCATACAAATCTCCCATCTTGTCTATTCCCACTTGTTGTAGTAGTTTCATACCCATCTCTTCTTGTGACACTGAAATAGCCGGGTGATGTCTCAGTGGTAGCGCTGGTGCGTATAATGGTAGCTTATGTGTTAGTTTACCCATGTGGTGCCATGCTGAGCTAGTCGTACGTATTGTATTTATTTCATTTCTGTCTATGTGTGGGCGTCGGTGTGTAAGTATACTACTGAGTGGTACAGGGTTGGCGTCTCCATCCTCCACTGCCACATGGGTCATATATGGTACTGGGTGAAACCAATAATGTGCATATTGTGCCTGAGCGCAGAGATAGTATAGCCGGAGGTCCGGCACAGTAAATCCCCCCTTGGAGTAGGGCAGAGTCAGTGTCCTCAGCTCGATACGCGCTTGTTTGCCAGCCCATATCAATCTCGTTATTAGTGTTTTCAGTTGCTGAAATACTGGTGTTGGAGGTGTTATGGGGATATTGTTAAATAAGTATAGGAATTTTGGGAGTATCACCATTTTCACTATGGCTATTCTGTCCGCCAGTGTTAGTGGTAATCGGATCCATCGGTCTACTTGCTCTTCTAGTTTAGTGATAGCTCCATAATTCGCCTTTATTACTGTGCTTGGGTCTCGGTGAAACCAAATTCCTAGGTATTTAATAGGTTCGGTTTGCCATTCAAGTGGGTATTCAATAGTGTGAGGTTTGGTTATGTCCGTTAGTGGAATGATATTTGATTTACTCCAGTTTATCTGGAGGCCCGAGTGCCTACCAAATTTAATATATGCCCGCAATAACGGCATTAAGTTCACCTTTGGGTCTCGCACATAGAGTACCATATCATCCGCGTATAGTGAAATATTAATAGGACGCTGTGGGAATTGTAGGGCTGTGGCTTTGTGTTGTTGCCGGATTTTGCAGGCTAGAGGTTCCAGGGCGATTGCAAACAATAATGGTGACAGTGGGCACCCCTGCCTGGTACCTCGAGTTATTTGTATTGGGTCCGATATATGTTTGTTTATTTTTATGCGTGCTATTGGTTTGGTATAGAGAATTTTGATCCATTGTAGGATACTAGGAGGCATGCCCATTTTAGTCAGGACAGTAAAAAGGTATTCCCACTCAACTGAGTCGAAAGCTTTGGCGGCATCGAGTAATACCGCCGTCGCCTCCAGTTCCGGGTTGAGTTGGTGTGATAAAGCGAATAATGTGTGGATATTGTGGGAGGTGGCTCTTGTAGGTATGAACCCTGCTTGGTCTGGTAGTACAATAGACGTCATTAGGGGTTGTAGCCTCTGTGCTATAATTTTCGCTAGAATCTTCGTGTCTGTGTTGATCAATGACAGTGGTCGATATGAAACGCACCGGTCTGGTTCTTTGTCGGGTTTTAGTAACGCTATTAATAAGGCCTCTCGCAACGTAGGGGGAAGTATTTGTTTGTCATATGCATCATTATACATTGCAGCCAAGTATGGGCATATTATTTCCATATACTCTTTATAAAATTCTCCCGTAAACCCATCTGGTCCTGGGGATTTACCGTTGGGCATAGATTTAATGGCATCTTGTAGCTCTTTTTTCGTGATTGGTTGTGCTAAGTATTCCCTTTGGTTGTTTGATAGCCAGGCTATAGCTATGTCTTCTAGGTATTCCATAATTTCACCAGCATTAGCTGTATCCTAAGATGTGTACATTTCTTCATATGTGTCCATGAAAGCTTTTAATATACCTGTAGTATCATAGTGCGTGATTCCCTGGCTATCTTTTATTTTGGTGACTGTGTGTGCTTGATGATCTTTATTGTTTTTTTGCGCTAACATACGCCCTGCTCTGCCCCCTTCGCCATATGTTCGTTATATATTTTAGCTCGGTGTCTGCATAGTCCTGATATTCCGATATTATTTCCCTAATTTTAGCAAGGATGGTTACATCATTTGTGCGGTTATATTCCTGCTCTAGTTTCATAAGTTGTGTTTCTCGCTGACTAAGTTGCTGCCGTATATCTTTTAGGATCCCGGCTTTTGTATTTATGCAAATGCCACGTATCGTGGCTTTAAAAGCCTCCCAGAGTAGACTAGCATCCTCTACCGAATGTTCATTTATAGAGAAATATTCCTCTATAGCCTCTCGTATTGTTTCTTTATACAATGGGTCTAGTAATGCCTTGGCATTGAATCGCCATATAAGGGCGGTGGAATATAGTTGGGTAGTGCCAATGTTAGTAGGACTGGGTTATGGTCCGATAGTGTTTTTGGTAAGTGTTTGATGTTTTGCACCCAGGTGCAGGCTGTCTCTGTAGTTAGCCAATAATCCAGCCGGGACCAGCTATTATGAGGTGTGGAGGTGTGTGTACTTGCTAATTGCTGTGGATGGTGCTCACACCAGACATCTACCATTCTAAATTCGGCCATGCCGTCGTGTATAGCTTTCACCGCTTTTTTGTGTGGTTCTTGTGTATGTCCTGATCTGTCTAGGTCTGCATTGAGTGAGACATTGAGGTCCCCTCCCCATATGAGTGCTATGTCGGGTAGTTCTCGCAATTCCTTCCATATATCATCAAAGAAGTCAGGGTCATCTGTATTGGGGCCATATGTGTTAACTAGTCCCACATGGTGTCCACAGAGATATCCCGTAATTATGATATATCTACCCTGGTCGTCTTTAATAGTATGTTCTAATTGGAATTGTACTCCTTTCTTAATCAACAGTAGTACCCCTCTCGAGTATGATGAATAAGAGGATGCCAAGGTCGTTTCCGCCCATCTGTTACCTATCGTGCAGTTTTCTTGTTTTGGTAGGTGTGATTCCTGTATCATGGCTATTTCCACCTGATGTCTATCCATGTATGCAAACATCTGCCTTATTTTCTTTGGATTATTCAGGCCCCGTATGTTCCAGGTTAGTAATCGGATCTGCATCGATCGTGTATGATCATTCATCTTATGGGTTGTGTGTTGTCGCTGGATATGTAGCTGTTTTGTGTTATGTGTATACTGAATCGGACATATTTTATACTTGTACATATACTGTATAGTTTTGCAGTCATGCTATTTGATACTATACCTCGCCTTGATTTGCCTGAGAAACTAAACTTTCCCCATAACCCCCCTCCCACTTTAGCATCCCAATCATGCCAAAGACATACCCTTATAAAAAATAAACTTAACATTAGAACTGTGTTGGGGAATACCCGTAAGGGGGGCCGCTAGGTGCCCACATACACATCCGCGGAGCGGATGCGGCCAGAATTTCAGTTAGTAGTTTGGCCATTGTCTTATACAGACGTGCATCGGAATCGTGAAGGGCGTTATACATCTCTGCTTGTCCATATTGTACATTATGTATATGGTTAGTGCTCTGCGATGCATAATAAACATACAGCATAGTACTCCTGTATCTAGCAATTTTTACCCCATTTGCAGTGAGCAGCTAGAGCTTAACTTTATCTTTACTGTACTTTGTCTCTCTTCTTAACGGTATAGCTTATACACTTCGCCTTTATCAGGGCAGTTTAATGTCCCATTGTCCGTGGGCGAGTCCGTGTGTTTCAGTCATATATGCATTGCGTAGATCCTACCTTTCAGAGTTCGACGCAAGTCATCCGCGACCTGTGCCATCTATTCGGCCATTTGTACTTCTGTCATCTGCAACAGCCGTGGTCAGCATCCTTACTTAGCTCTTGTGTCCTGTTGGCTGTAGTGATGGCCTTTCATGTACAGGGGATTGTTGCCTCGGTGTGATCCTCTTCAGATAGTCCTGTACAGCTTTCGGCGTCATGAATATTTTTGTCTGGTCCTCATGTACAATCTTCAATCTCGCTGGGTATAACATGGCGTAGTTTATTTCCATTTCTCGTAGTTTCTTCTTTACCGATAGGAATTCTCTACGTGCCGTTTGTACTGCGATGGTAAAATCTGGATAAAATGCTATACTATTGCCTTGGTATTGTATGTTTTGTCTGTCTCGTGCCAGTCTCAGAATCGTATCTCTATCCCTATAGTTCAGGATGCGAGCTATGATGGGGCGTGGAGGAGCGCCTGGAGGAGGTTTCGTTCCCAGTGTTCTGTGGGCGCGCTCAATGATCAGCAAGGGCGAAAATTTGTCTGTACCAAATACCTCATGTAACAGCTGTTCTACATAGTTTTCCAATCGCCCTGTGTTCGTACTTTCCGGTACGCCCATTGCGCATATATTATTACGGCGGGATCTCGCTTCCAAATCTTCATTTTTGTTTTTGATACTTTCTAGTAGTTTCTCCATGTCTGTACACCGTTTAGTTGTGGCTCCCGACTCATCCTCCACCGCCGACAGCCTCTGTTCCGCTACGTCCAGTCTTTCCCCTTGCTTATCAAGTTTGGCTGCCATGTTATCCACCCTGTTAGTTAAGGTGTCGATTTTACCATCTATGCTTTGCAGACTTTGTTGGATAGCTTGAAGCGCGGTTTCCATAGTGGTATCTTTAGTTGGAGCTGCGTCCAGTTCCGTGTCCGAGTGAGCGGAGGTGAGTCTTGGCGTACGGCGGGTATCAAAAGAAATTTTTGGTTGCTGCTTATCTGGTTTGCCCATTGTTTTTAGCGGTTCGTTATTTGTAGGTGCTGAGATGGGGTCCCGGTGCACAGGTGCCGGTTGAACTCACAGGTCCCTGGGCATAGAAGTATAGCCGAGTCCTGCACCACAAGACACAGGGTCAGTCTCCGCACTTATATGTCATTTGTTTTTATTCTGAACGTCCTGGATGTGCTTAGTTACGTTCTGTTTCGTCACAGCCCCTAGTTGGTCCGCATGGCGTGGCTTAGTACCTGTGCACGTATTTATTACCCAGAGTGCGTTATTGATTTGCGCGCCGTCCCTGTAATTGTCCTTCGCTTTTCCGTAGTGCAAATTATAGGTACTGTTTCGGTGGGATTAGGCCCGTAACTACACTTTGCACTCTTTGCCGATGGTGCGCGGCGCCCGTTTATTTTGGGTTTATTTTTTTATTCTCTGCACTTTCTGCACTGGTAATCATTTGGTAGAGGGGTTTGTGCTCCAGTCCATTTCACCCAGCTTTCACCGGACACCCTCCACTACTGTGTGGCGCGTTATTGGTGGTGTAGTGTCACGTAGTGGTCGTCGCAGAAGGGATGCAACGTTTTAGTGCGTTGTAAAACACTGAGCAAGATGGCCGCTATTATCGGTAATTCTCTTCCGTGGGCTGCAGTTAAGTCCTCTATCATCTGTGCCTCTGCTGACGTATACGCTGCTAGCTAGGTGGATTAGCAGGCGGCTGTTATTGTCCTCCGGTGTGGTGAACGTCGCATTTATTTAATGTCACAGCTTCATAGGGGTATGGCAATCACGCATCATTCAGGCAGTTACAGCAGGCAATTATGGCAGTGTTTTATGCATCGCCGGCACTCGCATTGCCGCGGTACTTATCTCTCGGACGGCAAGCGCTGCTCCCACCACATATTTCAAAGTCGACGGCAGTCTCCATCAGTTCAGCAGCGTCTCGTCGTCGCTCCAGGAGTCAGTCAGACGCTATATCGCGGGCTCGGGATACGTCGCCGTGCACGCCGCCATTTTGTTTCGGCCGGTGGAAATCAAGCCGTGGGCCGTTTACTTGGCAGTTTTGCCCTTATTTGCCCATGTACTCACGAACCATGTTCATCTTCTTATGGCAGGCCCATTCCGATGTCCGTTTTTATGCTTTTCCCGTTGTTTTAGGGGCCATTTGCATACTTTTTGTTCGGATTAATATTCCGGCCGGGGGAGCAGCACTAGGGTGCAGCCATTTCGCAGTGCGCCCTCTAGCGCCCCCGTATTCCAAGATGTTTGACACCAAACACGACATGTTTCCGTGCAGCCATCCCAAAGTTAGCATTTAACGCGAGGTTATAATGCGCTTAAGAGTATATGGTCGGGCTGCACTACAAACAGCATCAGAGAAGGGTCTCCGAACGCTGCAGAGGGGCCTAGTTCATGCAGGGGCACCCTGTCACATAGGAACCACGCACTCTGCCTTCAGGATTGATAAGGCCTGCCTTAGGAGTGACTTATAGGTTTATATGTGTGTATGTATGTAGTGATATAGGTAGCCTATATCACAGTAAGGGGTGCATGCACCACCTTACCCAGGCTGCAGTAGCAGACCTGTGGTGTCATTTTGGATGGCCTTCCAGGGTGGCACAATACATGCTGCAGCCCCTGGTAGGCCTCTGAGGTACCTATGCCCTGGGTACATAGTATACCATATACTAGGGACTTATAAGGGCACTCCAGATTCCAATCCGAGATGTGCCTAAGGCACATGGAAACCATTTTAAAGAGGAAGCAGCTAGGCTGGGGTTCTGATTAGCAGGGCCCCAGCCAGACTAAGGTCGAAAAACAGTGAAGCATCAGCAAAAAGTGGGGGTACCCATGTGAAGCAGATCCTACTCTCCTACATTTAAAGCCACTGGTCCATGTCTCTCTGAGGCCACAGACCCAGCCTGAGGTTTAAAGGGGGAAGTTACCCCCCTGCAGGCAGGTGCATTGAGTGGCTACACCTGCATGAAGGCAGATGCTTGGGGAAGGGGCCATGGGACTCCAGTGTCCCTCTCTGAAGGGGACTCATTGGGAGTCCCACTGACTACATCAGGTGTATGTGGTACACAGTCAGTGCTATCCCTGACAGCTCCTTTGCTTCTGTATCCACATCTGTAATGCAGTGGGGTACAGAAGCATTGTATTTGCTCATTTGCATTTGGCCATGCCCCCATTGCAAGAGGTGTTGTCCCTTTGGGAAGGCTCTGGCCCTACGTGCATGCAAGCGTGATCTGTATTCTACGATTGCACAAGCATCTATGACCCCTTCAGTAGCACCAAAGTGGCCTGGGAGCGCAGAAAGAGGGTGCACACTTAGTGTAATAGGGCCCAGAAGGGTCCCACAGCACAAGCAGCACTGTCAGACTTAAAACCTAAGTGTGCAGGAAGACAAAGACAAAGAACAGGCCTTCTCCTGAACTCTGACCCCACCCATATCCGGCCGCACCATACCCTCCTGCGGTTTAGGGAAAGATAAAGAGATATCAGGCAGCACACTCCATCCTGCAGGGGAGCGCTCTCCTTCCTGTGGGGCTGCACCCTCCCTCCTGCGGGGCTGCACTCTTGATCCTGCAGGGCAGCACACTCACTCCTGCGGTTCAGAGAGTGCTGAAGAGATATCCGACCACACCCTCAGTCCTGCGGTTCAGGGAGAGCTGAAGAGACATCATTCAGCACCCTCCCTCCTGTGGGGAAGCACCCTCCCTCCAGCAGGGCAGCACCCTCCCTCCTGCAGGGCAGAACCCTCATTGCTGTGGAGCTGCACCCTCCCTCCTGCGGGGCAGCACCCTCCCTCCTGTGGGAAAGACACCCACCCTCCTGCAGGGCAGCACCCTCCCTCCTGCACAGCAGCACCCTCCCTCCTGCGGGGCAGCACCCTCCCTCCTGTGGGGCAGCACCCTCTATTCTGCGGGGCAGCACCCTCTCTCCTGAGTGGTAGCACCCTCCCTCCTGCGGGGCAGCACCCTCCCTCCTGCGGGGCAGCACCCTCTCTCTGGCACTAGAGGGAGCACTGAAGAGACATCTGGCAGCACCCTCCCTCCTGCGAGGCAGTACTCTGACTCCTGAAATTCAAGGAGAGCTGGGGAAACATACGGCAGCTCCCTCCCTCCTGCGGGGCAGCACCCTCCCTCCTGCAGGGGAGTGCCCTCCCTCCTGCAGAGGAGCGCCCTCCCTCCTGAGGGACAGCACACTCTCTCCCGTGGGGCAGCACCATCCCTCCTGTCGACAAGACACCCTCCCTCCTGCTGGACAGTACCCTCCCACCTGAAGGGCAGCACCCTCCCTCCTGCAGGTCAGCACCCTCCCTCAGCACCCTCCCTCTTGCGGGGCAGCACCCTCCCTCCTGCGGAGAAGAACCATCCCTCCTGCGGGGAAGAACCCTCTCCCCTATGGGCAGCACCCTCCCTCCTGCAGGGCAGCACCCTCCCTCATGTAGCGCAGCACCCTCTCCCCTGTGGGGCAGTGCACTCCCTCCTGTGGGGCAGCACCCTCTCCCATGTGGTGCAGCACCCTCTCCCCTGTGGGGCAGCACTCTCCCTCCTGCAGGGCAGCACCCACCCTCCTGCAGGGCAGCATACTCTCCCCTGTGGGGCAGCACCCTCTCCCATGTGGGGCAGTGCACTTTCTCCTGCAGGGCAGCACCAGCTCCCCTGTGGTGCAGGGCACTCCCTTCTTTGGGGCAGCAACCTCTCCCCTGTGGGGCAGCACCCTCCCTCCTGCAGGGCAGCACCCCCTCCCCTGTGACCAGCACCCTCCCACTTGTGACCAGCACCCTCCCACCTGTGGGGCAGAACCCTCCCTCCTGAGAGGCAGAACCCTACCTCCTGCAGGGCAGACCCCTTTCCCCTGTGGTGCAGTGCACTCACTCCTGTGGGGCAGAAACCTCTCCGCTTTGGGGCAGCACCCTCCCCCCTGCAGGGCAGCACCCTCTCGGCTATGGGGCAGCACCCTCCCTCCTGTGGGGCAGTACCCTCCATCCTGCGGGGCAGCACCCTCACTCCTGCAGGGCAGAACCCTCACTCCTACAGGGCAGAACCCTCCCTCCTGTGGGGCAGCACCCTCCCTCCTCTGGGGAAGTACCCTCACTCCTGTGAGGCAGCAGCCTAACTCCTGCATGGCAGCACCCTCCCTCCTACGGGCAGCACCCTCCCTCCTGCGGTTCAGAGGGTGCTGAAGAGACATTCAGCAGCACCTTACCTCCTGCGGGGTAGCACCCTCCCTCCTGCATGGCAGCACCCTCCCTCATGTGGGCAGCACCATCCCTCCTGTGGGGGAGCACCCTCCCTCCTGCGAGGCAGCACCCTCCCTGCTGCAGTTCAGAGGGTGCTGAAACGACATTCAGCAGTGCCGTCCCTCCTGCAGGGTAGCACCCTCCCTCCTGCGTGGCAGCACCCTCCCTCCTGCGCGGCAGCACCCTCCCTCCTGTGGGCAGCACCCTCCTTCCTGTGGAGCAACCCCCTCCCTCCTGCGGGGAAGCACCCTCCCTACTGCAAGGCAGCACACTACCTCCTGTGGGGCAGCACCCTCGCTATTTCGGGGCAGCACCCTCCCTACTGCAAGGCAGAACCATCCCTCCTGCAGTTCAGAGGGTGCTGAAGAGAAATTTAGCAGCACCCTCCCTCCTCCTGCGGGGGAGCACCTTCCCTCCTGCGTGGCAGCACCCTGTCTACTGCAAGGTAGCACCATCCCTCCTGCTGTACAGAGGGTGCTGAAGAGACATTTAGCAGCACCCTCCCTCCTGCGGGGTAGCACCTTCCCTCCAGCGTGACAGCACCCTCCCTCCTGTGGGGCAGCACCCGCCCTCCTGTGGGGCAGCACCCTCCCTCCTGTGGTGCAGCACCCTCCCTCCTGCGAGGCAGAACCCTCCCTCCTGCAGTTCAGAGGGTGCTGAAGAGAAATTCAGCAGCACCCTACCTCTAGAGAGGCAGCAGCCTACCTCCTGTGGGGCAGCATCCTCCTTCCTGTGGGGCAGCACCCTCGCTCCTGCAGTTCAGGGGGTGCTGAATAGACATTCAGCAGCACCCTCCCTCTAGAGAGGCAGCAGCCTACCTCCTGCGGAGTAGCACCCTCCCTCCTGCGTGGCAGCACCCTCCCTCCTGCGGGGCAGCACCCTCCCTCCTGCGTGGCAGCACCCTCCCTCCTGCGTGGCAGCACCCTCCCTCCTGCGGGGCAGCACCCTCCCTCCTGTGGGGCAGCACCCTCTCCCCTGTGGTGCAGTGCACTCCCTCAAGCTAAGCCAGAGACAGACATCTAACTCGAACCTGGCTCGAGCTTTTAGCAGCTTGCCTAACTCTACAAACATACAAAAATTACCTGCAGTAGAGCTCAGCTCTCGCCTCTCCACCGTTTGGAACTTGTCGACGGTCACTTGGTGTTCCCATGTGCACAACCGAATGTGAAGGCGCAGCCAGAGATGGGTCTGTCTGTACAACGTAGTTGGAGATGTTTGTGTGTGTGTGTACAGAGACAGCTCTTGTGTGGCTTCTGCTGCTGGATGGGTGTCTTTATAGTGAGGCTGAAGGAGACACATAGGAAGCCCCTCCTAGCATGACTGAGCTCTGTGCCCCACACATGGCGTGCAAAGATGATGAGACAGCCCCACACAATCTGAAGTCACATCTTGCAGGCTTGCAGCTACAAAGCCATTTGTGGTTACCAATGCACACAACACACACAATAATGTGTGCGCCAATCGTAATCAAAACACTAAATTGCCAACTGCATGAAATCTAAAAAATAGCATTCAGGAAAAAAGATGGAAAATGGCAAGAGTTATGGCGTGTGTTGTCTGTGGTGGTAAACATTGGAGCTAGAAGAATAACTATGTTTTTTTACTGTGTTTTTCAAAGTATATCTGTCTATCTATCTATATATATTCACTAAAAAAAAAAAGTTACAGGGACGTTATAGTTAGGCTTAGATTTCACTCGTACAAATCCAGTGAAATTCGGCAGTTATAGTTACCTGAGCTAACTATAACTCGTGCCCCCGCAATGCACTGCTCATTGCCTCACATATTACATCACACATGACATGGTCAGTGACATCACTGATGACATCTCAAATGACATCATTGATGACATCATCAAGCGAGTGTTAGTGTTTTTAAGAGTTTATGGGTTTTAAACATATATACTAACCTACTGCATGTGAGAAGGTGGCCTGTTATAAGCTGTCCACTAATTAAAGTGGGCACCTTGCAGCAGTCCAAACAACCCTTATGGCGATTTAACCCCTTCGCTGCTAGGCCTTTCCCCCCCCTGTGCTAAGCCTTTTTTTGGCTATTTGGGGTAGTTCGCGCTTAGGCCCCTGTAACTTTTTGACCAAATAAGGTATCCACAAAAGGTTCATGGGGCTGAAATCACCATTTTCCCAGCGTTGGACATAGCCTATTTTTGCTATTTTTTGTGCTTTTAACCTTCTTCCAGTTAATGGTAGAAATGGGTAGGAAAGCAATAATGGATCCTGGAAAGCTATACATTTATGGAAAGTAGACAAAATTCTGAATTCGGCAAGGGGTCATTTGTGTAGATCCTTCAAGGTTTCTTTATAGAAACTAACAGTTGAATATAGGAAAAATTGAAAATTAGTTGAAAAAAACAGCCATTTGTGCCAATGTTTTCACCTGTAACTTCTTCTAATTATAACAGCTGTTTAAAAGCAATATACCGTTCCATCCGCTGGACCTTTCTGGTTGTGGGGATATATAGGACTTGTAGGTTCACCAAGAACCCGACGAACCCAGAGCCAATAACTGAGCAGCGTCATGCAATGGTTTTTTATTATGTACCGGGTATATAGCAATTAATTTTGGAAAATATATACAGTGAAAAATCGGAATGACAAAACTATATATTTCTGAAATTGGAAAAAAAATATAGAGGTTAGAAACAGGAGCTATTTGCACATTTTTTTCGAAATTGTGAGTACCCATACTAGCATGAGAATTATAGGACATTTTTCAAAGTGACTTCTTTTTCACACCTTGTCTTTCATTTGGAAGGCAGAAATGCATTGAAAGTCAATAGGTAATAACAGTTGCTCTACAATTCTGTGTTACCCCAAGTCTCCTGATAAAAATGGTACCTCACTTGTGTGGGTAGGCCTAGTGCCCGTGACAGGAAACAGCTCAAAACGCAATGTGGACACACTTTATTTTTACAGTGAAAACTGACCCTTTTTTTGCAAAGTGCCTAGCTGTAGATTTTGAACCCTATCTCTGCCGGCACCTAGGGAAACCTAGCAAACCTATACATTTTTTAAAACTGGACACCCGGGGGAATCCAGTATGGGGTGACTTGTCTGGCTCTCACCAAGTTCAGTTACACAGAATACCTTGCAAACATCAAACTTTCTAAAAAAAAAAACACATTTTCCTCACATTTCTATGGTAGAAAGTTCTGGAATCTGCATGTATCCACAAACTTCCACCCACCCCGCATTCCCCAAAGTCTTCCGAGAAAAATGGTACCTCACGTGTGTGGGTAGGCCTAGTGCCCGTGACAGGAAACGGCCCAAAACGCAACGTGGACATACCACATTTTCACAACGATACCTCACTTGTGTGGGTGTCCAATGCAGAATTGGCTAAAAACGTAATTTAAAAAAAATGTAGCACTTACAATTCTCGGTGCTATACCATTAATCCCTATGTTTTTGGCTCTTCCCAGCCACAGGCCGTTGCCACACCCACACAAGTGAGGTATCATTTTCCTTGGGAGACTGAGGGGAACGCTGTGGGGTAGGACTTTTGTGCCGGCACAGTGATTCCACGCAAAAATGTGGAAAATTTGTTTTTTTCAGCTAAATTTGAGGTTTGCCGGGGATTCTCGGTAGGAAAGCGTTGGGAGATCTACGCAAGCCATACCTCGCTGGACTCCCCCGGGTGTCTAGTTTTCATAAATGTGTGTATTTGGTAGTTTCCCAAGATGGCCACAAAACCCGGGGCCAAAAACCCAGGTGACCCCCCTTGCAAAACCAGGTTGTTTTGTGATTGGTAATTTTGATGTCTCCTCAATCAGTTTTGGGCCCTTGCCTGTCGGGGGTACTTGACCCACCCACCTATCATTTTACTCGTGAGACTGAGGGGAACGCTGTGGGATAGGACATTTGTGCCGGCATGGTGATTTCATGCAAAAATATGTGGAAAATGTGTTTTTTTCAGCCAAATTTGAGGTTTGCAGGGGATTCTGTGTAGGAAAACATTGAGGGATCCATGCAAGCCATACCTCGCTGGACTCCCCCGGGTGTCTAGTTTTCACAAATGTGTGGTTTGGTAGTTTCACAAGATGGCCGCTGAGCCTGGGGCCAAAAACCCAGGTGACCCCCCTTGCAAAACCAGGTTGTTTTGCGATAGGTAATTTTGATGTCTCCTCAATACATTTTGGGCCCTTGCCTGTCGCGGGTACTTGACCCACCCACGCGAGTGAGGTATCATTTTTATCGGGAGACCTGTGGGAACGCTGGGTGGTAGGAAATTTGTGGATCCATGCAGATTCCAGAACTTTCCCACACAAAAAGTTGAGAAAAAAGTGATTTTTTCAGCTAAGTTTGAGGTTTGCAGGGGATTCTGGGTAGGAAAACGTTGGGGGATCCACGCAAGCCATACCTCGCTGGACTCCTACGGGTGTCTAGTTTTCAGAAATGTATGGGTTTGGTAGTTTCCTAAGATGGCCGCCGAGCCCAGGGCCAAAAACCCAGGTGACCCCCCTTGCAAAACCAGGTTGTTTTGGGATAGGTAACTGAGGTCTCCTCAATACGTTTTGGGCCCTTGCCTGTCGCAGGCACTTGACTCACCCACACGAGTCAGGTACCATTTGTATCCAGAGACCTGGAGGAACGCTGGGTGGTAGGAAATTTGTGGATCCATACAGATTCCAGAACTTTCCCACACAGAAATTTGAGAAAAAAGTGATTTTTTCAGCTAAATGAGGTTTGCAGGGGATTCTGGGTAGGAAAACGTTTGGGGGCCCATGCAAGCCATACCTCGCTGGACTCCCCCTGGTGTCTAGTTTTCAAAAATGTGTGGGTTTGGTAGGTTTCCCAAGATGGCCGCCGAGCCCCGGGCAAAAAACCCAGGGGACCCCCCCTTGCAAAACCAGGTTGTTTTGTGATAGGTAATTTTGACGTCTCTGCAATACATTTTGGGCCCTTGCCTGTCACGGGTACTTGACCCACGCACGCAACTGAGGTGCCATTTTTATTGGGAGACCTGGGGAAATGCTGGGTGGGAGGAAATTTGTGGATCCACACAGATTCCAGAAGTTTCCATCACAGAAATGTGAGTAAAATGTGTTTTTTATTTTTACAAAGTTTAAGGTTTGCAAGGAATTCTGGGTAACAGAACCTGGTGACAGCCATACAAGTCACCCCATCCTGGATTCCCCTAGGTGTCTAGTTTTCAAAAAACGATAGGTTTGCTAGGTTTCCCTAGGTGCCGGCAGAGCTAGGGTTCAAAATCTACAGCTAGGCACTTTGGAAAAAAAGGGTCAGTTTTCACTGTGAAAATGTGGTGTGTCCACGTTGCATTTTGGGCCGTTTCCTGTTGTGGGCACTAGGCCTACCCACACAAGTGAGGTACCATTTGTATCGGAAGACTTTGGGGGATGCGGGATGGGTAGAAGTTTGTGGATCCACGCAGATTCCAGAACTTTCCACCACAAATGTGAGGAAAATTTGTTTTTTAAGTTTCTTATCTTATCTTATCAAGTATTTATAGAGCGCACGTACACCGATTGGTTTCTTGGCGCTGATTGCTAGGGGATTGGCCAACCCGGAGACAGATCATTCATAAGCTTGAATAAAGAGCCAGGTTTTGAGGCTTTTTGAGGCTTTTCCTGAAACTCAGCAAGCTAGCACTTGACCTGATTTCCAGGGGGATGGAGTTCCATAGACGGGAAGTTTGAGGGTTGCAAGGGATTCTGGGTAACAGAACCTGGTGAGAGGCACACAAGTCACCCCATCCTGGATTCCCCTTGGTGTCTAGTTTTCAAAAATGTACGGGTTTGCTAGGTTTCCCTATGTGCCGGCAGCGCTAGGGGCCAAAATCCACAGGTAGGCACATTGCTAAAAACAAGCATTGGCATAGCCAATAGGTCTCGCCTTTGGGACCTTATAAGTGTTTAGTTATCCAGCACAATATCCTTGGTGCAACAACATCAACTGTTGCGTGGCTAAACACTTATAAGGTCCCAAAGGCGAGACCTATTGGCTATGCCAATGCTTGTTAAATGGGGGTTCTACATGAAAGGGCGGGACATGTGGCGCTCAGATTAGGAAAGCGCTGAGACCCTGGCAGTAAGCGCTATACAAAAGGCAGCCTCACAACAATAACAATATGTACTGGATGTGTATAAGTCATTGTGGCGATTCCCCAAAATGGGCCAACCGTATAGAAATCAAATTAGACTATGTTCTAGATATTATCCCTGAAAAGCACATTTAAGTTGCAAAAGGGGTTCCTTAGTTCATGCTTTTAGTTGGACCTGCGCATCCGATAGTCTGCATTCCTAGATGCAAAAATCTTCAGGGCATGCGTGTGTTTATTTACAGAGCAGTCTACAAATATGATGTGGACTTTTGTGAAATGTACATTTGCAGCCAAGACGAAGAGCAAGAGTGCATACACAAGAACGTGCGTTACTTTGACGTCCTTACGTTTTCAAGATACAATGACATTTAAGAGGGCTCGTGCGCAGCGCCCATTGGGTGACACGGACTGTAGACAAACAAGTAGACTCCTTGTAGTTACTTTAGGTCCTTACTGCTATTGTTTCATTGGCTTTCATGAATTCAGACAGTCCTGTTAACCTTAGCTTCAGGCAGAAAATGGGGAGAAGAAAGTGAAAATTGAAAAGAGGGAAAGTCTGTCTAAAACGAGTGGGAGAGAAACAAGAGATAAGAAAGGAGGGATGGAATAAAAGGAAGAACTGAAGACAAGAGAACAAAAAAAGATGAGAGCGGCAGGAGTGAAAGTACAGCAAGAGGAGGAGAATGGAAAAGCAAAAATGAAGATAGGGAAGAGGGAAAGATGGAAAGTGAGAAGCGTAGAGAAGGGACAGTGGAGGGAAAAAACGTGTGAGCTCAAGGGTGGAGAAAGGGGAGAACAAGAAATAGGGACACAAATAATAATAAAGAGGAAGGGCGAACATGAAGCTTGCAAGAAATATGGTAGTGGAGATGAAGAATGGGAGAGAAGAAAGCGAGCAAAGTGATTTGATACAATGGGAAGAGCGGCTCAAGATTGTAATTGTATTTACAAAGCGCGTACTACCACTGACGAAGCGATGTGCGAGAGGGGAACGTAAAAGAGAGTCAGAGAGATATGCGAGGAAAGAGAAGAGTGGGACGAGGTGGGCAAGAAGAAAGAATGAAACATGGAAGGGTGGGAGAGACGGGGAGAACGAAAAGAGGTGGGCGAGTGAGAGCTATGAAAGAGAATAAAACCAGGAGTGACGAGAAAGCTGCGAAAGGAAAGTGAATGAAAAGTGCGCTTTAGCTATGGCGAGGAGAAAGAGGAGGGAGTGGGAGATACAACGAAAGGAAAGAAGAAACATTGTGATATGTGTGAAGGGATGTAGAAGGGCCAGAGAATGATCCAAGGAAGGAAAATTATAGAGGGAGAGAAAGGGTGACTGACAGAGACTAAGATACAGAGAAGAGGGAGAAAATGAGGTGAGTGGAGAACAGGAAGGATGAAAGGAGATAAAAAGGAGTGAAGAATGAAACAAGAGAGGTAAAGTGAAAGAAAGTTTATTTTAAAACGCTGCAATCGCTGCAATACATTTGAGAGAAAGTTTATTTAAGAACTCGGCAATAGAAGAAGTAAACAAGTGGGAGGGGTGGGGGGAGTGTAAAGTTTAAATATTTTTAATATATATAGGAAAAGACGTATTGAAGAATGAGTGGGTGTGTAAGTGTCTGTATGGATGATTTAGTAGGTGCGTGACTGACTCTATAAGTGAGTGATTTAACGTATCTTACTGAATGCATGGGTTAGTGACTAAACTGGGTGAATGTCTGTATCCGTCTGTCTGTTGCTGTGTAAGTGGCTGCATGGGTTTGTGAATAGCTACATGAGTGTCTATATGAGTTATTGATTGGTTGTCTGAGTATCTGTATGGGTGCCTGAGTGTTTGTGTGGGTGGAGTGTGTGCGACTCTGTGCATAGATGTGTGAGTGGGTGATTCACTGGGTGGATGGTTTCAAGAGTGCATCTGTGATAGACTGTATGGGTGGGTAAGTGTGTGTAAGAGTGTGTTAGTGAGTGAATGTATGTCCCAGTGATACATGTGTGAGTAACTACATATGTGAAAGCCAGTATATATGTGTGTTGGAGTATATAAATAGCTATAAGCGAGAGTGAGTGATTGTGATAGTGGCTGTATGGATGAGTGTGTGCTTGTATCAGTGATTGTATAAGAGCGTAACAATGTGCTAGTATTTGTATGATTAAGTGAGCTGGTGTGTGTATAACTGTATAGGTGAGTAAATGGCAGTGTGTTTAATTATTTGCATGACTGACTAGGTGTGTGAGTACCTCTATGGATGAGTGGCGGTGCTTGAGTGTCTATATAGGAGTAAAAGTGCATATGATAGTCCTGTACTGAGTGACCATAAGTATGAGTGACTGTACGGGTGAGTGAGTGGATGTGTGTGTGTAGACCTAAGAATCAGTGAGTGGGTATGTAGTTATTGGTGTTGGAGTGTCTATAGTTTTGCGAATGGCAGTCTGTAATTTAGATTGGGTGTATCAAAGGTTATATTAGGGTGTGAGGAGCTGCATCAGATTATCACGTGGATGATGTCATCAGTGATGTCATTTGAGATGTCATCAGTGATGTCATCAGTGATGTCACTGACCATGTCATGAGTTATGTAATATGTGACGTCATCAGCAGTGCATTGCGGGGCGCGAGTTATAGTTAGCTGAACTAACTATAACGGGGAATTTCACGGGTTTTGTACGAGTGAAATGTCCAACTAACTATAACTGTCCCTAAAACCTATGGTTTTTTTCAGTGAATTTCAAAGGTTTTTTAAATGCTAATTTGTAACTATAACATATCTGAAACCTATGGTTTTTTCAGTGAATTTCAAAGGTTTTTTAAATGCTAATTTGTAACTATAACTGTCCCTAAAACCTATGGTTTTTTCAGTGAATTTCAAAGGTTTTTTAAATGCTAATTTCTAACTATAACGTGTCTGAAACCTATGGTTTTTTCAGTGAATTTCAAAGGTTTTTTAAATGCTAATTTGTAACTATAACGTGCCTGAAACCTACGGTTTTTTCAGTGAATTTCAAAGGTTTTTTAAATGACATTTTTAAATGTATTAATTTTTATATTAATTTTTTTCATACTGATTTACTACATTTTTAGAAACAATTTCTTTTACATATTTAATTTTTTAAATTACATTGTAATTACATTATACATTACATTACAAAAATACTTTCTCAGAATGAATTAATATACTTTAAATACTTTGCAAATAGGCAATAGACTTTTAAGTACAGTAGTTACAGTTGTTGCAATGGGCAACACATTTTCAAACACAATGCAACATTCAGCTCAATGTGAATTTCTAGTTAAATGCAATTAGTTACTTTATGGATTACTTTTTCTAACCACAGGACTGGATCCTAGATTCAGTCCTGGGACATCTCCTGTAAACAGTTGAGTAAAAGCGTTTTGGTTACATTAGTGATTTTTAAGGAATATTATTGTATTTTAAAAGTTGACACTTAGAAACTTTTTCTCATAGAATCACCAATGTTATCCTATGGAAGGAAATTCACTTAGCAGGTAAAAACTGTTATCGTTATTTTTCTTACTCAGTGTTGGATCCTGGATCCAGCACTGCTGCATCTCCTGTAAACAGTTGAAAAAATGCGTTTAAGTCATACAGGCGATTTTTAAGGAATATTTGTAGTTTGTGAAAATCGACACAAACTTTTCTGCTGAAAACTAGACAATGGATTCCTATGGAAGAAAAGATAAGTTACTGGTAAGTACGGTTAAAATTACTTTTGAGGATCAGTACTGGGCTGAAAGATGCAGCACTGGGTTCTCTCCTGATAACAGGTGAGTAAATCGGAATTCGTATTTCGGCTGATTTTAGAAGAATAATTTAAAGTTCCAAAACTCCACACTTAGAAGAATTTCCAAGTGAAACCAGTCAATGTTAGCCTATGGAAGGAAATTCAAGTTACTGGTAAGTACGGTTAAAATTACTTTTCAGGACCAGTACTGGGCTGAAAGATACAGCACTGAGGTCTCTCCTTATAACAGGTGAGTAAATCGGAATTCGTATTTCGGCTGATTTTAGAGGAATATTTGTAGGTTTCAAAAATCAACACTTAGAAACTTTTTCAGCAAAAAGCAGGCAATGATATCCTATGGAAGGAAATTCAAGTTACTGGTAAGTACGGTTAAAATTACTTTTCAGGACCAGTACTGGACTGAAAGATACAGCACTGAGGTCTCTCCTTATAACAGGTGAGTAAATCGGAATTCGTATTTCGGATGATTTTAGAAGAATATTTGCACAATGGTGAAGGGAGGGGCGGGGCCTGAGGTGACATCTGTGCAAACGCGCCCCGTGGCGCTGTTTAAGTTGGGGGATTAAGTCCCCTTGAATCCTGAGGGTCCCTAGGGCCAACTAGCCCACCAGGAACCTCCAATATGCGCCAGGGGCTGCGTTGCAGAGACGTGCAGAGAGGCCACACCCCTTTACACCTCTCTGCAACGCAGCTCTGTGGCGCTTCTGGATGTACCTGTTGGGCTAGTTGGCCCTCAGGGACCCTCAGGATTGAAGGGGATTTAATCCTCAACTTAAAACGCGCCACGGGGCGCGCTTGCACAGATGTCACCTGAAGCCCCGCCCTCCCTTCACCACTGTGCAAACGCGCCCGTGGCGCGTTTTAAGTCGGGATTAACCCCTTGAATCCTGAGGGTCCCTGGGGCCAACTAGCCCAACAGGTATATCCAAAGTGCGCCACAGAGCTGCGCTTGCAGAGAGGTGTAAAAGGGGCGTGGCCTCTGTACACCTCTCTGCAACGCAGCCCCTGGCGCATACTGGAGGTTCCTGGTGGGGCTAGTTGGCCCTCAGGGACCCCCAGTATTCAAGGGGAATTGCCTCTCTGCAAACGCGCCAGGGGCGCGTTTGCAGAGTGGTGAAGGAAGGGGCGGGCCTGCGGGCCTGATCGTTTTTTTTTTTTTTGTCCTCTGAAGGGGGCTGTGTGGCCCCCTTCCTTTTTCCTGTTTTTGGGCCCTGGGGACCCCATCCCCCAGGGCCTTACCCCTTTTTTTATTACATTTTTAAAAAACGGGAAGGGGGCCGCGTGGCCCCCTTCCCTGGGCCTGTATTGGCCCCGGGACCCCATCCCCGGGGCATGGCCTCGATTTTTTTTTTTTTTTTGGAGGGGGGCTGCGTGGCCCCCTCCTCAGGCCATTTAAGGCCCCGGGACCCCATCCCCGGGGCCGGCCTTTCCGTTTTTTTAAAAACATTTTTAATTTTTTGGGAGGGGGCCGCATGGCCCCCTCCCGGGCCACTACTTGCCCCGGGACCCCATTCCCCGGGGCTGGCCCTTCTCCGTTGGGGACTGTGGGGGTCCCCAATCCCCCACAGTCCCGCCGGCTCCCGCGTCCCTCGGGAGCCGGCATTGCTTTCCACATGGGGAGCTGCTAACATGCTGCTCCCCATGTGGAAAGCAATGTGCTTTGATATTGGAAGAGAGCAGGTTTCCTGCTCTCTCTTCCAATATCCAAAGCAGTTTGCTATGGCAGGACGGGAGCCGCGAGGCTCCCGTCCTGCCATAGCAAACTACAGTGTCCCGGGGTAGGCACCCCGGGACACTGCAGGAGCCAGCCCTGGGGGTGGCGGTCCCCAGGGCCATCAAGGGCTCCAGGAGGGGGGCCGCGCGGCCCCCTCCCCTTGAGCTGCACAGCCCCGGGGAGGTGGTGGTCCCTGGGCTCTGGGGTCCGTAATGGACCCCCACATTTATTTTGTAAGTGCCCCGGGAGGTGGTAGTACTCGGGCGTGTGGGGGCTGGAGCCCCCCACACCTTATTTATTTAAAAAGAAGCCCCGGGGGTGGCGGTCCCCGGGGCTGCGGGAGGGCAGGAGAGCTCTCCCGCACCATTTTTTATAAAGCCCCGGGGTGGCGGTCCTCGGGCTTGGGGGCCCTTTGAGGCCCCCATACAAACAATATACCCACCCCCACCATGCCCCCGGGACTTGGGCCACCCGGGGCAAATGCAATCAAAGCGCAGGAGACCGCGCTTCGATTTTTTTTCGGCAGGATTCGCGCACCCTGAGCGCATCCTGCCGATTTTTAAAAAGTTTGAAAATTTTGCGAAGATACGTCAACCGGCAAGAGAGTTATTTCAAATAGAATGTCGCGGATTTCCTATGGATAATAGGTTGTAACTATAACAGGAGACAACTCTTGCAGCTGGGCGGGCTTGAGGCTTGAAGAAGTAAACAAGTGGGAGGGGTGGGGGGAGTGCGCGCGCGCTAAGCAGCAGCTGTTTGCTCTTTTTCAAAACACACACTCGTGCTTGTGGCGCGCCGCTGCACACTCCCGCAAGCTGTATGCCGCCACAAGCACGAGTATGTGCTTGGAAAAAGAGCTGTACGATGGCTAAAGGTCTCCGTAGGCGAGACCTAACAAGGCCGTGCCTAGTGGGCTTTTTGCCGCCCTGTAGGGGGAATTGGGGGGGGGGGTTGCCCTGATATGCCCCCAAGGGGGGCAGAAAGACTGTGGCTGTTTGGGGGCGTGGGGGCAATGGTATGCCCATTCTGGGCAGCCCCCACGCATAAAAAAGCTAGCATAATCGCTGACTACTAGTGGGCTCTCTGTCACCTCCTGGGGGGGCAGATCAGGGGCTACTGCCCCCCATCTATCTCCTGAGGGGGCATAAAGACGTGGCATTTTTGGGGGGTGGTGGGGGCATTGGCATGCCCATTCTGGGCAGCCCATACCACTGAATTACAAAAATATATATTCCCTGATGCCTATTGGGCTTTCTGCCCCCCCCCCCCGGAGGCAGATAAGTGGCTTCTGCCCCATCTGCCTCCCAGGGGGGCAGAAAGACTGTGGCAATTTTCTTTGAGTGTGAGGGCCATTGGCATGCCCATTCTGGGCAGCCCCCCTCCCCTACGTATATATAAAAAAAGATCCCTGGTGCCTTATGGGCTTTCTGCTCCCCCCACCCCCCGGGGCAGATCAGGGGCTACTGCCCCCATCTGCCTCCTGGGGGGCAGAGAGACTGTAGCATTTTTTTGGGGTAGGGCATTGGCATGCCCATTCTGGGCAGCCCCCACCCCTACGTATATATAAAATAAAAAAATCCCTGGGGCCAAGTGGGCTTTGTGCCCCACCCTGGGGGCCAGATCAGGGGCTATTGCCCCCATATGCTTCCTAGGGGGGCAGATAGTCTTATGCCTTCTTTGGGGGGGTGGGAGGGGCATTGGCATGCCCATTCTGGGCAGCCTCCACCCCTGGCATATACAAAAATAATCCCTGGTGCCTAGGGTGCTTTCTGCCCCCCGGGGGGGCATATTGGGGGCTACTGCCCCCATCTGCCCCCCAGGGGGGGGGCAGAAAGGTTGTCTGGTAAAATTTTATGGGGGGGGAGCAAAGGCCCTTGCCCAAGGGGCCGCTCCCCCCCTCCCTGGTGGATAGTGGGTGGATCCCTGCTTCGGGATCACCCTCCTGGGGTGATCCCCAAGCAGGGATCCACTAGGGAAGGGTACTGTTGCTGTGGCGGCCCGCCTGGGGCGCTTGGCTCCCTCGAGGCTGAGGGGGGCCCTGGGTGGCTCGTGGCGCCCCCTCCTTGTGCCTGGAATCACTCTCTGCTGGAGTGGCCCGGCAGATGCCTGCCTGAGAAGAGGCCTACACCCACGAGCACTCCGGACCTGGTGAGCCACCCGCTGAGCAGGGGATCCTCTTTTACTTTATCCCGCCTTGTCTGGGCGCGCTTTGCTTTCTCCTGGGCTGGGGGACACAGCCACCGGTCTGACTCTTCACGACGCGACCCCCTGCAGGCGCATTGGCTTGGCGGTGGGGTGCATCCTGCCTCGACGACCTGTGGGGGTACCTGTTGGGATCTCTTGGCACCCCCTGGCACCTGCTGTGGCGATCCTCCCTCCCAACCCGCCATCCTACTGCTGTGCATTCTGTCCCACAAGCTGGCGTTGGCCTGTTCTTGATGTGCGTGGAGGGCCTGCGCACCCGATTATATGACGGCGGCGTGGGGCACGAGCTAAGCCTGCCCCCCATCTCTGCATCCTACAACATGGGAGACTTTTGCGTTTTGCCTGGGCTCCCGAACTCTCACTAGCTCCCTGCGGCGCAGGCCTCATCATTCCTTGACTTGTGGATCTGGTACTTGATAGGGGCCCTCTTACCTCCATCTACTTCAACCGTGCTATCCCACGTGGCCATTGCCTACTTGCCTTTGGCGGGCCGCTGGGGTGCACTTGTAGGGGCCTTGGTCTTTGGGAGGACGGCCCTGGCATCTGGGGTATGGTGGCGTACTGAGGGGCCTCCCATCGACCTAGTGGTGCCCCGCCGGTCATCGCCTCCCCTCTTGTCCGCCCCACGTTGCCCCCTCTTGCGAGCCCATACTGGGGCATCCTCGCCACCTCCTAGAGGCTCGTGACACCTCTGGTTGCTCTTTGCCTCACCAGCCGCCTGTCTGATCTGGGCCCTGGGGCTGGGGGATTCGGGAGGCCATGACTCGCACGAAAGCTGTGAAGGACATGGCGATACCCTCGAAAGACAATCCTGTTGCGGCACTGTGGAACAAGCCTGGCCATACAGGCACTGGCGACATGTTGTCCTCGACAGGGGGGGCTTCTGAACCCGTCACGCAATCCTTCATAGCGGGCTTCATGCAGGAGCTGAAATCCAAAATAGGCTCGCTCCGTTCTGAAGTTCACTCTTGTGTCCGAGAACTTAGGAGGGAGGTCACGGCGATCGGCGAAAGGGTCGACGACCTTGGGAAGACAGTGGACGCCCGCACGGAAGAGCAGGAACAGCTGTGGCAACGCATGGCCACTCTAGAGGAGCAACACATTGACCTCCAACTCAAGCAGGAGGACTTGGAAAATCGGGGGCGTCGCAACAACATACGCCTCCGAGGGGTGCCGATCGGGGCCGAGGGAACGGACATCAGGACTTTTGTCGCGGATCTACTCCAGGACATACGGGGCGACGACGACCTCTCCCCCCCGGCACTTGATCGTGCACTTCGCGTCTCAGGCCCCCCTGGCCGCCCCGGTCTAATTCCCGACATCTTGACCCGGGTCCACTTCTTTACTGAAAAAGAGGCTATCCTCAAAGCTGCACGCTCTAAACCCAAACTTACATGCAATGGTGCCACGATTCAGCTCTTTCAGGACCTTGCGCCCACTACGTTACGGCGTCGCAGGGACTTCAAGCCCGTCACGGACAAGCTGAGACGTTTGGGCATCCAGTATCAGTGGGGCCCTCCCTTTGCCCTTATTTTCCAATGGGAATCCAAGCGCCGGGCGATACGCTCTTTCCAGGAGGCCGCGCAACTGCTTTGTCTGTCCCTCACGCCGCCACATAGCCCTACTAGATTGCCTCCCCTGAAGAGGGAACCAGCCAAAACGCAATGGTCACAGATGCGTCGCCCTCGCCGTTTGTCTCGCCCAGACGACCAGGCCTCCTCGCAGGCCCGACAGGATATCATACACCACATCCGCTCGATGGAAGAGGGGTGCGCCGCTTCCAGCTCTCGCCCCGCAATGCCTTAATAAGCAGCTTCCTGCCCCGAGACATTACACTCTTACCAGATCTCTCCAGTGGCCCTCGATGATGGCGGCAACGGGCCTGCATTCTCTTTCATGGACTCCCCCCAGCACTGTCAGCATCTTGGCATCGGCACCGGAGTACTCACCAGGACTTGTTTTTACGCCAGGAGACCCACCCCCTTACCTGCTCCTTGGAGAGTGACTCCTCCGGGATGGCTTGTGCCAGAGAGCCTAGCCTACTCCCCTTTTGGATCAGGACTTTACGGCCCGGTTGGCTGAGTTGGTTACGCCTTTTCTTGGACTCTTTCTGTTTTTTTTTTCTATGCCTCTGTCTCTCTTCCTCTTCTCACTTTCTGTCGGGAGGGTGGCACTTGGTGGCATGGGATCAAGCCTCTATGCACCTGGGTGGCCTCTCTTTTTACTCTCTCCCCCTGTCTCATGTTGTTTCTTCCGCTGGTGCATGCGTCTGGCCTCCCCTCTCACCCGACATGACCAACACGCCCTGCCTGAAATTCCTGTCCCTTAATGTGAAGGGGCTTAACTCCCCTAATAAGCGGCGTCAGGTATGGCGCTATCTCCTACAGTTGAGCCCGGATATAATTTTTCTTCAGGAGACTCACCTGGTCAAGGCGGACGTAGCCCGCATGGCTCACCCTCGCTATCCGCTCCAATTTTGGGCGTCTGCCCCTTCTAAAGTTGCTGGAGTGGCAATCCTGTGTTGGGCTGGCATTCGACAGGGGAAACCAAAGTAATCCGCAACCCTGATGGCAGGTTTCTTAAAGTGGCAGTCAGAGTGGGTCGTAGGACCATCACTCTCTGTAACGTTTACGCGCCTAATCAGGCTCAAGATCTTTATCTCTGGGAGACGCTACAGGAGCGAGTGTCGTGTGCGGACTCCTCTCTCATCCTAGGGGGTGATTTTAACTTGGTGTGGGACGCCAATGTGGACCGTAGTGATAGCTCCTTTCATGGGGCGGGGGCTATGTCTTCCACCCTTAAAAAACAATTGGCAGACCTGGGCTTAATTGATGTCTGGCGTTACCACTCTCCTGAAATACGTGATTACTCATACTACTCTCATGTCCACCGCTCCTACTCACGCATCGATTACTTCTTCATCTCTCACTCTCTAATCGGAGAGACGCTCGCGGCCTCTATGTCGGACATCTTGATCTCCGATCATGCTCACATTGAACTTCTCCTACGAGACCGGTCTATGCATACTGGCCGCCCGCTGCGTTGGCGGCTCCCTCCTCACATACTTTGGGATCCGGTTGACGTTGCGGAACTTAGAGCCGCCATTATCTCTTACTTCGAGACGAACGATCTGCCCGAGACACCTTTCCCCGTGGTCTGGGATGCTTTCAAGGCCACTATCCGCGGGCACATTATGTCCATAGCGAGGGCCCGGGCGCGGGAGTCGCGCCTTCTTGAATCTAATCTCTCCCGCGACATAAAGGCGCTTGAGAAGCTTGATCAGGATCAGCCACGGTTCACTTACAAACGGCGTTTGGCCATGCTACGCGGCCAGCTCCGCGCCCACCGCACCAACAAGGCGGAGCGGGCTCTTTTAGCTCTTAAACAGCGCTACTATGAGGGAGGGGACAAGGTGGGCACTGTTCTAGCTCGGAGATTACGGGCGCGAACGGCCAAAGCGCACATAGCTAATGTCAGGCGCCTTGACGATACTCGAGCCACTACCGAGGCGGCTAAACTTGAAGCCTTCCATGCATATTATTCATCTTTGTACGCTAAAGAGACGCCCCTCCCGGAGCAGATTCAGACTGTCCTAGACAACTGCCCCTGGTCTCCGATAACTCAATGCCATGCGCAGCTGCTGGAGGAACCACTCTCTCAGAGTGAACTTGCTGGTGCCCTGAAGGACCTTCCCCTTGGGAAATCGCCAGGTCCAGACGGATTGCCACTTTCCTTCTATTGTGTCTTTCTTCCGCAGCTCCAACCCCATCTATTGCGACTTTTTAACTCTTTCACGGATACCATAGGTCCCTCTTCATCCATGGGATTGGCTGAAATAGCCCTCCTCCCCAAGCCAGGCAAAGATCCTACTCTCTGCTCCTTTTTTTGCCCTATTGCGCTTCTCAACACGGATCTCAAAATATATACCAAAATCCTAGCCAAACGTCTAGACCCCCATCTCCCAGGTCTTATTGACCCCGACCAGGTTGGCTTTATACGCCAGCGACAGGGGGCTGATAATGTACGCCGAGTAGTGCATCTTGTCGGGAAGGCCCAACATTGGAATATACCCGCTTGCCTGCTCTCCCTCGACGCGGAGAAAGCGTTCGACCGCGTGGACTGGACCTTTCTCCGAGCGGTTCTCTGCAAAATAGGGCCAGGCCTTTTGATGGTGTCCCGCATCATGGCTCCCTATATCTCTCCTACGACTCAGGTCCGGGTTAACGGTCAGCTCACCAACCCCATCTCAATACAGAGGCACGCGGCAGGGGTGCCCCCTCTCTCCCCTCTTGTTCGCCCTTGTGGTGGAGCCTCTTGCCATCATGATTCGTCAGTCGCCAGACATACGGGGGCCACCAGCACAAGGTAGCATTGTTCGCGGATTACCTTCTCCTTACGATATCGCAACCGCACGAGTACCTGCCCGCCCTGTATCGTCTCTTGCGCTTATTCGAGCAAGCATCGGGCCTTAAGGTTAATCACGAAAAATCCTGGGCCTTGAATCTCACCATCCCGGTGGAGGAGCTCCCGACGCTCCAGGCGCTGGTCCCCTACAGGTGGGCCCCTCACTCTATCAGGTATCTTGGGCTTAATCTGACCCCTACCCTTACCACCTGGTCGCAAGCCAACTGGCAGGACTGCAGGCGGTCCGTGCTTGAGGACTTGCAAACTTGGAAGCCTCTTTTCCTCTCGTGGCTGGGCCGTCTCCATGCCCTCAAAATGTCCATCTTACCGAAAATTTTATATGCATTTCAATCACTTCCCACTCCTATCCCGCAACATCAGATTCAAAGTATGCAGCGAGAATTCACCAGGTTCATCTGGGGGGGCCGTAGACTGCGCTTTTCTAATAAAATCCGTATGCTGCCCCGGGATAGGGGAGGTTTGGCTTGTCCCAATCTGCTAGAATACTACTGGGCATCGCACTTACGCTTCATTTCCGAATGGATGGCATGGGAAAGCGAGAAGGTGTGGTTTCACATGGATAGGGCGGTGACCGGGCGCTCTATATGGGACCTACCATGGCACCATCGGGCCTCTCGCTCCCGCAGTGCATACATAGCTCTTCCTACCAAGACTGTCCTGGACATCTGGGATAAGGTAGCAGTGTCCAAAGGCCTCACTACCTTTCCATCCCCCCACACCCCCATAGCTGGCAACTCCCTCTTCCCACCTGCCCTGCATCCTCCCATCTTCGCTGAATGGCTTGATGGCGGCTGTAGAACGTTTAGGGACCTTTATGTAGGGACCGCCATCAAGACCTTTGATCAATGTAAACAGGAGTTCCAACTCCCCTACGGGGCTCGTCTACAATATTTGCAACTTCGACACTGGCTGTGCACTGGCACTCTGACGCAGGCAGCCACACGTGCTCTTACTCCCTTCGAGCGGCTGGTCCGCTCGTTTGACAATTCTAGGGGCCTTATTTCTCGCACGTACCACATCCTCCAACACCCTCCGCGGCTAACCCTACATTCTTATCAATCTCGATGGCAGTCTGACCTGTCCACAGATATCACTCCCGCGCAATGGGAACGTCTATGGCGTGACATCCCCAAGGTCTACCGCTGCGTCTCTCAGCGGGAAACCGCTTACAAGGTGATGACCCAGTGGTATTACACCCCTCACAGGCTACATAAAATGTTCCCTTCATCTTCTCCTCTCTGTTGGCGATGCTTGAATTCTCCCGGAGATTTCCTTCACATTTGGTGGACTTGCCCACTTCTGGCCACCTACTGGAAAGAGATCCTCAGCCACATCAAATTGGTTCTTGGTTTCCCCCTGCCAGAGACTCCAGCTGTGATCATCTTGGGCATCAAGCCTGACAACCTACGCGCGCTGACACGTAAGGACTGGCACATCTGTCTCCATATGTTGGGTGCGGCTAAACAACTCATAGCCCTTTATTGGAAAAAAGCGGAGACTCCCCAGTCACTATTTGGTTCACCCGCTTGTGGCACACCATGGCGATGGAACTGCTCACTGCGCGATTACAATCTCGCGACACCCACTTCACCAAACTTTGGCAACCATTAATAGATCATTTTCGCAAAATAGAACATGCCCGTATGCAGCCCCCGAAACTCCGGGCTCTACGCCTTTTTGAAGACGCAATACACCCCCTTGACTCCAAGGCCCTCATTTTGCACTCTGCCCTCCCGGCCACGCTCTCTGCAATAATCACCTCTTTTGTCTCGCCTCCCCGTTCTCTCCTCTCTTTCCTTTCGTCTCTTCGTCTTTCTCTTCTTCTGTCTGTTCCATCTTCTCTCATTCTATACTCTCTAAGAGCCTTGGGGGCCCATCCCATCCCCTCCTTTAACCTCTCCTCTTCTATCGTTTGTATGTTGCTTTATGTATGAGTCCATTTGTTTGTTATGGCTCTTCCCATTTGGAGAAGCCCTAAAATCTGCTTCTCCCACGTTTGTGTGTCATATTACGCGGCCGGCCCTGCTTGGGTTGTAGGCGACTTGCTGTGTAAACTAATTTCCATGCATAGCCTTCCAACGCCATACCCTTGCTCCCTAATTGTTTACTTTATCACGCGGCCGGCCCGTCAAAGGGTTGTAGGCGACATGCTGTGTACAGGGTAACTCCTTTTCTCCTCTATAATAAAACAGATTTATGTAAAAAAAAAAAAAAAGAGTATTTAATCTCTAATAACGTGTTGTAGACAATACCCCTAATAGGACGAATAAAGTCTCAGTTTTGTTATCCTAAATTGTCCTTGGAACTTCGCTTCTAGAAATAGCAGATATGTTTGTTAACTTTTTACGTAGTCTTGATTTGAATTACGTTTCCATGTCATTGCACTCGGTCCCTCCTCTTTGATATGTAGAGGTTGTATTAACTCCTTCATGAAATATGTTTGCTATAGTTGTGAAACTTCCTTTTGAAATGGAAATTTGTCCAGCTACAAAGTTTGCAATTTCAGTTTCTAATGTAGTACCATCCACTCTACATCATTGTAGAATGACATGGACATATTTTCCATATCTTTGTAGAAACAACGTAGACCTAAGTTCTGATCTGCAGTTTGGACAGGTCATACCTTGATGGGCGTTTTGGGTTACGTTTTCAAAGGACACAGCTTTACAATCTGGTAATGTCAAGTAGAGGAATCGTTGCAAATTAATTTCAGTGCTAGAGGTGAATTTACAATGTTCACAGTTATGGGTACATTTATAAGTTAAACCAAATAATGTATTGATATTCACATCCTCTTGCACTATTAGTCCTAGCATTAGAAATTATTGAGCATCCTGCTGAATATGTTGAGAAAACACTACTAATCCAGTTCAGCTCTCTACCTTTTAGACCTTTCTGCAGCTCTGTTGGTGTTAACGTCCCTGTCTTTAGCTCCATACAGACTATCGCCTGAAAAGGATGTGTTCTTTTGATAAGAATTGACTCAAACATTTAAACCTTGAGGTGCTTCTGGAATGGGAACCAGTTCTAACTTGTAATGCACAGATCAAGAAGGCATTTCATTATCCTCTAATTCATTGAAACAGTACCTATAAAACATGCTGTGTGGACAACACAAAGGATTCCTCTACAAATAACACAGCAAACTTTTTTCAGTTATCATTACTTTCTTTTTAAATACAAGTCAACAGTCCGTGTTTGAATCATATAGTGTCTCGACAACATATACAAACATACTCTGGTTTTTCACATCACACTGTGTTAAATCTTGTAATCTCTTCTTTAAAGCTATCAACTGTAACACCTGGGTCCTGTTCTGCAACTCCTCCTGTTATTAACTCTTCAATTTCCCTACAGTCCTGTTCTGGACCAACGAAACGAAACTTCACATAATAATAAAGGCATTTATAGATCGCACAGCAACCTCGACTGAGGTGTCCCGGCGCTAAAACGGACAACAACAGAGCAGTGGCGGCGCAGATCTAGTCTTTACAACTAAATAGTCAGGTCTTCAAGGCCTTTCTAAATTCCTGTTCAGAGTGCATCATACGTAGTTGAAAAGGCAAGTTGTTCCAGCATTTAGTAGTTCCCACCTCGAATGTCCTACCCCCCATTCTCGCTTTCGCAAAACAGGGGATGGAGAGGTAGCGTTTATGGTTGGACCTCAGTGATCTGCCCTGCTGGTAAGGGCAAAGTCTCTTCCTCAGATAGTTGGGGCATCTACCCTGGTAGGCCCGAAACGCAAATGCGAGGGCCTTGAATTCGATTCTTTTCGCCACCGGGAGCCAATGGAGTTGTCGAAGGTGGTGGGAAATATGCTGACAGAGAGGGATCTTGCAGACCAATCTAGCGGCCGCGTTTTGTACTATCTGGAGCCTACGGATCAAGCCACTAGGCAGACTCATGTAGAGTCCGTTGGTGTAGTCAAGGTGAGAGGTGACTAACGCATGGACTACAGTTTTACGAGCTATCTCTGGCAAGAAGTCAATGAATTTTCTAATAGTTTTCATCTTGCCAAAGCAGGCCGCAGCTACCTGCTGAACATGGGTAGCGAGGGACAAATCATTGTCCCATTTGACTCCAAGATTCTTAACCGAGTCCTTAAGTGCAGGAACAGATTCCAGTTCTGCTGGCCACCGCAGGGCCGCTGGGGGTGGCACTGCTTGGTTAAAAAACAGACCCTCCGTCTTATAGGCATTGTGCTTTAAAAAATTGCTGGTCATCCAGACGGAAATGCTTCTTAGACAATCTTTGAAGGAGTCAAAGACTGATGTCGATACCCCACTGAAAGCGAACATCAGTTGGGTAGCATCCGCGTAGGATATCACTTTGATCCCGGTATTAGCAATGAGCTCCGCCAGTGGTATCAAATAGATACTAAAGAGCAGTGGGCTTAGGGCCAAGCCCTGAGGCACCCCCCATCTTAATGGTTTTGCGGCCGAGGTAAAAGGGTAGAGAAAGACCTGATGTTCTCTGCCATGAAGGTAGGAAGCGACCCAGTCCAGCATATGATTAAGGCGATCAACCAAGATGGAGTGAGACACCGTGTCACACGCCGCTGACAGGTTGAGGAGTACCAACATGGCTGCAGAACCTCCATCCACCGCCCAGCGAATGGAATCCACCATCTCAATCAACGCGGATTCAGTGCTGTAGCCAGGGCGGAAGCCAGACTGGGAGTCATGCAGTAGCCCGTTGGAATCAATAAATCAATCAGCTGCTGATGTGCTAATTTCTCTAGGACTTTTGCGGGGGCCGAGAGCAGAGAAATGGGTCTGAAATTACTGGTGAATTCAGGGTCAGCGTTAGGTTTTTTCAGTATGGGGAGAAGAAACGCATGTTTCCAGGCAGGTGGGGAAACCCCTAGCCTGAGTGAGGAATTCCAGATGGCCTTAAGGGGTGGATTAAGCCACTCTGCCAGTAAGCTGTATTGTTTCGCTGGCCAGGGATCACCAGGTGACCCGGATTTGCATTTCTGAAGTTCGACCGGGGAAGCATCCACGGGGATCATTGTGAATTCAGAAAACACCGGCTGGTTCTGGCTGAGGCCATGAGAGACGTCTACCCCGTTAGGGTGGGGGGCCGCCGGGAACGAGGCATAGATCTGAGAGATTTTCTCCTCCAAGAAATTCAAAAGACTGTTGCACATCTCCAATGAAGGGATAATTGGGTGAAAAAGTGCCGAGGGGTTGGTGAAGGATTTCACAATCTTAAAAACTTCCCTAGAGGAGTTCTTAGCGCTGGCAATGCGATCGGCCAGGAAATCTCTTCTCTTAATAATGAGGAGTTTGCGGTACTCTTTCAGAGCCGCTCGATAACCAATTTTGTTCTCCATAGTATATGATTTTCTCCACTTACGCTCCAGTCTTTTGCAATCACTTTTTTGGCTCTGATGTCCTCGGAGAACCAAGGAGCGGAAGGGGTTGCTCTTGAGGAGCTAACAGGCCTCAGTGGCGCGATTATATCCAGGGCCTCCCTGAACCAGGCATTCAAGTTTGCAATGCTGTCATCAAGGTTATTTGAGAGGAGGGGCTCGAAGTCCTTAAGGAGAGGGGTTAGGGACTCAGGGGAAACCCTACTTCAGTTACTCCTAAATTCCTTGGGTAGAGAGGACCCTGGCCCCAACCTTCAGGTGTATCTGGAAAGGGACCAGGAAATGATCCGACCAGATCACCGGAGAGGTATTGTTCACTATAACCTCCTGTAGATTAGAGCAGATAAGGTCCAGTGTACGGCCTGCTTTGTGCGTAGGAGAAGAAACCAATTGGATCAGGTTAAAACCAGCAAGTGACTAAATAAAATTCGCACTAAGAGAGCAGGAGGGATCGTCGACATGTAAATTAAGGTCGCCCAGGACTGTAAAGTTAGAATAGCGGGTGCTAGCCTGGGCGATCTAGTCTGCCAGGATGGGGGAGGAGCTATGGCAGCAGTCCTGGGGTATGTAGTGAAGGAGCTCTGCAAAAGAGGCAGAGGAGGAAAGTTTAACGCAGAAGGGGAGTCCTTCAATACTGCCTATCTGCCCAAACTTGGTAATTGACGTCTCCCAGGTGTCTTTGTGGATAATCGCCAGCCCACCCCCTGGTGTTTTATTTTGCCTATTCGCACAGACTATGCTATAGCCCTGGGGAATAGCTAAGGCCACTGCTGGGTTAGAGTCTTTGCGCAACCAAGTCTCCGTCAGGAACATAAGGTCCCAGTTATTGTCCACTAGGGATTGGTGTATGTCAAGGGCGTGCTGTGACAGTGACCTACAATTAATGAGACAGGCTTTTAAGCCAGAGGGCCTGGGGGACTTTAGAAGGGTCGAGCGCAACTCCTTATCCAGCCAAGAAGCGCGGCTAGGGTTAAGGGAAAAGTTGCAGCAGGGGCAAGAATAAATCTCATCTGGGTCCCCAAGTAATGTGCGTGCCTGGTCCGGGCAGGTGGGCGGTCTAAGAGCTAGGAGCTCATCTCGATCCCAGTCGCGCAAGCAGTCAGCAGAATTTTGGGCAGCATAACTGGCCCTGGCTGCGGTCCGGACCAGATGGACGCAGACGTGCTTGCCTTTGGTGCGCCTTCGGCGTGCAACCGGCACGCCCGCTGGGCGTCGGCACCATTGGCACTGAAATAGTCAGGAACCAGAGTCTATGGAGGGAGACTAGAGCGTCTCACCACCAAGATGGCAGCCCGTAATGGCACACAGGAAGTGAGTGGAAGACGGGAGATCCTTCTCCCAGGAAAAGAAACTCCCTCCACTCAAACAGCAAGCTATCTGCTGTGGTGGACCGGGGAGCGTGGAGAGAGGCAAGAGAATGCGCAACGAAGGGTAGGTACAGAGAGCAGTTTCTTAAAAATCCCTGAGTTAGGTAAAAGTGCGTAAAAGAAAGTTAAAAACACTGCATATACATACAATATATAAGAGCGGAGATAACAAAAGTGCAGAGGATTGCAGCTGCAAATCTCTTCTCCCTCTGCCACAGCACCTTGCAAAAGTGCTCTATTCATTTATCCTAAACATAAAGCAGGAGTTTTCACATAGTACAGCCTCCTAACTAAAGTTTGCATTGTTGAGAGGTGTACAGCTTACATCCTGAAATGATGAAAGATGCTTTGGCACACTTTCTTTGATAAAGAAGGTAGTGAGTGTCCCTCCAAATTTGTAACTTTCTAACCTTGCAAGGATCCAACCCTTGTAAAGTACTTATTTCGTGTTTCAAACTTCGCCTTGGAAAGATATGAAGAAATGTTCTTAGTATATCAATGGATTGCTGTTGAATACTACAAAAACTACTACAATTCTATTTATATACAGGTGTTTACTACTCCTCCTTGTGCCTCTTCTGCAATAATGTCTTCTACATTTCTAGGTACCATCACCTCTTTTGCTATAGGACTGCGACTCTTCATTTCATAACATCGTCCTCTTTCATCGATAGCATGAACTAATGTGTTATCCTGGAGATAGCTTTCTTCATTAAAGAAAGGCTCTGTACCAGAAGTATGTATCCATTCTCCACTAACAACTGTACAAAAGTTACTTCTATTCACTAATCCTTTCTTCTGGTTTTGTCTCCTCATGCACAACACTATTTTGTCAAGAGCTTTCGTTCTATTTATAATCAAAATGAAAAGCTTCCTCTTAAAAGCAAAGGCCTTATCAACTCGTTCTTTCTGTTTCAGTGCCTCTCTCCTCCTTCTATACATTTTTTTAATTTCTCTACATTTACAACCAAACATCCTGGCTCTGATTTCCTTGAACTGCTTCTGTCTCCTGGTTAAGGTGCGTCCATCTTTGTTACATTCTTTCCTGTTACATAGATTTTGTTCACTCTTATTCTTTCTCATAGTTTTCGTTTTATTTTCATTATTTTGTCATCTTTGCAGGTGTCCACATATATTTTTAAGAAATGACTTTGTCCTCTTAAGAGTAGCTCTTTTTTCTTTCACCACTTTTTCTGCATTCCCCCCCTTTTGTGTCTCAGTTCTGCAGAGATACTGTAGTTGTTTCTGTTGCTCCTTCCACCAAGCTTTAATAGGCATTCTAACTGTCCGTAGTTGTGTATATATTGTTCCGTAAAAAAAAGATGTACATTTAAATTTATACTTTAGCCAATGTACCAACTACTTTACTACTGACTTACACATAATACAAAAACAGTTTTTATGTTATGTTACAGTTTGAATTCTACAGATGAACCTAGCTATATAACTACATGCACTTCAATATACCAAACCCAACGGAAAACACAAACTGTTATTTATTAGATACCTCCAGGGTTTGTGGATTCCCTTGGAGAAGACTGAGACATTAGGCAAAATACAGCAACATTTGGAGTTTTGGGGGAAATGGGAAGAAAGTGCTACAGAAGAAAGCATCTGTTTCTTTCCCTGCAAAGGGTATCAACAAAGGGTTTGTGGGGCTGAAATCACATCTTAAAGATGATTGTAGCTCATGCACAGCAGGTTACTACAATGTTCAAAACATTACTGTTTTGAAGTCAATATGTATGGTGCACCCAGGGTATCACTCTCCGGACTGGAGTGTAAAGAACATCAAATTGTAGCATCCCCCCCAAAGGGGAATGTCCCCCTAGGCACCAAGCTGGTCCTCGGTCAAGGATTTTGATACTTTTTAAATCCTTTTGAAATAACAACAGTGGTCTAAGTTGATCATTCACTCATTGAATGTATTGTTCGTTCAATTTTCACAAATTAACTTCATTCGTGAAGCATACAATATCCCCTGATGAAGGGCTGTATGCCCGAAATGCATTGGGAAAACTAAAGATGTGAAACTGAAAATCCATGTGATGGACTAAAACAACCGTTGCAATGCATTCTGGATATTGTATGCTTCACGAATGAAGTTAATTTGTAACGCCTTAGCAGCTTCCTCCAACACTCTGGACTCCATCCAGTGAGACAATAGCGTTTTGGGTGGAATTGCGCGATTTTTTTTTACCTGGCCACATTTAGCAAAGTTGACAATTTTAATCAAATCGTGAAGCTACGAAGTTTGCAGCTTTCACACAACTTTGCCTGGGGTGAAAGTTTCCCACAAGAGTGTTTTTGCACAAGATTTTGCCCACAAAAAATGTGGGGGTTTTTTCTCACGGGAGAAAATGTAACGCAAAGTAAAATTTTGTGGGAGTTTCTTTTTTTCCAACTTTATCAAATTAGTGTAAAGTCTCGAACGCCTGCCTTTTTTCCACAGACCTGAATAACTGTTACCTGAAGATATAGACGGAGGAAAAAGAGAGACCAGAAAAGGAAATCTACACGGGGATCACGTCAGAGACGGACAGAAAGAAGGGGCAAATGTCTAAACTGCATTTTCATTTTTTGCAAATTTATCTTAAACTTTCGTTTATTAGCAAAACCTCAGTGGGCTTGGCAATGCTTTTTTTTTTTCTTTCAATTCAAAACATTTTATAATAAGTTGTTTGCTTTTCTCAATATCCCGAGAACATTAGGAAGTAATAATAAATATTAATTTCAACTACAGAGTAAGAAAAAGTATTGGAGTGGAGGTTGTGAAATAAATAACTATTTTTTAACACAAGTGACGTCAATAGTTGTAAATTCTGAGCCCATTTTATGTTGAAATTCAAGATATATCAAAACGTGTAAATAAGTAAAAGTATCGTCGCACAACGGTTTTAAACTCAGAGTAACAGCATGTTTTCAAAACACCAGAAAAAAATCTATTTCTAGACGACTTTCCAGTTAAGCGCGCAGCTGTGGGTCCTTCATAAAGTAAGAATTTTCCACTGTGGTTGTTTTCGATGTTTGAGAACGAAATAAAAATAGCTTATATAGTGCCTTCGACTGCAGTGTGACAGTTCCGAAGCGCTCTAAGCAGCAAATCGAATTATTTCCCAATTTAATAGTTGATACGCAATAAATCGACAAGGGGAGGATGAAGGTCTGAGTGGGCCCTGCCGCAAATCGAACTTGTGACTGGCTGGTCACGCAACGATGCTAGCAGCAAGCCTTTAACTCGGGACCACCCTTAGCTTTAATAAAGTAATGTGTTGTAAGTATTTCTCAAACTCGGCTAATGCGAGTTCTGTTTTAGCCTGTCTTGCTGCTCTGTGCTGAAGAGGCAATGGAGGCGACATTTTTACATGAGCAGAAAGGAAGGCACTACGATCACACGAGAAAGAAAGGCGCTGTTTTAAGCATCGCCCTGTTGAATGCGCAGCGTTTAAAAGGACAGTTACTGCCCGGTCCTTGCTTTTTATCTTGCATGAGCAGCGCCATTCACATAACAAGCATTTGCAATGCAATCGGTCTCGCCTTTGGGACCTTTTATATGTACTTACCTATGCAGCACATTATTACATTACAGCGTCTGAGTGACAGACTCTCGTCCCAGCAGGCCAGTGCCTTTCTAAAGCTAGTCGAAATGTGGCAATCGGACACCTATTTGGTGGCACCTGGCATAGCAGCGGCTGACATTGCCTCAGCCATTCTGCCACTAGATTGACTTTGAAGTGTCCCCACTAACAGTGTGTGTCCCATCCGCCTACCGATAACAGAACCTGACCAATCATAAAGACACAGTTACAGTCGAAAAAACATTGTGTCTTTTATTTACTCTGTTGTTGTCAGCCTAAGACAGCCATCTCTCAAAGACGTTTAACAATCACAAAACCTTCCACTTGCTTGGATGGATTTCGTCAGCTGGTCAGTGGACAGTAAACAATTGTAAAATGCCAAAGGGATGTGTTCTACACCCAATATATAAACGTGAATAAATTAACTTAAGAAAAAAAGAGATAGTGGGCAGAAATTTGTATTAATACATCATACATTATCATTTTTTGCAGTATTTTTAAATATAGCACAAACTCGCCCCAAGGTTTTTGGAGCTCTGTATATGAGCACCAGTTGCATTACACAAGGTCACCTTTATTTTGTTTTTGTAGGCATGGGGAGATTTACAGGCACATGCATCAAAGCTTTTTGCGATCGCAAACGGTGCGATTCGCAAAAATCGGCCGTTTGCGATCGCAAAATTAGCTTTTGCGATGCATCAAGGGTCAAGGCCCTCGCAATTTGAGAATTCGCAATTAATTGCGAGTTCTCAAATTGCGATTGCATTTAAAAGTAGCGATTTCGCTAATAGGGGGCGGAAATTACCATGAAGTTGAACTTCATGGTAATTTGCAAAAACTTTGAAAAATGCACTAAAGTACATTTTTCAAAGTACTATTTTACACACACATATGCTCTTGGGGCATGTGTGTGTGCAAGATGTACTCATATGCAGGTTTCAGGGGTGCAACAGGGTGTCCTTTTGACACCCTGGCTCCCTTGAAATTGCATTCTCAATTTGCGATTCTCTAATTGAGAATCGCAAATTGAGAATGTCTTCCCATTCATTCCTATGGGCCTCTAGGCCCATAGGAATGAATGGGGAGGTATTCCTTAATTGCCACTCGCAATTTGAGAGTCGCAATTAAGGAATGTTTAGAAATTGCTATTTTTTTTTAAGCGATTTCTACATGCATAAGCTTTTTCGATTCCTTAAAAATCGCAATTAAGAAATCGCAAAATCCAACATTGATGCATGTGCCTGTTAGTGATTTATCCAGAATCACAGTATGGGGAGCCTGTGGTACTGCACCCTTTCCCTGCTTCGTACACAGAACAGTAAATGTTGCTGTACCCACAATAATGTGCTGCATAGGTAAGTACATATAAGGTCCCAAAGGCGAGACCGATTGCATTGCAAATGCTTGTTTAAAACTAGACACCCGGGTGAATCCAGGATGGAGTGACTTGTGACACTATGACTAGCTTATGTTACCCAGAATCCCTTGCAAACCTCAAAATTTGTCCAAAGAAAACACATTTTCTTCACATTTCAGTGATGGAAAGTTCTGGAATCTGCAGGGAGCCACAAACCTACACCCACCCCGCATTCCCCCACGTCTTCCAATAAAAATAGTGATATTTCATTTCAAATAACTTTATTTTGGCTTAAGCCATAAAAGTGAACACAATAAATAAATACAGATCATTCTTAAGCACAAAGTTATCAGTACTCGGCTATCCACATCCATAATTCAAAAATCATCAATAGCTACATTCAAATTCCTACTACAAAGCTCACAATATATAATAATAAAAACCCATTTTATTTTTTTAAATATTATAAAAATAGTACATTAATCAACCCTTAGAGTCCCTTAGCAGCAATGGTGGCCCTCCTTTTACCCACATCAGCCCCAAGAATTTTGCAACAGCGGAGACGCATCAGTACGTAATGTTCTTAGGGCAATCATGTGACTTGAGGTACCCAGCAACCTGCACACTGGTGCAATCCAAAAGCAACGAAGCCTAATGTATGCGGGTCAGTTTCCTGTTGGCCTACACAGGGTGGGCACTCCTCACCGGATGAACTTTCCCATTTTGCTGTAAACACTTTGACAGGGAGTGCGCTCACTCTAAACTGATGGTAAGGCTTCCTGTCAAGAGGAGCAGTGACCAAGTCCCAATACGGCTCTAATGCAGATGTGGACATAAAATTTAAAAACTCGCGGGTCAGTGATGCATCCCCCACCGCGCGCTCTTCCTGCTGGAAGGCGTAAGTCCAATACTCCTTTTTCAACATGTCTTTCGAGGGAGGCTTCTCAACCTCAAGGCAAAGGCCTCGGTCACTGAGACCGAGGCCTTCAGAAGCTGCCTCACTGAGGACAGCCATGGAAATTTATTAGCTTTATCCAACTTGAGTAATTCTTCTAAGGCGGCTGCATAATGCCTCAGTTCCGGAGTGGACCAGAGCATACGCCAATATAAAAGGGGTCGCAAATCAGCTTTTTGGGTTACCTTTTTCAAGCTCAAATCCATGAATTAAGGGCGCCAGGGAGTGCTTTTTGGAAGAAAAAACAGTTCTCTCACAAATTTCTTCTCAGATTTTATAAGGCCCGTGATATCGCCTGAAACCCCCCCCAGCTCAGAGCTATACATGGGAGTACCCAGAGCTTTTCATTCATAAATTTTCAAAGCAGGTGCAACCGGCCTGGCATGTGAAGCACGATGTTCTTCTGGAATCACTCCCGTTCTCTGCCTATGTTTTATGGTAGCAACATCAATGTGCAGGCCCCAGGATAGATTAGGTGCATGTTTGATGCCCAAGTATGTGAATGAATCCACCTGTGCTAATGAGGCATGTAGTGAAGCCCCGGGAGTCATGGGGCAACCAAGGGAGGCGTGTAGTGAAGCCCCAGGAGTCGTGGGGCACCCAAGGGAGGCGTGTAGTGAAGCCCCAGGAGTCGTGGGGCACCCTAGGGAGGCGTGTAGTGAAGCCCCAGGAGTCGTGGGGCACCCTAGGGAGGCATGTAGTGAATCCTCGGGAGCCATGGGGCACCCAAGGGAGGCGTGTACTGAACCCCTGGGAGCCATGGGGCACCCTAGGGAGGCGTGTAGTGAACCCCTGAGAGCCAAGGGGCACTCTAGGGAGGCATGTAGTGAACCCCTGAGAGCCATGGGGCACCCTAGGGAGGCATGTAGTGAACCCCCGGGAGCCAAGGGGCACTCTAGGGAGGCGTGTAGTGAACCCCTGAGAGCCATGGGGCACCCTAGGGAGGCATGTAGTGAACCCCCGGGAGCCATGGGGCACCCAAGGGAGGCATATAGTGAATCCTCGGGAGCCATGGGGCACCCAAGGGAGGCGTGTACTGAACCCCTGGGAGCCATGGGGCACTCTAGGGAGGCGTGTACTGAACCCCTGGGAGCCATGGGGCACCCTAAGGAGGTGTGTAGTGAACCCTTGAGAGCCATGGGGCACTCTAGGGAGGTGTGTAATGAGCCCCCGAGGGCCATGGGGCACTCTAAGGAGGCGTGTAGTGAACCCTTGAGAGCCATGTGGCACTCTAGGGAGGTGTGTAATGAGCCCCCGAGAGCCATGGGGCACTCTAAGGAGGCGTGTAGTGAACCCTTGAGAGCCATGGGGCACTCTAGGGAGGTGTGTAATGAGCCCCTGAGAGCCATGGGGAACTCTAGGGAGGCGTGTAATGAACCCCCCGGCAGCCACGTGGCAAACTAGGGAGGAGTGTAGTAAAGCTCCAAGTGCCATGGGGCACCCTAGGGAGGAGTGTAGTGAACCCCTGAGCGCCATGGGGCAAACTAAGGAGGAGTGTAGTGAACCCCCGGAAGCCACAGGCCACTCTAGGGAGGCGTGTAGTGAACCCCCGGAGCCACGGGGCACCCTAGGGAGTCGTGTAATGAACCCTCAAGAGCCATGGGACACCCTAGGGAGGTGTGTAGTGAACCCCTGGGAGCCATGGGGCACTCTACGGAGGCATGTAGTGAACCCCTGGGAACCACGGGGCACCCCAGGGAGGCGTGTAGTGAACCACCGGGAGCACCAGGGCACCATAGGGAGGCATGTAGTGCACCCCTGGGAGCCATGGAGCCCTCTAGGGAGGCATGTAGTGAATCCCTGGGAACCATGATGGACCTCTAAGGAGGTGTGTAATGAACCCCCGGGAGCCACGGGGCACCCTAGGGAGGTGTGTAATGAACCCTCGAGAGCCATGGGGCACCCTAGGGAGGCGTGTAGTGAACCCCTGGAGCCACGGGGCACCCTAGGGGGGTGTGTAGTGAACCCCCGGGGCACCCTAGTGAGGTGTGTAATGAACCCCGGGGAGCTATGGGGCACCCTAGGGAGGCGTGTAGTGAACCCCCGGGAGCCATGGGGCACACTGGGGAGGTGTGTAGTGAACCCCCGGAGCCACGGGGCACCCTAGGGAGGTGTGTAATGAACCCCGGGGAGCTATGGGGCACCCTAGGGAGGCGTGTAGTGAACCCCCGGAGCCACGGGGCACCCTGGGGAGGTGTGTAGTGAATCCCCGGAGCCACAGGGCACCCTAGGGAGGTGTGTAGTGAACCCCCGGAGCCACGGGGCACCCTAGGGAGGTGTGTAATGAACCTCGGGGAGCTATGGGGCACCCTAGGGAGGCGTGTAGTGAACCCCCGGGAGCCATGGGGCACCCTGGGGAGGTGTGTAGTGAACCCCTGGGAGCCATGGGGAACCCTAGGGAGGTGTGTAGTGAACCCCTGGGAGCCACGGGGCACCCTAGGGAGGTGTGTAATGACCCCCCAAGAGCCATGGGACACCCTAGGGAGGCGTGTAGTGAACCCCTGGGAACCACGGGGCACCCCAGGGAGACATGTAGTGAACCCCCGTGAGCACCAGGGCACCCTAGGGAGGCATGTAGTGAACCCCTGGGAGCCACGGGGCACCCCAGGGAGACATGTAGTGAACCCCCGGGAGCACCAGGGCACCCTAGGGAGGCATGTAGTGAACCCCTGGGAGCCATGGATAGGGTGACCAGGCGTCCCGGATTTGCCCGGACTGTCCCGGTTTTTCACCAGCTGTCCCGGCAGAATTCAGGAAATGTAGCTCCTGTCCCGGTTTTTAGAGAGGGTCGACAGAAAACGGCGGGAGGTGCTTTTTTATGTTTTACAAAGCAGGGATTGTTAGCAGTTGTTTCAAGGAAGCAGTTCAATTAACAGGCAAGCTTCTGGGTTCAAAAATTGCATTTTATGTATGTTCTAACTGCCTGTTCTGTAATTCTCTGCTGCGGAGCGCTGTCATTCTGTGCGCTCGCTTGACGTAAAATTATAGTCCTTCTTCTATTTTTGTGAAATGTCCCGGTTTTTTGCTTTAAAATTCTGGTCACCCTAGCCATGGAGCCCTCTAGGGAGGCATGTGATGAACCCCTGGGAACCATGGGGCACTCTAGGGAGGTGTGTAATGAACCCCCGGGGCACCCTAGGGATGTGTGTAATGAACCCCCGGGGCACCCTAGGGATGTGTGTAATGAACCCCTGGGGCACCCTAGGGATGTGTGTAATGAACCCTCGAGAGCCACGGGGCACCCTAGGGAGGCGTGTAGTGAACACCTGGAGCAACGGGGCACCCTAGGGGGGCGTGTAGAGAATCCCCGAGAGCCACGGGGCACTCTAGGGAGGTGTGTAGTGAACCCCCGGAGCACCCTAGGGAGGACTGTAATGAACCCCGGGAGCCATGGGGCACCCTAGGAAGGCGTGTAGTGAACCCCCGGGAGCCATGCGGCACCCTGGGGAGGTGTGTAGTGAACCCCCGGGAGCCATGGAGCACCCTAGGGAGGAGTGTAGTGAACCCCCGGAGCACCCTAGGGAGGTGTGTAATGAACCCCCAAGAGCCATGGGACACCCTAGGGAGGCGTTTAGTGAACCCCTGGGAGCCATGGGGCACTCTAGGGAGGCATGTAGTGAACCCCTGGGAACCACGGGGCACCCCAGGGAGATGTGTATTGAACCCCCGGGCACCCTAGGGAGGCATGTAGTGAACCCCTGGGAACCATGGGGCACTCTAGGGAGGTGTGTAATGAACCCCCGGGGCACCCTAGGGATGTGTGTAATGAACCCTCGAGAGCCATGGGGCACCCTAGGGAGGCGTGTAGTGAACCCCTGGAGCAACGGGGCACCCTAGGGGCGTGTAGTGAATCCCGAGAGCCACGGGGCACTCTAGGGAGGTGTGTAGTGAACCCCGGAGCCACGGGGCACCCTAGGGAGGTGTGTAATGAACCCCGGGGAGCTATGGGGCACCCTAGGGAGGTGTGTAGTGAACCCCCGGGAGCCATGGGGCACCCTAGGGAGGCGTGTAGTGAACCCCGGGGGCCATGGGGCACCCTAGGGAGGAGTGTAGTGAAGCCCCAAGAGCCTTGGGGCACCCTAGGGAGGCATGTAGTGAACCCCTGAGAGCCATGGGGCACTCTAGGGAGGCATGTAATGAACCCCGGGAGCCATGGGGCACTCTAGGGAGGTGTGTAGTGAACCACCGACAGCCACGGGGCACCCTAGGGAGGCGTGTAGTGAACCCCCGGCAGCCACGGGGCTCTCTAGGGAGGTGTGTAGTGAACCCCCCCCCCCCCCCGAGAGCCATGGGCACCCTAGGGAGGCGTTTACTGAACCCCAGGCAGCCACGGGGCACTCTAGGGAGGTGTGTAGTGAACACCCAAGAGCCATGGGGCACCCTAGGGAGGCGTGTAGTGAACCCCCGGAGCCACGGGGCACCCTAGGAAGGCATGTAGTGAACCCCTGAGAGCCATGGGGAACTCTAGGGAGGCATGTAATGAACCCCCGGGAGCCATGGGGCACTCTAGGGAGGTGTGTAATGAACCCTCGAGAGCCACGGGGCACCCTAGGGAGGCGTGTAGTGAACCCCTGGAGCAACGGGGCACCCTAGGGGGGCGTGTAGTGAACACCTGGAGCAACGGGGCACCCTAGGGGGGCGTGTAGAGAATCCCCGAGAGCCACGGGGCACTCTAGGGAGGTGTGTAGTGAACCCCCGGAGCACCCTAGGGAGGAATGTAATGAACCCCGGGGAGCTATGGGGCACCCTAGGAAGGCGTGTAGTGAACCCCCGGGAGCCATGGGGCACCCTGGGGAGGTGTGTAGTGAACCCCTGGGAGCCATGGGGAACCCTAGGGAGGTGTGTAGTGAACCCCCGGGAGCCATGGGGCACCCTAGGGAGGAGTGTAGTGAACCCCCGGAGCACCCTAGGGAGGTGTGTAATGAACCCCCAAGAGCCATGGGACACCCTAGGGAGGCGTGTAGTGAACCCCTGGGAGCCATGGGGCACTCTAGGGAGGCATGTAGTGAACCCCTGGGAACCACGGGGCACCCCAGGGAGACGTGTATTGAACCCCCGGGCACCCTAGGGAGGCATGTAGTGAACCCCTGGGAACCATGGGGCACTCTAGGGAGGTGTGTAATGAACCCCCGGGGCACCCTAGGGATGTGTGTAATGAACCCTCGAGAGCCATGGGGCACCCTAGGGAGGCGTGTAGTGAACCCCTGGAGCAACGGGGCACCCTAGGGGGGCGTGTAGTGAATCCCCGAGAGCCACGGGGCACTCTAGGGAGGTGTGTAGTGAACCCCCGGAGCCACGGGGCACCCTAGGGAGGTGTGTAATGAACCCCGGGGAGCTATGGGGCACCCTAGGGAGGTGTGTAGTGAACCCCCGGGAGCCATGGGGCACCCTAGGGAGGCGTGTAGTGAACCCCCGGGGGCCATGGGGCACCCTAGGGAGGAGTGTAGTGAAGCCCCAAGAGCCTTGGGGCACCCTAGGGAGGCATGTAGTGAACCCCTGAGAGCCATGGGGCACTCTAGGGAGGCATGTAATGAACCCCCGGGAGCCATGGGGCACTCTAGGGAGGTGTGTAGTGAACCACCGACAGCCACGGGGCACCCTAGGGAGGCGTGTAGTGAACCCCCGGCAGCCACGGGGCTCTCTAGGGAGGTGTGTAGTGAACCCCCCCGAGAGCCATGGGCACCCTAGGGAGGCGTTTACTGAACCCCAGGCAGCCACGGGGCACTCTAGGGAGGTGTGTAGTGAACACCCAAGAGCCATGGGGCACCCTAGGGAGGCGTGTAGTGAACCCCCGGAGCCACGGGGCACCCTAGGAAGGCATGTAGTGAACCCCTGAGAGCCATGGGGCACTCTAGGGAGGTGTGTAGTGAACCACCGACAGCCACGGGGCACCCTAGGGAGGCGTGTAGTGAACCCCCGGCAGCCACGGGGCACCCTAGGGAGGCGTGTAGTGAACCCCCGGCAGCCACGGGGCTCTCTAGGGAGGTGTGTAGTGAACCCCCGAGAGCCATGGGCACCCTAGGGAGGCGTGTACTGAACCCCAGGCAGCCACGGGGCACTCTGGGGAGGTGTGTAGTGAACACCCAAGAGCCATGGGGCACCCTAGGGAGGCGTGTAGTGAACCCCCGGAGCCACGGGGCACCCTAGGGAGGTGTGTAGTGAACCCCCGGAGCACCCTAGGGGGGTGTGTAGTGAATCCCCGGAGCCACGGGGCACCCTAGCGAGGTGTGTAGTGAATTCTCGAAAAATGAATTGCAATCCAAAAACCATGAAGTCTGGCCTGAACACTTTCTAAACATTCCTTTATTTGATTACTCCTTGGTGCATCTACACTTCTCGTTCGGCGCTACACACTGCTCAGGCCCCTGGATGTGAGAGGCGGGAGGGCCCCTGGGGCCCCACGGAGGAGCGCCCCTCACCACTGTCCCTCGGGCTCGTCTCAAGAGGCAGAGGCTGGGTAATAGGGCCTGGTTTGGGGCCGCCAGACTCTCAAAATGAAAAAACAAACAGGACATCCCGCAGACATAGAAAGAGGACAGCAGTGCGGCATTTACCGAGGGGCACAGAATGGGGTGATGGAGAGCGCTCCCAGGGCTTTAAGTGAGCCGGTCCTGCCGGGGCTCAGCACCGGCGGTTCTAGAAAGCAGGCGCTGAGACGGGTCCCTCTCGGGCTCTCCTTGTCTCTCACCTCTGCAGTGGGCCATGGCTCAAAGCCTTTGATGTCACTTCACAGGGACTCGCTGCAGTTCTTGCAGTCTGGTCACTCCAGAACTGAAGCATTGCCAATGTTCTGTACAACAAAGCCGTGGTTGTTGCTGATTTATCTTATGCAACTAACAACCACTGGCAAAGCCAATAGCCCTGGCTTGTTGTGGGTGAACTGTTACGCGTTGTGTTACATATCTGGATGCAATGAGAGAAGCGCAGAACACCAGTCGGGCGGCGCACTATGCTTAGTGCCAATATCAGCAACACTCCCCATCCCACACACAGCAATACCATTAGGAAATAAACCACACGACACCTTGTTTGTGGAGAAAACTGCTGCAGGTTTATTTGCATAACAAATATGCCAACATCAATCAATCAATCAATCACAGAATTTGTAGAGCGCACTACTTACCCGCGAGGGTCTCAAGGCGCTGGGGAGAGGGAAGGGGGGGGGTGGGGTGCTGCTACTGGTCGAACAGCCAGGTCTTGAGTAGCCTCCTGAAGGTCAGCAGGTCTTGGGTCTGTCGTAGGCTTAGTGGAAGGGTGTTCCAGGTCTTGGCTGCGAGGTGTGAGAAGGATCTGCAGCCGGTGGTTGTTCTTCGAATGCGAGGGACGGTGGCGAGGGAGAGGTCGGCGGAGCGGAGCTGGCGGTTGGGGACGTAGAAGAAGAGTCGTCTGTTGAGGTACGCTGGGCCAGTCTTGTGGAGTGCCTTGTGTGCGTGGGTGAGGAGTTTGAAGGTGATCCTCCTGTCGACGGGGAGCCAGTGCAGGTTCCTCAAGTGGGGGGTGATGTGGCTGTGGCGTGGTACGTCGAGGATCAGGCGTGCGGAGGCGTTTTGTATGCGTTGCAGTCGCTTGATGAGCTTGGCCGGGGCTCCCGCGTAGAGGGCGTTCCCATAGTCAAGTCTGCTACTGACGAGGGCCTGGGTGACTGTTCTTCTCGTGTCTGTCGGGATCCACCTGTAGATCTTGCGAAGCATGCGGAGGGTGTTGAAGCAGGAGGAGGAGACTGCGTTGACTTGCTTGGCCATGGAGAGCGTTGAGTCGAGGATGACTCCCAGGTTGCGTGCGTGGTCGGTGGGTGTCGGGGCTGCTCCCAGCGTCGTTGGCCACCAGGAGTCGTCCCAGGCTGAGGGGTTGGAGCTGAGGATGAGGACCTCCGTTTTGTCCGTGTTCAGCTTTAGTCGGCTGATCTTCATCCAATCGGCGACGGCCTTCATTCCTTCATGGAGATTGGCTTTGGCGGCGAGGGGGTCCTTGGTGAGGGAGAGGATCAGTTGAGTGTCGTCGGCGTAGGAGATAATGTTGAGGTCGTGCTGTCTGGCGATGCGTGCGAGCGGGGCCATGTAGATGTTGAACAGTGTTGGGCTGAGGGACGATCCCTGGGGTACGCCGCAGATGATCTTGGAGGCTTCGGATCAGAAAGGTGGGAGGCAGACTCTCTGGGTTCTGCCGTCGAGGAAGGAGGTGGTCCATTCTAGGGCCTTGTCTCGGATCCCTGCGTCGTGGAGGCATGCGCGTAGAGTGCGGTGGCAGACAGTGTCGAAGGCGGCGGAGAGGTCCAGCAGGATGAGGGCTGCGGTCTCACCATTGTCCAGCAGGATCCTGATGTCGTCGGTGGCGGCGATGAGGGCAGTCTCAGTGCTGTGGTTGCTGCGGAACCCTGATTGGGATGGGTCCAGGATGCTGTTTTCTTCGAGGTATCGGGTTAGCTGTTTGTTGACGATCTTCTCGATGACCTTGGCTGGGAACGGAAGCAGGGAGATGGGCCGGAAGTTCTTGAGGTCTCTCGGGTCCGCCTTGGGTTTTTTGAGTAGGGCGTTGATCTCTGCGTGTTTCCAGCTCTCTGGGAAGGTCACGGTCTCGAAGGAGAGATTGATGATGTTGCACAGGTGGGGTGCGATGGAGCTGCTGGCTTTGTTGAAGATGTGGTGCGGGAAAGGGTCTGACGGGGAGCCGGAGTGTATCGTGCTCATGGTCTTGATGGTGTCCTCGATGTTCACGCTGGCCCAGGCTGGCAGGGGGTCGTGGTCGATGGTGTGCGGCGGGTCTGGTGCATCGATCTTAGTTGGGGCTGTCTGGGTGTTGAAGCTGTCGTGGATGTCGGCGATCTTGCGGTGAAAGAAGGTGGCGAGGGAATCGCACAGGGGTTGCGACGGCGGGATGTCGTTGGTGTTGGAGCTGGGATTGGAGAGTTCCTTCACGATGTTGAAAAGCTCCTTGCTGTTGTGTGCGTTGTTGTCGAGGCGGTCTTTGAAGGAGATTTTCTTGGCGGACCTGATGAGGTGGTGGTGGTTACGGATGGCGTCTTTGTGGGCTGTGTGGCTGTCCGGTGTCTTATCACTGTGCCATTTCTTCTCTAGTTTCCGGCAGGTACGCTTGGAAGCTAGGAGTTCCGAGGTGAACCAGCTGGCTCTTTTGGTGGTGTCGCTGTAGGTGAGCTTTTTCAGCGGGCGAGGGTGTTGGCACAGTCGTCCATCCATCGTCTGAGGTTGCAGGCAGCGTCGTCGGTGTTGGATGGGTCGGAGGGAGGGCTGAGAGCGAGGGTTGCCCGAAGTTGGTCTTCGGTGACTTTGCTCCAGCAGCGGCGTGGGATTTGTTGGGTGTGGTGGTGTGTGGTGGGTTTCTGGAAGGTGAAATGGATGCAGCGGTGGTCGGTCCAGAGGAGTTCCGTGGTGTGGCTGAAGGAGACGTGGGAGCTTGAAGAGAAGATGGGGTCAAGCGTGTGGCCGGCGGAGTGGGTCAGTGTTGTGACGAGCTGGCTCAGACCGAGGTTGGCGAGGCTGTCGATCAGGGTGGTGGAGTTGCGGTCGTTGTTGTTCTCCAGGTGAAAGTTCAGGTCTCCGAGGAGGATGTAGTCGGTAGAGGTCAGGGCGTGCGTGCTGATGAAGTCGGCGATGGAGTCGCTAAACTGGGGTCGGGGCCCAGGGGGTCTGTAGACAAGGGTGCCTCTAAGGGTGGTGTTGGGGTCCGTGTGGATCTGGAAGAACATGGTGGGTTATCTTACGGGCGATCCACGGGCAGGCAACCCCTCCGCCGCCTGCCCGCCTGATGAGCCATTACACCGTGGCCGTCGCCAATCTGTGCTTACCAATTTTGGGGGAGGGGCTAACCCCTCCCACCGGTGGACCGCCAATCCACCCCCTTACTCACGCCCCCGAAGGGGCGGAGCGTTCCAGGCAACCCCCGGTTGCTCAGCCCCACAACCGCCCGTAGGACTAATGGGGTGCCGTCGCTCATCCAGGGTCCGACGCGAGGACCTCCCTGGGTACACTTGGCTTTTGCACCCTTGTTGTGCTACTGCAGAGGGTACCCTTCTGTACCTTACAGCCTCTGGAACGCCCTGTAACTCCTCCTGCAACACAAAATAACACGTTAGAACACAACTCCCACCCCAAACCCTGCACGTAAGCGGTAGGGAGGGAAACGGCGTCAAGGGCAGCCACAAAGAGGCCGCCAGGTGGGCGGGGAGAGGCACTTATACTGCATCCCCCACCCACCCCTACCAGGAAATGACGCAGCATGGACCCCAGGGGTCCCCCAACAACTAGACTGGCTCATGTGCCCTCATGTGGCACTAAGGCGGCCGCCCTCTAAGAGGGTCCCCTTCGTGAACCATGGGCAGCCAACAAAATGCAGATTTTTAGCTCAAGTGCTTTTAAGCCACGCCCTTAATTACATCGGGCACACCCCGCTGAGAGACGCCCCAGTTTTTTCATCCCACTTAAAGCCTTGGAGCTCCCTAGTATTAGGGTGACCAGACTTCCCGGATTTGCCCGGACAGTCCCGGTTTTTCACCCATGATGTCTGCAATTTTGGCTCATGTCCCGGTTTTTAGGGGGGTCGACTGAAAACAGTGAGAGGCACTTTTTTGGGTGTTCTAAAGCTGTGCTAGTTAGCAGCTGTTATAAGTAAGCAATGTAATTAATAGGTATGATGTTGGTTGTAGAAATGACATTTTATCTATTTTCTTAATGCATCTTCTGTGATCCTATGTTGATGAGAGCTGTCATTCTGTGCCAACGATTGTAGTCCCTTTTCTATTTTTCCAAAATATCCCGGTTTTTGGTTCTCAACATCTGGTCACCCTACCTAGTATCGAAAATACAGAGAGGCATTAAGGGTCATTAAATGCAACTCTTTCACAGAGTATCTGTCACCTGAGTTAATTACATGACTTTATAATTCAGACAGTCACTGGGCCCATTTCCTTCCTTCCTTGCACCATCGTCCATGACACACTGGTACAGCACGTGCAGTGGCACCGGGTTCACGGGCCCATTCTCTTCCTTGCACCAGGGCCCATGATGAACAGGCTAGGGGCGTAGCTTCCGTGGGTACAGCAGGTGCAGTGGCACCGGGACCACGGGCCCATTCCCTTCCTTACACCAGGCTCCATGACGCACTGTCTAGGGGCGAAGCTTCCATGGGTACAGCAGGTGCAGTGGCACCGGGCCCACAGGGCCATCTTCTTCCGAGCACCAGGCTCCATGACGCACTCGCTAGGGGCGTGGCTTCCATGGGTACAGCAGGTGCAGTGGCACCGGGTCTACAGGCCCATCTCCTTCCTTCCGTGCACCAGGCTCCATGACGCATTGTCTAGGGGCGAAGCTTCCATGTGTACAGCCGGTGCAGTGGCACCGGGGTTCGCTGGGCCTATTTCCTTCCTGACATCAGGGTCCATGACACACTGGCTAGGGGCGTATCTTCCACGGGTACAGCCGGTGCCGTGGCACCAGAGTCCACTGGGCCCATTTCCTTCCTTGCACCAGACTCCATGACGCACTGGCTAGGGGCGTAGCTTCCCTAGGTACAGCAGGTGCAGTGGCACCGGGTCCACAAGCCCATCTCCTTCCTTCCTTGCACCAGGCTCCATGACGCACTGGCTAGGGGCGTAGCTTCCCTAGGTACAGCAGGTGCAGTGGCACCGGGTCCACAAGCCCATCTCCTTCCTTCCTTGCACCAGGCTCCATGACGCACTGGCTAGGGGCGTGGCTTCCATGGTTACAGCAGGTGCAGTGGCACTGGGTCCACAGGCCCATCTCCTTCCTTCCGTGCACCAGGCTCCATGACGCACTGGCTAGGGGCGAAGCTTCCTTGGGTACAGCCGGTGCAGTGGCACCGGGGTTCGCTGGGCCCATTTCCTACTGTGCACTAGGGCCCATGATACACTGGCTAGGGGCGTAGCTTCCATGGGTACAGCCGGTGCAGTGGAACCGGGTTCACGGGCCCATTTCCTTTCTTCTTTGGCCTAGGGCCCATGACGCACTGGCTAGGGGCGTAGCTTCCATGAGTACAGCCGGTGCAGTGGCACCAGGGTCCGCTGGTCTGATTTCCTTCCTTGCACCAGGGCCCATGACACACTGGGTAGGGGCGTATCTTCCACGGGTACAGCCGGTGCAGTGGCACCAGGGTCCGCAGGTCTGATTTCCTTCCTTGCACCAGGGCCCATGACACACTGGCTAGGGGCGTATCTTCCACGGGTACAGCCGGTGCAGTGGCACCGGGGTCCGCTGGGCCCATCTCCTTCCTTCCGTGCACCAGGGCCCATGACACACTGGTACAGCAGGTGCAGTGGCACCGGGTACACGGGCCCATTTCCTTCCGTGCACTAGGGTCCATGACGCACTTGCTAGGGGCGTGGCTTCCATGGGTACAGCAAGTGCAGTGGCACTGGGTCCACAGGCCCATTTCCTTCCGTGCACCAGGCTCCATGACGCACTGTCTAGGGGCGAAGCTTCCATGGGTGCAGTGGCACCAGGGTCCGCTGGTCTCATTTCCTTCCTTGCACCAGGGCCCATGACACACTGTCTAGGAGAATAGCTTCCATGGGTAGAGCAGGTGCAGTGGCACCGGAACCACAAGCCCATCTCCTTCCTTCGTGCACCAGGCTCCATGACGCACTGTCTAGGGGCGTGGCTTCCATGGGTACAGCAAGTGCAGTGGCACTGGGTCCACAGGCCCATTTCCTTCCGTGCACCAGGCTCCATGACGCACTGTCTAGGGGCGAAGCTTCCATGGGTGCAGTGGCACCGGGGTTCGCTGGGCCCATTTCCTTCCTTACACCAGGGTCCATGACACACTGGTACAGCAGGTGCAGTGGCACTGGGTCCACGGGCCCATTTCCTTCTCTGCACTAGGGTCCATGATACACTAGCTAGGGGCGTAGCTTCCATGGGTACAGCAGGTGCAGTGGCACCAGGTCCACAGGCCCATCTCCTTCCTTGCACTAGGGTCCATGATACACTAGCTAGGGGCGTAGCTTCCATGGGTACAGCAGGTGCAGTGGCACCGGGACCACATGCCCATCTCCTTCCTTCCGTGCACCAGGCTCCATGACGCACTGTCTAGGGGAGTGGCTTCCATGGGTATAGCAGGTGCAGTGGCACCGGGTTCACGGGCCCTTTTCCTTCCTTCTTTGCCCTAGGGTCCATGATACACTGGCTAGGAGCGTATCTTCCAAGTTACAGCCGGTGCAGTGGCACCAGGGTCCGCTGGTCTCATTTCCTTCCTTGCACCAGGGTCCATGATACACTGGCTAGGGGCGTATCTTCCACAGGTACAGCCGGTGCAGTGGCACCAGGGTCCACTGGGCTCATTTCCTTCCTTGCACCAGGGCCCATGACACACTGGCTAGGGGCGTATCTTCCACGGGTACAGCCGGTGCAGTGGCACCAGGGTCCGCTGGGCTCATTTCCTTCCTTGCAACAGGACCAATGACGCACTGCCTAGGGGCGTGGCTTCCATGGGTGCAGCAGGTGCAGTGGTACCGGGTCCACAGGCCCATTTCCTTCTTTGCACCAGGGCCGATGACGCACTGACTAGGGTCATGGCTCCCATGGGAACAGGAGGTGCTGTGGCACCGGGGTCCGCTGGACCCATTTCCTTCCTTCTTTGGCCTAGGGCCCATGACGCACTGGCTAGGGGCGTAGCTTCCATGGGTACAGCAGGTGCAGTGGCACCGGGGTCCACGAGCCCATTTCCTTCCTTGCACCAGGGCCCATAACGCACTGGCTAGGGTCATGGCTTCCATGGGTACAGCAGGTGCAGTGGCACCGGGTTCCGCTGGGCTCATTTCCTTCCTTGCACCTGGGTCCATAACACACAGGTCAGGGGCATAGGTTCCATGGGTACAGCAGGTGCAGTGGCACCGGGTCCACAAGCCCATCTCCTTCCTTCCTTGCACCAGTGCCCATGACACACTCGTACAGCAGGTGCAGTGGCACTGGGTCCACAGGCCCATCTCCTTCCTTCCGTGCACCAGGCTCCATGACGCACTGTCTAGGGGCGTGGCTTCCATGGGTGCAGCAGGTGCAGTGGCACCAGAGTCAACGGGCCCATTTCCTTCCGTGCACCAGGCTCCATGACGCACTGGCTAGGGGCGTGGCTTCCATGGGTGCAGCAGGTGCAGTGGCACCGGGTCCACAAGCCCATCTCCTTCCCTCCTTGCACCAGGCTCCATGACGCACTGGCTAGGGGCGTGGCTTCCATGGGTGCAGCAGGTGCAGTGGCACCGGGTCCACAGGCCCATCTCCTTCCATGCACCAGGCTCCATGACGCACTGGGTAGGGGCGTGGCTTCCATGGGTGCAGCAGGTGCAGTGGCACCGGGTCCACGGGCCCATATTCTTCCTTCCTTCCTTCCTTCCTTGCACCAGGGCCGATGACGCCGTGGCTAGGGGCGTAGCTTTCATCGGTAGAGCAGGTGCAGTGGCACCAGGTCCACGGGCCCATCTCTTTCCTTGCACTAGGGCCCATGACGCACTGTTTAGGGGCGTGGCTTCCATGGGTGCAGCAGGTGCAGTGGCACCAGGGTCAACGGGCCCATTTCCTTCCGTGCACCAGGCTCCATGACACTGGCTAAGGGCTTGGCTTCCATGGGTGCAGCAGGTGCAGTGGCACCGGGTCCACAAGCCCATCTCCTTCCCTCCTTGCACCAGGCTCCATGACGCACTGGCTAGGGGCGTGGCTTCCATGGGTGCAGCAGGTGCAGTGGCACCGGGTCCACAGGCCCATCTCCTTCCTTCCGTGCCCCAGGCTCCATGACGCATTGGCTAGGGGCGTGGCTTCCATGGGTGCAGCAGGTGCAGTGGCACCGGGTCCACAGGCCCATCTCCTTCCTTCCTTGCGCCAGGGCCGATGACGCCCTGGCTAGGGGCGTAGCTTTCATGGGTAGAGCAGGTGCAGTGGCACCAGGTCCACGGGCCCATCTCCTTCCTTGCACTAGGGCCCATGACACTGTCTAGGGGCGTGGCTTCAATGGGTGCAGCAGGTGCAGTGGCACCGGGTCCACTGACCCATCACCTTTCTTGCACCAGGGCCCATGACACTCTTGCCACAATTATGCTCAGGGCGCCTGATCACCGACCTTGCTCCCCTTTTTAACACTTGTCTGCACCTCCACAGACCTCGTGTTCATCCTGAGGGTTCGAGGCGTTCTTTGTTTTATTGTATTTTGTAAGGTTTAGAAGGCGGACGAGCATCAGTGAACGAAAGCACTCTCCTCTAATCTGTGGTGAACATCTCCCTCCCCCAGCTCTGCCCCCATCTCTCCCCGGATCTCAGAGTCTACACTTTCTGCTTCTGACGTCACTTCCGCTCTGTCAGCAGTTTGTAATCTTTCCATGGTGGAGGGAGCGGGTGAGGACCCGAAGAATGAGCCGGATACAGCACACTCAGTCACTGTGAGGCCAGAGCACGAAGGCCGGGGTCACTAAGAGGCAATGGGGGAGCAGGCCAGTCCGTGCAACAAGCATTGGCTGCTGTCACTGAAACCACAGGAAGCCGAGACTACTGCGAGCTCACCTGATGCCAAGACCGTCCTCTTGGGGTCAAACCTTTGAGGGGGAGCGAGGCTGCACAGTGAAGGCCTTTGAGGGATGGCGAGGCTGCACAGTGAAGGCCTTTGAGGGGTAGTGAGGCTGCACGATGAAGGCCTTTAAAGGGTAGCGAGGCTGCACAGGGAAGGCCTTTAAAGGGTAGTGATGCTGCACAGGGAAGGCCTTTAAAGGGTAGTGATGCTGCACAGTGAAGACCCTTGAGGGGGTAGCGAAGCTGCATAGTGAAGGACTTTGATGGGTAGTGAGGCTGCACGATGAAGGCCTTTGAGGGGAAGCGAGGCTGCACAGTGAAGGCCTTTAAAGGGTAGCGAGGCTGCACAGGGAAGGCCTTTAAAGGGTAGTGATGCTGCACAGTGAAGACCCTTGAGGGGGTAGCGAAGCTGCATAGTGAAGGACTTTGATGGGTAGCGAGGCTGCACAGGGAAGGCCTTTAAAGGGTAGCGAGGCTGCACAGTGAGGGCCATTGAGGTGCTAGTGACACTGCACAGTGAAGACCCTTGAGGAGGTAGCGAAGCTGCACAGTGAAGGCCTTTGAGCGGGAACCAAGGCTGCACAGGGAAGGCCTTTAAAGGGTAGCGAGGCTGCACAGTGAAGGCCTTTGAGGGGTAGCGAGGCTGCATAGTGAAGGACTTTGAGGGGTAGTGAGGCTGCACAGTGAAGGCCATTGAGGGGGAGTGAGGCTGCACAGGGAAGGCCTTTGAGGGGTAGCGAAGCTGCACAGTGAGGGCAATTGAGATGCTAGTGACACTGCACAGTGAAGACCCTTGAGGAGGTAGCGAGGCTGCACAGTGAAGGCCTTTGAGCGGGAACCAAGGCTGCACAGGGAAGGCCTTTAAAGGGTAGCGAGGCTGCACAGTGAAGGCCTTTGAAGGGTAGCGAGGCACCACAGTGAAGGCCTTTGAAGGGTAGCGAGGCTGCACAGTGAAGGCCTTTGAAGGGTAGCGAGGCTGCACAGTGAAGGCCTTTGAAGGGTAGCGAGGCAGCACAGTGAAGGCCTTTGAAGGGTAGCGAGGCAGCACAGTGAAGGCCTTTGAGAGGTGTGGTGCAGCGGCCAGGGCAGCTGACTTCAGAGCACAGGGTTCACGGTTCGATCCCCGGCTCCGGCGGCAGCTCAGCTCAGCACCATGTGACTCTGGGCAATAGCTCACTTAATTTCCACTACGGCCCCCAGCGCCTTGAGACCCGTAAGGGTGAGTAGCTGCGCTATATAAAAACGGACTTACATTTACTTACAAGGCCTTTGAAGGGTAGCGAGGCTGCACAGTGAAGGCCTTTGAAGGGTAGCGAGGCTGCACAGTGAAGGCCTTTGAGGGGTAGCGAGGCTGCACGGGGAAGGCCTTTGAGGGGTAGCGAGGCTGCACAGTGAAGGCCTTTGAGGGGTAGCGAGGCTGCACAGTGAAGGCCTTTGAGCGGGAACCAAGGCTGCACGGGGAAGGCCTTTGAAGGGTAGCGAGGCTGCACAGTGAAGGCCTCTGATGGGTAGTGAGGCTGTACAGTGAAGGCCTTTGAGGGGGTAGCGAGGCTGCACAGTGAGGGCCTTTGAAGAGTAGCGAGGCTGCACGGTAAAGGTCTTTGAGCGTAGCGAGGTTGCACAGTGAAGGCCTTTGAGGGGGAGCGAGGCTGCACAGTGAAGGCCTTTGAGGGGGAGCGAGGCTGCACAGTGAAGGCCTTTGAGGGGGAGCGAGGCTGCACAGTGAAGGCCTTTGAGGGGGAGCGAGGCTGCACAGTGAAGGCCTTTGAGGGGGAGCGAGGCTGCACAGTGAAGGCTTTTGAGGGGGAGTGAGGCTGCACAGTGAAGGCCTTTGAGGGGTAGCTAGGCTGCACAGTGAAGGCCTTTGAAGGGTAGCGAGGCTGCACAGTGAAGGCCTATGAGGGGGAGCGAGGCTGCACAGTGAAGGCCTATGAGGGGGAGCGAGGCTGCACAGTGAAGGCCTTTGAGGGGTAGCGAGGCTGCACAGTGAAGGCCTTTAAAGGGTAGTGAGGCTGCACAGTGAAGGCCTTTGAGGGGTTGTGAGGCTGCACAGTGAAGGCCTTTGAGGGGTAGCGAGGCTGCACAGTGAAGGCCTTTAAAGGGTAGTGAGGCTGCACAGTGAAGGCCTTTGAGGGGTTGTGAGGCTGCACAGTGAAGGCCTTTGAGGGGGAGAGAGGTAGTACAGTGAGGGACATTGAGGAGCTAGTGATGCTGCACAGTGAAGACCCTTGAGGGGGTAGCGAGGCTGCACAGTGAAGGCCTTTGAGGGGGTACCTAGGCTGCACAGGGAAGGCCTTTAAAGGGTAGCGAGGCTGCACAGTGAAGGCCTTTGAGGGGGTACCTAGGCTGCACAGGGAAGGCCTTTAAAGGGTAGTGATGCTGCACATTGAAGGCCTTTGAGGTGGAGCGAGGCTGCACAGTGAAGGCCTTTGAGGTGGAGCGAGGCTGCACAGTGAAGGCATTTGAGGTGGAGCGAGGCTGCACAGGGAAGGCGCTTGAGGGGTAGCAAGGCTGCACAGTGAAGGCCTTTGAGCAGGAACCAAGGCTGCACAGGGAAGGCCTTTAAAGGGTAGCAAGGCTGCACAGTGAAGGCCTTTGAGCGGGAACCAAGGCTGCACAGGGAAGGCCTTTGAAGGGTTGCGATGCTGCACAGTGAAGGCCTTTGAGGGTTAGCGAGGCTGCACAGTGAAAGCCTTTGAGGGGTAGCGAGGCTGCACAGTGAAGGCCTTTGAGGGCTAGCGAGGCTGCACAGTGAAAGCCTTTGAGGGGTAGCGAGGTTGCACAGTGAAGGCCTTTGAGGGGTAGCGAGGCTGCACAGTGAAGGCCTTTGAGGGGTAGCGAGGCTGCACAGTGAAGGCCTTTGAGGGGTAGCGAGGCTGCACAGTGAAGGCCTTTGAGGGGTAGCGAAGCTGCACAGTGAAGGCCTTTGAGGGGTAGCGAAAAGTGTTACAGCAAACAAATGATGGACGGAATGCTGACAATGCAAACATTCCCCCCCAGTCAAAAGATCTGGGTTAAATCCATCGTTCTTTTGCCCACTACGCCACCCCAGTTTGGACCCAGCCATATGCAAATAAGTCTTGACCTTGTGCCCCATGGGAACAGTCTAGACCGAACTGCCAGGCCAGGTCCTCCCTGGACCGGAAACAAGCATCCTGGGACCGGTTTCAGGGTATGTTACCCTTCTTCAGCCAGGCTAGCTTGAATCCAATGGCACAGTGAGCAAGGGACCCACGTCTGGGCATACCCATCCCACTTAGGACGAAAAGTGTTACAGCAAACAAATGATGGACGGAATGCTGACAATGCAAACATTCCCCCCCAGTCAAAAGATCTGGGTTAAATCCATCGTTCTTTTGCCCACTACGCCACCCCAGTTTGGACCCAGCCATATGCAAATCAGTCTTGACCCTGTGCCCCATGGGAACAGTCTAGACCGAACTGCCAGGCCAGGTCCTCCCTGGACCGGAAACAAGCATCCTGGGACGGGTTTCAGGGTATGTTACCCTTCTTCAGCCAGGCTAGCTTGAATCCAGTGGCACAGTGAGCAAGGGACCCACGTCTGGGCATACCCATCCCACTTAGGACGAAAAGTGTTACAGCAAACAAATGATGGACGTAATGCTGACAATGCAAACATTCCCCCCCAGTCAAAAGATCTGGGTTAAATCCATTGTTCTTTTGCCCACTACGCCACCCCAGTTTGGACCCAGCCATATGCAAATCAGTCTCGACCCTGTGCCCCATGGGAACAGTCTAGACCGAACTGCCAGGCCAGGTCCTCCCTGGACCGGAAACAAGCATCCTGGGACCGGTTTCAGGGTATGTTACCCTTCTTCAGCCAGGCTAGCTTGAATCCAGTGGCACAGTGAGCAAGGGACCCACGTCTGGGCATACCCATCCCACTTAGGACGAAAAGTGTTACAGCAAACAAATGATGGACGGAATGCTGACAATGCAAACATTCCCCCCCAGTCAAAAGATCTGGGTTAAATCCATCATTCTGCATTCTGTCCATCAACTGTTGTTTTTGCATTTGTCACCCCGAGTTGGACGGGTATGCCCAGACGTGGGCCCCGTGCTCTCCATGCCACTGGAATCAAGCTATCCTGGCTGAAGAGGGGTGAAACCCCGAAACCGGTCCTAGGATGCTTGTTTCCAGTCCAGGGAGGACCTGGCTTGGCAGTTCGGGCTGGACTGTTACCATGAGGCACAGGGTCAAGACTGATTTGCATATGGCTGGGTTCAAACTGGAATGGCATGGTGAGCAAAAAAACGATGGATTTAGGCCCAGATCTCTGTACTGGGGTGAATGTATGACATTGTTCTGCATTCTGTCCATCAACTGTTGTTTTTGCATTTGAGGGGTAGCGAGGCTGCACAGTGAAGGCCTTTGAGGGGTAGCGAGGCTGCACAGTGAAGGCCGTTGAGGGGTAGCGAGGCTGCACAGTGAAGGCCGTTGAGGGGTAGCGAGGCTGCACAGTGAAGGCCGTTGAGGGGTAGCGAGGCTGCACAGTGAAGGCCTTTGAAGGGCAGAGAGGCTGCACAGTGAAGGCCTTTGAGGGGTAGAGAGGCTGCACAGTGAAGGTCGTTGAGGGGTACCGAGGCTGCACAGGGAAGGCCTTTGAGGGGTACCGAGGCTGCACAGGGAAGGCCTTTGAGGGGTAGCTAGGCTGCACAGTGAAGGCTTTTGAGGTGGAGCGAGGCTGCACATTGATGAGCTTTGAGGTGGAGCGAGGCTGCACAGTGAAGGCCTTTAAGGAGTAACGAAGCTGCACAGTGAAGGCCTTTGAGGGGGAGTGAGGCTGCACAGTGAAGGCCTTTGAGGGGGTAGCGAGGCTGCACAGTGAAGGCCTTTGAAGAGTAGCGAGGCTGCACTGTAAAGGTCTTTGAGCGTAGCGAGGTTGCACAGTGAACGCCTTTGAGGGGTAGCGAGGCTGCACAGAGAAGGCCTTTGAGGGGTAGCGAGGCTGCACATTGAAGGCCTTTGAGGAGTAGTCAGGCTGCACAGTGAAGGCCTTTGAGCGGGAAACAAGGCTGCACAGGGAAGGCCTTTAAAGGGTAGCAAGGCTGCACAGTGAAGGCCTTTAAAGGGCAGCAAGGCTGCACAGTGAAGGCCTTTGAGCGGGAACCAAGGCTGCACAGGGAAGGCCTTTGAAGGGTAGCGAGGCTGCACAGTGAAGGCCTTTGAGGGGTAGCGAGGCAGCACAGTGAAGGCCTTTGAGGGGTAGCGAGGCTGCACAGTGAAGGCCTTTGAGGGGTAGCGAGGCTGCACAGTGAAGGCCTTTGAGGGGTAGCGAGGCTGCACAGTGAAGGCCTTTGAGGGGTAGCGAGGCTGCACAGTGAAGGCCTTTGAGGGGTAGCGAGGCTGCACAGTGAAGGCCTTTGAGGGGTAGCGAGGCTGCACAGTGAAGGCCTTTGAGGGGTAGCGAGGCTGAACAGTGAAGGCCTTTGAAGGGCAGAGAGGCTGCACAGAGAAGGCCTTTGAGGGGTAGCGAGGCTGCACAGTGAAGGTCTTTGAGGGGTAGCGAGGCTGCACAGTGAAGGCCTTTGAGGGGTACCGAGGCTGCACAGGGAAGGCCTTTAAAGGGTAGCGAGGCTGCACAGGGAAGGCCTTTAAAGGGTAGCGAGGCTGCACAGTGAAGGCCTTTGAGGGGTAGCTAGGCTGCACAGTGAAGGTCTTTGAGGTGGAGCGAGGCTGCACATTGATGAGCTTTGAGGTGGAGCGAGGCTGCACAGTGAAGGCCTTTAAGTGGTAACAAAGCTGCACAGTGAAGCCTTTGAGAGGGAGTGAGGCTGCACAGTGAAGGCCTTTGAGGGGGAGCGAGGCTGCACAGTGAAGGCCTTTGAGGGGGAGCGAGGCTGCACAGTGAAGGCCTTTGAGGGGGAGTGAGGCTGCACTGTGAAGGCCTTTGAGGGGTGGCGAGCTGCACAGTGAAGGCCTTTGAGGGGTGGCGAGCTGCACAGTGAAGGCCTCTGATGGTTAGTGAGGCTGTACAGTGAAGGCCTTTGAGGGGGTAGCGAGGCTGCACAGTGAAGGTCTTTGAAGAGTAGCGAGGCTGCACGGTAAAGGTCTTTGAGCGTAGCGAGGTTGCACAGTGAACACCTTTGAGGGGTAGCGAGGCTGCACAGAGAAGGCCTTTGAGGGGTAGTCAGGCTGCACAGTGAAGGCCTTAGAGGGGTAGCTAGGCTGCACAGTGAAGGCCTTTGAAGGGTAGCGAGGCTGCACAGTGAAGGCCTTTGAGGGATAGCGAGGCTGCACAGTGATGGCCGTTGAGGGGTACAGAGGCTGCACAGGGAAGGCCTTTAAAGGGTAGCGAGGCTGCAGAGTGATGGGCTTTGAAGGGTAGCGAGGCTGCACAGTGAAGGCCTATGAGGGGGAGCGCGGCTGTACAGTGAAGGCCTTTGAGGGGTAGCGAGGCTGCACAGTGAAGGCCTTTGAGGGGTAGCAAGGCTGCACAGTGAAGGCCTTTGAGGGGTAGCAAGGCTGCACAGTGAAGGCCTTTGAGGGGTAGCAAGGCTGCACAGTGAAGGCCTTTAAAGGGTAGTGAGGCTGCACAGTGAAGGCCTTTGAGGGGTTGTGAGGCTGCGCAGTGTAGGCCTTTGAGGGTGTACCATGGCTGCACAGGGAAGGCCTTTAGAGGGTAGCGAGGCTGCACAGTGATGGCCTTTGAGGGGGAGCGAGGCTGCACAGTGAAGGCCTTTGAGGTGGAGCGAGGCTGCACAGTGAAGGCCTTTGAGGCGGAGCGAGGCTGCACAGTGAAGGCCTTTGAGGCGGAGCGAGGCTGCACAGAGAAGGCCTTTAAAGGGTAGCAAGGCTGCACAGTGAAGGTCTTTGAGCGGGAACCAAGGCTGCACAGTGAAGGCCTTTGAGGGGTAGCGAGGATGCACAGTGAAGGCCTTTGAGGAGTAGCGAGGCTGCACAGTGAAGGCCTTTGAGGAGTAGCGAGGCTGCACAGTGAAGGCCTTTGAGGGGTAGCGAGGCTGCACAGTGAAGGCCTTTGAACGGGACCAAGGCTGCACAGGGAAGGTCTTTGAAGGGTAGCGAGGCTGCACAGTGAAGGCCTTTGAGGGGTAGCGAGGCTGCACAGTGAAGGCCTTTGAGGAGTAGCGAGGCTGCACAGAAGGCCTTTGAGGGGTAGCGAGGCTGCACAGTGAAGGCCTTTGAACGGGACCAAGGCTGCACAGGGAAGGTCTTTGAGGGGTAGCGAGGCTGCACAGTGAAGGCCTTTGAGGGTTAGCGAGGCTGCACAGTGAAGGCCTTTGAGGGGTAGCGAGGCTGCACAGTGAAGGCCTTTGAGGGTAGCGAGGCTGCACAGTGAAGGCCTTTGAGGGGTAGCGAGGCTGCACAGTGAAGGCCTTTGAGGGGTAAGCGAGGCTGCACAGTGAAGGCCTTTGAGGGGTACCGAGGCTGCAGAGGGAAGGCCTTTAAAGGGTAGCGAGGCTGCACAGTGAAGGCCTTTGAGGGGTAGCTAGGCTGCACAGTGAAGGCCTTTGAGGCGGAGCGAGGCTGCACAGGGAAGGCCTTTGAGGCGGAGCGAGGCTGCACAGGGAAGGCCTTTAAAGGGTAGCAAGGCTGCACAGTGAAGGCCTTTAAAGGGTAGCAAGGCTGCACAGTGAAGGCCTTTGAGCGGGAACCAAGGCTGCACAGTGAAGGCCTTTGAGGGGTAGCGAGGATGCACAGTGAAGGCCTTTGAGGAGTAGCGAGGCTGCACAGTGAAGGCCTTTGAGGAGTAGCGAGGCTGCACAGTGAAGGCCTTTGAACGGGACCAAGGCTGCACAGGGAAGGTCTTTGAAGGGTAGCGAGGCTGCACAGTGAAGGCCTTTGAGGGGTAGCGAGGCTGCACAGTGAAGGCCTTTGAGGAGTAGCGAGGCTGCACAGTGAAGGCCTTTGAGGGGTAGCGAGGCTGCACAGTGAAGGCCTTTGAGGGGTAGCGAGGCTGCACAGTGAAGGCCTTTGAACGGGACCAAGGCTGCACAGGGAAGGTCTTTGAGGGGTAGCGAGGCTGCACAGTGAAGGCCTTTGAGGGGTAGCGAGGCTGCACAGTGAAGGCCTTTGAGGGGGTACCTAGGCTGCACAGGGAAGGCCTTTAAAGAGTAGCGAGGCTGAACAGTGAAGGCCTTTGAGGGGGAGTGAGGTAGTACAGTGAGGGCCATTGAAGAGCTAGTGATACTGCACAGTGAAGGCCTTTGAGGTGGAGCAAGGCTGCACAGTGAAGGCCTTTGAGGGGGTCACGAGGCTGCACACTGAAGGCCTTTGAGGGGGAGTGAGGTAGTACAGTTAGGGCCATTGAGGAGCTAGTGATGCTGCACAGTGAAGACGCTTGAGGGGGTAGCGAGGCTGCACAGTGATGGCCTTTAAAGGGTAGCAAGGCTGCACAGTGAAGGCCTTTAGAGGGTAGCGAGGCTGCACAGTGATGGCCTTTGAGGGGGAGCGAGGCTAAACAGTGAAAGCTTTGAGGGGGAGTCAGGCAGTACAGTGAGGGCCATTGAGGAGCTAGTGATGCTGCACAGTGAAGGCCTTTGAGGTGGAGTGAGGCTGCACAGGGAAGACGTTTGAGGGGTAGCGAGGCTGCACAGTGAAGGCCTTTGAGGGGGTGGCGAGGCTGCACAGTGAAGGCCTTTGAGGGGGTGTGAGCCTGCACAGTAAAGGCCTTTGAGCAGTAGCAAGGCTGCACAGTGAAGGCCTTTGAGTGGTAGTGAGGCTGCACAGTGAAGGCCTTTGAGTGGTAGTGAGGCTGCACAGTGAAGGCCTTTGAGGGGTAGCGAGGCTGCACAGTGAAGGCCTTTGAGAGGGTAGCAAGGTTGCACAGTGAAGGCATTTGAGGGGGTGGTGAGGCTGCACAGGGAGGGCCTTTGAGGGGGTCGTGAGGCTGCACAGTGAAGGCCTTTGAGGGGGTCGTGAGGCTGCACAGTGAAGGCCTTTGAGGGGTAGCGAGGCTGCACAGGGAAGTCATTTGAGGGGGTGGCGAGGCTGCACAGTTTAGGCCTTTGAGGGGTAGCGAGGCTGCACAGGGAAGGCTTTTAAAGGGTACCGAGGCTGCACAGTGAAGGCCTTTGAAGGGTTGCGAGGCTGCACAGTGAAGGACTCCCAATCCGGCTTAAGAAAAAACCACAGTACGGAAACCGCCCTCCTCGCCGCAACAGACGACATCCGCACCCTACTGGACAAAGGAGAAACAGTAGCCCTCATCCTCCTCGACCTATCAGCGGCGTTCGACACAGTCTCCCACCGCACCCTAATACACAGACTCTACGACGCAGGAATCCAGGACAAGGCCCTCGACTGGATCTGCTCCTTCCTCTCCGGCAGGACGCAGCGGGTCAGACTCCCCCCTTTCCTCTCGGACCCCACACCTACCACCTGCGGAGTCCCCCAGGGCTCCTCCCTCAGCCCGACGCTCTTCAACGTCTACATGGCTCCACTTGCCCCCATCGTCAGAACCTAGACTCAACATCGTGTCATACGCAGACGACACCCAGCTCATCCTCTCCCTATCCAACGAGCCCAACACCGCCAGACGTAACTTTCGAGAAGGCATGGAAGCTGTCGCCAAATGGATGAAAAACAGCTGCCTACAACTTAACACCAACAAAACAGAAGTACTCATCATGGGCCCAAACCCCGACGCCTGGAGCGACACCTGGTGGCCCCCCGCCCTCGGAAACCCGCCAACCCCCACAGACCACGCACGCAACCTGGGAATCATCCTGGACTCCGAGCTCAAAATGGACCGCCAGATCAACGCCGTCTCGTCCTCCTGCTTCCACACCCTCCGCCTCCTTCGTAAGACCTTCAAATGGATCCCCCTCGAACACCGAAAGACAGTCACTCACGCCCTGGTCACCAGCAGACTCGACTACGGCAACACACTCTACGCCGGAATAAACAAAAACCTCATCCGCAAGCTACAAAACATCCAGAACGCGGCCGCAAGACTGGTCCTCAACCTGCCAAAACACTGCCACATCTCCCAGCACCTGCGCACACTCCACTGGCTCCCCGTCAAGGCGAGAATCACCTTCAAGATGCTCACCCACGCACACAAGGCCCTCCACGGCACCGGACCAGCATACCTGAACAGCCAACTCAAATTCCACGCACCCCAAAGGACCCTACGATCAGCCCAGCTCTCCTACGCCATGGTCCCCCGCACCAGAAAGACCAGATCGGGAGGCCGCTCCTTCTCCTTCCTCGCGGCCAAAGCATGGAACGCCCTTCCGCTCCACCTCAGACAGACATCGCTCCCCATCTTCGCAAGAAACCTCAAAACCTGGCTCTTCGACAGACCCCCTCCTTGATGGAATGGAACCTGCACCCCCCCACCCCTAGCGCCTTGAGACCCTTACGAGTGAGTAGTCGCGCTTTAACAAACTCCTGATTGATTGACTTTGAGGGGGTACCGAGGCTGCACAGGGAAGGCCTTTAAAGGGTAGCGAGGCTGCACACTGATGAGCTTTGAGGGTGAGCGAGGCTGCACAGTGAAGGCCTTTGAGGAGTAGCAAGGCTGGACAGTGAAGGCCTTTGAGCGGTAACTAGGCTGGACAGTGAAGGCCTTTGAGGGGGTGGCGAGGCTGCACAGTGAAGGCCTTTAAAGGGTAGCGAGGCTGCACAGTGAAGGCCTTTGAGGGGTAGCGAGGCTGCACAGTGAAGGCCTTTGAGGGGTAGCGAGGCTGCACAGTGAAGGCATTTGAGGGGGGTGGCGAGGCTGCACAGGGAAGGCCTTTGAGGGGTAGCGAGGCTGCACAATGAAGGCCTTTGAGGGGTAGCGAGGCTGCACAGTGAAGGCCTTTGAGGGGTAGCGAGGCTGCACAGTGAAGGCGTTTGAGGGGTAGCGAGGCTGCACAGTGAAGGCCTTTGAGGGGTAGCGAGGCTGCACAGTGAAGGCCTTTGAGGGGTAGCGAGGCTGCACAGTGAAGGCCTTTGAGGGGTAGCGAGGCTGCACAGTGAAGGCCTTTGAGGGTAGCGAGGCTGCACAGTGAAGGCCTTTGAGGGGTAGCGAGGCTGCACAGTGAAGGCCTTTGAGGGGTAGCGAGGCTGCACAGTGAAGGCCTTTGAGGGGTAGCGAGGTTGCACAGTGAAGGCCTTTGAGGGGTAGCGAGGCTGCACAGTGAAGGCCTTTGAGAGGGTAGCGAGGCTGCACAGTGAAGACCTTTAGAGGGTAGCGAGGCTGCACAGTGAAGGCCTTTAGAGGGTAGCGAGGTAGTACAGTGAGGGACATTGAGGAGCTAGTGATGCTGCACAGTAAAGACCCTTGAGGGGGTAGCGAGGCTGGACAGTGAAGGCCTTTGAGTGGTAGCGAGGCTGCACAGTGAAGGCCTTTGAGTGGTAGCGAGGCTGCACAGTGAAGGCCTTTGAGGGGGTGGCGAGGCTGGACAGTGAAGGCCTTTGAGCGGTAGCTAGGCTGGACAGTGAAGGCCTTTGAGGGGGTGGCGAGGCTGCACAGTGAAGGCCTTTAAAGGGTAGCGAGGCTGCACAGTGAAGGCCTTTAAAGGGTAGCGAGGCTGCACAGTGAAGGCCTTTGAGGGGTAGCGAGGCTGCACAGTGAAGGCATTTGAGGGGGTAGCGAGGCTGCACAGGGAAGGCCTTTGAGGGGTAGCGAGGCTGCACAGTGAAGGCCTTTAAGGGGTAGCGAGGCTGCACAGTGAAGGCCTTTAAGGGGTAGCGAGGCTGCACAGTGAAGGCCTTTAAGGGGTAGCGAGGCTGCACAGTGAAGGCCTTTGAGGGGTAGCGAGGCTGCACAGTGAAGGCCTTTGAGGGGTAGCGAGGCTGCACAGTAAAGGCCTTTGAGGGGTAGCGAGGCTGCACAGTGAAGGCCTGTGAGGGGGTCACAAGGATGCACAGTGAAGGCCTTGGAGGGTAGCGAGGCTGCACAGTGAAGGCCTTTGAAGGGTAGCGAGGTAGTACAGTGAGGGCAATTGAGGAGCTAGTGATGCTGCACAGTAAAGACCCTTGAGGGGGTAGCGAGGCTGCACAGTGAAGGCCTTTGAGGGGGTACCTAGGCTGCACAGGGAAGGCCTTTGAGGGGTAGCTAGGCTGCACATTGATGAGCTTTGAGGGGGAGCTAGGCTGCACAGTGAAGGCCTTTGAGTAGCGAGGATGGACAGTGAAGGCCTTTGAGCGGTAGCAAGGCTGCACAGTGAAGGCCTTTGAGGGGGTGGCGAGGCTGCACAGTGAAGGCCTTTGAGGGGTAGCGAGGTTGAACAGTGAAGGCATTTGAGGGGGTGGCGAGGCTGCACAGTGAAGGCCTTTGAGGGGTAGCGAGGCTGCACAGTGAAGGCCTTTGAGGGGTAGCGAGGCTGCACAGTGAAGGCCTTTGAGGGGTAGCGAGGCTGCACAGTGAAGGCCTTTGAGGTGTAGTGAGGCTGCACAGTGAAGGCCTTTGAGAGGGTGGCGAGGCTGCACAGTAAAGGCCTTCGAGGGGTAGCGAGGCTGCACAATGAAGGCCTTTAAGGGGTAGCGAGGCTGCGCGATGAAGGCCTTTAAGGGGTAGCGAGGCTGCACGATGAAGGCCTTTAAGGGGTAGCGAGGCTGCACAGTGAAGGCCTTGGAGGGTAGGGAGGCTGCACAGTGATGGCCTTTGAGGGGGAGGCGAGGCTGCAGAGGGAAGGCCCTTGAGGGGGTCGCGAGGTTGCACAGGGACGGCCTTTGAGGGGTTGCGAGGCTGCACAGTGAAGAGCTTTGAGGGGGGTGGTGAGGCTGCACAGGGAAGGCCTTTGAGAGGTAGTGAGGCTGCACAGTAAAGACCCTTTAGGGGGTGGCGAGGCTGCACAGTGAAGGCCTTTGAGGGGTTGGCGAGGCTGCACAGTGAAGGCCTTAGAGGGGGTGGCGAGGCTGCACAGTGAAGGCCTTAGAGGGGGTGGCGAGGCTGCACAGTGAAGGCCTTAGAGGGTTAGCGAGGCTGCACAGTGAAGGCTTTTGAGGGGTGGCGAGATTGCACAGTGAAGGCCTTTGAAGGGATGGCGAGGTTGCCTACGGAAAGCCTTTGAGGGGTAGCGAGGCTGCACTGTGAAGGCCTTTGAGGGGTAGCGAGGCTGCACAGTGAAGTCCTATGAGGGGTAGCGAGGCTGCACAGTGAAGGCCTTTGAGGGGTAGTGAGGCTGCACAGTGAAGGCCTTCGAGGGGTAGTGAGGCTGCACAGGGAAGGCCTTTGAGGGGGTAGCGAGGCTGCACAGGGAAGGCCTTTGAGGGGGTAGCGAGGCTGCACAGGGAAGGCCTTTGAGCGGTAGCTAGGCTGGACAGTGAAGGCCTTTGAGGGGGTGGCGAGGCTGCACAGTGAAGGCCTTTGAGGGGGTGGCGAGGCTGCACAGTGAAGGGCTTTGAGGGGGTGGCGAGGCTGCACAGTGAAGGGCTTTGAGGGGTAGCGAGGCTGCACAGTGAAGGCATTTGAGGGGGCGGCGAGCCTGCACAGGGAAGGCCTTTGAGGGGTAGCAAGGCTGCACAGGGAAGGCCTTTGAGGGGTAGCGAGGCTGCACAGTGAAGGCCTTTGAGGGGTAGCGAGGCTGCACGGTGAAGGCCTTTGAGGGGTAGCGAGGCTGCACGGTGAAGGCCTTTGAGGGGTAGCGAGGCTGCACGGTGAAGGCCTTTGAGGGGTAGCGAGGCTGCACAGTGAAAGGTGACCGGGAGCAACCGCGAAAGCCAAGCCGCCTGCCTTCAACCGCGTGTCGGCCTGGATCCTGGGTTTGCTCCGCTGGAACGCTCCGGAGGTCGGACTTCCATAAGTTTGACCGGGAGCTCATCGCACGGCAATCCGGCGAACCCTCACCGAATCCGGACTGGCTGAGAGCCTCGAGGGACCCCGGGAAGAAAAGCTCCAGAAAAGTTTTTAAGTCCGAAGGTGAAAACTGTGACCGGGACCAACCGCGAGTGGTAGCCGCTCAGAGCTCCATCGCGGTCGGCCTGAAACTTTGACTTTGAGCCGGTCTATCGCAACCAGATATCCCAATAAGGCGCTATATGTTTCTAAGTGCTATATAATGCTAAATCTTTGAAAATTCATATCTCCGGTTCCCTACATTGGATTTTTGTCGTTTTGGTGTCATTTTAAAGATAAAAATATTTCCTATTTTTATAAATTGGTGTTGGATTTTTGTTATGTGTTGTGTCTTAATTATTTACTGAATTGGTGTTTTTAAATGCTTTACATACCTGTCTTTGAAGTTAAGCCTGTCTGCTCGCAGCCACGTTACCAAGGGTTGAGCATAGGAATAATTTTCTAAGACCTATTCTGAGCCCTATATACTGTGTTAGTGGCCTTATTGCCAGTGGCAGACCTACATTTGCCCCTACCAATAATCCACTTTCCAACACTGTTTTATTAACACCACCACCAATACCACCACCATCAATACCACCACATCCACCACCACCAATATCACCAATACCACCACCGCCAAAACCCCCACCACCACCACTACCATTGATACCCCCCACCAATAACAACAATACCACCACCAATACCACAACCAGCAATACCAATAATACCACCAATACCAGTACCACCACCACCAATACCACCACCACCAATACCAATACCACCACCACCACTACCACCACCAATACCAATACCACCACCACCAAAACAACCAATGCCACCACCACCAGCAATACCGCCACCACCAGCAATACCACCACCACCAATACAAGCATCACCAATACCACCACCACCACCAATACCACCACCAATACCAATACCACCACCACCACCAATACCACCAAAACAACCAATGCCGCCACCACCACCAGCAATACCGCCACCACCAGCAATACCACCACCACCAATACAAGCATCACCAATACCACCAATACCAGCGCCTCTCGTGCACTAGTAATAGCAGGGGCACTGTATGAGGCCGGAGCTGCAGCCGAGACCATCCCTCCCTCCCTCCCTGCCATAAAGCACAGCCCTCCCTGCACCAGGAGGTGAAGCCAGGGCCCTACTACAGCTGGAGTGTTTCTTATTAGGCCAAAGACAGCAATGGAATTACGCAATGTCACACTGCACACTCAAATCACGGAGAGGGCAGGAAATAGCCCCCCGCCTCCCACTCTTCCTCCTTAGTCGAGGCAGTGTAATCATGGAGCGAAAGGTGCTGGAGAACTTGGTTAGTGTTTATAGTTCGGAACATATGTAACTCTCACTTCACACTTTGTGTCTGTGTAATTTACAACACTTACACATCTTCCTCACTGCACTATTTATCACTACTTTGAAGACGTCACAGGCCGGTCTCTTCCTCTGATATTTACAATCTAACAAGTGGTCGAGATGGTCCTTTATTGCAATGCAATAGGTCTCACATTTGCAAGAGTTTAAGCTATTAGTATGGTAAATGACCATCCCTTCTTTTAATGTTTTAAAACCCAAAACGTAAATAAAAGGCATTGTCATTTACAATGCCAATTGCTCAAACTCGCGTGAATGAGAGACCTATTGCATTGCAAATGCTTGTTCTCTGCTCCACGCTCTCTCCTCACTCACCCGGACCCCCAATCCCTCTGCTGCCCACCCCATCCTGTTTCCCATCAACTTACCCCTGTTTTGTAATTTTTACATTTTCTTTCCTAGGGCCTGGCAGCTGCAAAGTGCTGTCTGGCCCTGTGCCCACTCCTCTCCCGGTCCTGCCTCCAATGCACATTCAAATTCATCTTTCTTTTCAGATTTGTCTTTTTAGCGTTTTTTACCAGGTTTTTCACACCCTGTGCCTGTCAGAGGAGAAAGATAAAAGAGCCACAGAGGAGCAGTCAGGTCAATATAGATGTATGTTCGGTGGTATAGGGGGGGGAAGTAAAGCTAGCGTGGGTAAGACACCCCGGAACTCACTCTTAGTACGGAGCAAAGAGCTGAGCCTTCCTTCGAGTAAAGTGGAGACAGGTGGCTACTTTGGAGACACCTCCAGGGTAAGATCGGAGTGTCCTCAGCCTGGGAATGGGACACCCCCACACACACACACACACACACACACACACACACACACACACACACACACACTACAAGTCCAGACATATATGGGTTGAACAAGATATGCGCATAAAGGGTGCGGGTGAGCACAATAAAAGATCCTGACGAAATAGGATGAAGTCCTTTGGAGGAGGAAAGGGTGGGGTTGAAAGGTCTGGATACTGGCTCGTGAGGGGGACACTAAAGCCAGGGCTGATCTATTTAAGGGTCTCCTGCTGGGATAGTGTGGGATACTGAGAGGCTGTTTCCTAACCCCCAGACATGCAGACCAAGGGCTCAAGGGCTACAATACCACAGCCCGTGGTACAGGCCCCTGTCAGACCTGCTAAAAATGCATAGTTTAAAGATGTGTGCACAAAGGAAACAGAGAGGGAGACCTCGCGTCTCAAACAGGCCTTTCTGGCGCCATCCTGAGAAGTGACCACTCTGGACCCTCAATGACGCGGCTCCGTGGCGCCTCCGCCTGCAAGGGTATGGGGGCAGGCTTGGAGGACACCCCTCAGGGGCCATGAGCTGTGCACAGACCCCCCCGGCCCCTCCACCCTGCCTGCTCACAGTAACCTTCACACCCCACAGAGATGGGCGCACATCCGGAAAGGACCCCACAGGCCCTCTCCTCCCCTCTTGCAGTAAGTCATATGTTTCCTATTATTGGCCCAAAGGACTCGGATCGCCCTACATGGGAAGCAGACATTCAAGGCACAGGGAGGTCGGGCCACTTGCCTAGAATCACAGGTTGTTGAGCCGATGCCGGGATTTGAGCCTAGTCACCGTGCCCAAAGGCCACATCTCCGCACACTTCCTGAAATGAAGGAACTCTCTAGTCCAGTGGTCTTCAAACTTATTGATGCAGAGACCCCCCCCCCCCCCATCAAAAAAGTTTCGGCGTAAGGAAGGACCCCCTCCCGACAAAAATTTCTAGAACCTGGTACTCCTTATCATGGACAACCATAAATGTTCTCCAGAGAAACGGTCAACCTGGGGTTGCACCTTATTAGTACCGGTTTAACACCCAAATATAGCAATAAACAACAATATAAGCCCCTTGCGCTGCTGGTGAGTCATTTTTTATGACGCTCTGGTTGAGCAGAGTACAGACCCATATGTACGAGGCCACGCAAAATCACTTTGTGGGGCTTTTCATGGCCTCCTAGAAATGGTGTATGGCAACGCAGCGCACGTCGATGCATTGCCTTACACTGCATCAGGGGGGCGTTCCATGGGTGTTGCAGTGGGTTTTCCTATGAGTTTTGACACATTTCCAGATTTACAAGGATCTGTAAACCTGAGGATGCGTCAAACAGTACGCTGCCCCAGGTGATGCAGAACGAGGAGAAATCTTTATTTCTCCTCAATTGTTCCTCTTTCTATGTGTAGCGCACATAGAAAGAGGAAAAGGCCTCCATGGGTTGTTTTTGCGCAGGAAGGCGTGCCTTCTTGCACAAAAACAATCCTGCCAACAATGCAGACACCCTTGCACCATGGTGCAAGGGTGCCTGCGCTGGCACTAGGCACCATGGTGCAAGGGTGCCTGCGCTGGCACTAGGCACCATGGTGCAAGGGTGCCTGCGCTGGCACTAGGCACCAAATTGTGCGCTGGCAGCAAGGACAGGAGTGCACCGCATCTTATAAATACAGTCCATTCCTGCTGTTTTGAATTGGCATAGGGCAGCGCAGCAAAAATACTTGCGGAGCTGCCCTGCACCATTTCATTGTAAACGAGGCCCATAGATTTTAGTAATATCCAGACCCTATGGATGCAATTTCTTTATATATGACTGTCCCTTCAACACATTGTCAGGGATAGTAAGCACTATGTAAATACAATGACAATTAAAAGCAAGCACTTCACAGCTCAGTAAACTCTGTGCACAACCACTCAAAAGCTTCAAGTGATTCCATCAATTAACTGCACAGCACTCTCCTGTCCAGAGAAATCAAAGCCAGGCAGACCGCTAAACACGCCTTCCTGCCAGTGTGCTGCTGGCCTGTAAGAAATGCAAATGTGCACAAGGAGTTAATCTGCAAATCCTTTACATTTGCAGATTAACTGGTTGTGCACATTTGCATTTCTTTCAGGCCAGCAGCACACTGGCAGAAAGGCGTGTTTAGCGGTCTGCCTGGCTTTGATTTCTCAGGACAGGAGAGTCCCTGAATAACAACACTCCCGGGAAAGCATTTTAACTACCGGAATTAACCACCTGGGACATTTTCTTTTAGCAAATGAAGAGCGCGACCCCATTTCCATGCCTCCACGGCCCCCTGGGGTCGCGCCCCACATATTGAAGACCTCTGCTCTAGTCTATTGATATTGTGTTTTTCTTGAATGAAAATGTTTAAAGTGACCCTGACAGGTAAGTGAAGTGGATGCTGATAAATGGAGGTCGACACAATGCTTTGACGATTCTTGTAGCTGCTTTAACTTATGTGAAAGCAGAACTGTGTTGACGTGGCCTGGGGGCTCAGTCGCCACCTTCACTTTGCAGGGGGGCTTGAATGCGTCACTGATGCCACTTGACTGAGAATCATCGTCTCCCTCATTCTCTGGGCATTCCCCCCTCAACTGCCCTCACCAGCCACCTCTTCCCTCTCCCGAGTCTCCCACCCCCCCACAAACCTATAACCAAGAGTAGCCCCCCCATCTCAGATGAGCCTTTACCCAGTCACCCCCTACTCCTTCCCCAAATCACTCCTGCAAGACTACCCCATCCACACCGACCCCCCTCTCTCCAAATGTCACCAGTCGCAGTACCCCCAATCTCCGCCCCCATGCTGTTCCATCTCCCCCAGCTGCCTGGTACTAACCAGCCATCCCCCAGCTGCCCGGTACTAACCAGCCATCCCCCCAGCTGCCCGGTACTAACCAGCCATCCCCCCAGCTGCCCGGTACTAACCAGCCATCCCCCCAGCTGCCCGGTACTAACCAGCCATCCCCCCAGCTCCCGGTACTATCCAGCCATCCCCCCAGCTCCCCGGTACTATCCAGCCATCCTCCCGGTACTATCCAGCCATCCCCCCAGCTCCCCGGTACTATCCAGCCATCCCCCAGCTCCCCGGTACTATCCAGCCATCCCCCCAGCTCTCCGGTACTATCCAGCCATCCCCCAGCTCTCCGGTACTACCCAGCCATCCCCCAGCTCTCCGGTACTATCCAGCCATCCCCCCAGCTCTCCGGTACTATCCAGCCATCCCCCCAGCTCTCCGGTACTATCCAGCCATCCCCCAGCTCTCCGGTACTATCCAGCCATCCCCCCAGCTCTCCGGTACTATCCAGCCATCCCCCCAAGCTACCTGGTAATATCCAGCCATCCCTCCAGCTCCCCGGTACTATCCAGCCATCCCTCCAGCTCCCAGATACTATCCAGCCCTCCCTCCAGCTCCCCGATACTAACCAGCCATCCCTCCAGCAATCACCCCAACTCCCAGGTGCTATCCAGCCATCCCGCCAGCTTCCCATTACTATTCAACGACTCCCACCTCCCCGGTATTATACAGCCATCCCAGCTCCTCAGTACTATTGAGCCACCTCCCCTCCAGCTCCACAGCACTATCCAGCCACTCCCCAGCTCCCCGGTACTAACCAGCCATCCCCCCCATCTCCCCGGTACTATCCAGCCACTCCCCAGCTCCCCGGTACTATCCAGCCACTCCCCAGCTAACCGGTACTATCCAGCTACTCCCCAGCTCCCTGGTACTAACCAGCCATCCCCCCCAGCACTATCCAGCTACTCCCCAGCTCCCCGGTACTATCCAGCCACTCCCCCAGCTCCCTGGTACTATGCAGCAACTCCCCCAGCTCCCTGGTACTATGCAGCAACTCCCCCAGCTCCCCTGTACTATCCAGCCACACCCCCCTCCCCAGTACTATCCAGCCACTCCCCAGCTCCCCGGTACTATCCAGCCACTCCCCAGCTCCCCGGTACTATCCAGCCACTCCCCAGCTAACCGGTACTATCCAGCTACTCCCCAGCTCCCTGGTACTAACCAGCCATCCCCCCAGCACTATCCAGCTACTCTCCAGCTCCCCAGTACTATCCAGCCACTCCCCAGCACTATCCAGCCACCACCCCCCCTCCCCAGTACTATCCAGCCACTCCCCAACTCCCCTGTACTATCCAGCCATCACCCCCAAAACTCCCCTGTACTATCCAGCCATCCCCCCCAACTCCCCGGTACTATCCAGCCACTGCCCCAGGTACTATCCAGCCACTCACCCAGCTCCCAGGTACTATCCAGCCACCCCCCCTGCTCCCCGGTACTATCCAGGGACTCCCCCAGCTCCCCGGTACTATGCAGCCACTCCCCAGCTCCACGGTACTATTCAGCCATCCCCCCAGCTCCAAGGTACTATCCAGCCATCCCCCAGTACTAATCAGCCACTCCCAGGTACTATCCAGCCACTCCCCAGCTCCCCGGTACTATCCAGCCATCCCCTAGCTCCCCGGTACTATTGAGCCACTGCCCCAGCTCCCCAGTACTATCCAGCCATTCCCCCAACATCCCGGTACTGTGAAGCCAGCCCCCCTCCCTTGTGCATCAAAAGCTCAAAACCTCTCACCGATCCTTAATAAGAAGCCTCCATGCCCCATATCTCCTCCTGCCCCCCACACAACGTTTATCGGCACCCCCACACCCATGTCTCCTCTCCGCCCTCCCTCTGCACCCTCCAGGACTCGGAGCCCTGCCATTTCCCCCACAGTGTCCCCTCCATAAGTCCTCCGAGCCCTTCCAATCTCCCCCACCTAGTCCCCTCCATCAGTCCTCTGAGCCTTTCCCATCTCCCCCACCGTGTCCCCTCCATCAGTCCTCTGGGCTCTCCACATCTGAGCCACTCTGTGGCCCCCAACAGCTCATCTGAACCCCACACGTATCTTGAAATAGGTTTGAAAGAACAAGACAAGCTCCCTCCTTTGATCACATCCCACAGTGCACAGACATCCCTCACACACTGCCTGCCTCCCCTCACAAAACTGTCTTTTGATCACACTCCACAGTGCACACAGACATCCCTCACACAACGCCTGTCCTTTGATCATACCCCAAGGTAAAACAGACACCCATCACACAACACCTGTCGGAATATACCTAGCGCGCCGGCTTCCTAGTAGTGATATCGGTGAGCCCCATGACTTCTTGCACTGTGTTGTAGATGGCAATCCAGTAGAGCCGCAGGGTGGGGCACTTCCAGAACATGTGTAGGAATGTTGGGCTTGGCAGCGGGGGCAGGAGAACTGTGAATCTGGGTAATGGCGCTGGAGTCAGTCTGGTGTTAGATAAGCGCGGTGTAGAATGAACAATTGTACATTTTTAAACCAGGAATTTCGGGATACTTTCTTTGGGAACTCCAGGGCGTGCTCCCATTCCTTGTCGGGTAGTAGCCTTTAAAACTCTTCCTCCCACTTGTGTCTCAGTTGGGTGAGCAGTACGGACGTTAGCTCACGAATGGCCTTGTATATCCAGGTAATTAAGTGGCGTCCGGGGCCCATGTGTAGTATAGTGTGGAGAACTGGGTGTCACTGGTTCACCTTGGTACATATCCCACACCCAGCAGCAGGCCAAAATTAGTTGCTGGTGGAGGACCTGTCTTCGAGGGGGAGTGGGGGTGGAGGGGGTGGGGAGGCAAGTCCAGTCTCCTCCACCAGCCGATCAAATGTGAGGAGCTGTTAGTCAGCGAAGAGGGACTCTTCGTCAAGAATCGAGTGGTCCACCCAGGTTTGTTATGCCCGTGCGGTGTAATACCTGCTACCCCGAGGCAAGCCTGCCAGGGGTAGGAGGGGCGGGTGTATAACGGAGTTTCTCGGGATAGGGGGTGGATCCGTATCATACAGGACCGTGCCACCGACACCTGTATTGGATGGGTCAAGACAGGTCGGGTTCCCGGCCGGAGCAGACGTCGGACTGCTGATATTGGCAGGGGCCCGTGTCTGTGCTGGCCTCCCCCAAATAGCGCCCTGTCGCCCAGCGCCACTGGAGCTGCACCGCCAGAAAATATGCTTCGAATGACGGGGCTCCCAGTCTGCCCCGGTCGATCAATAGTTGCAATTTGCCCAGGGCGACCCAACGGCGACCGCTACCTCAGATGAGGGTGCAAAGCAATGTGTCTAGTTCTCGGAAATAAAAGTGCGGGGGGTGGGGAGACCGGGAGGTTTGTGAAATGATAGAAGAGGCGAGGTAACAGGACCATCTTTGCTAGGATGATTTTCCTTACGGGGACTAATGGGAGAGTCTTCCAGAAGCCAACTAAGGCCTGTATGCTTACCAGCACCCTAGGGTGATTACCATTCTCCTCAAGATCTGTACGAAGGCAAAGTCGTACGCCTAGGTAGCATGGAGACGGAGCATTCCAGGGGAGACTGACGCCCCCAATGCATACCTCTCATGGGGTAAGGCTGGGGCTAAGAGGGTATATAGAGTATCTTGTCCAGTTGACTCTGGCCGCTGCAGCGAAGTCTGCGAGAGTGGCCCAGATGGATTTGTAATTCATGGTGATGTCGCACACAGAGTAGCATGTCGTCCACATACAAGGATACACTGTGGGTGACGCCTGCTATAGGAATACCCCACTCCTTACCCTCCTCACGGAGACAAACCGCTAGGGGTTCCATTGCCAAAGTGAAGAGCAGGGGGGAGAGCGGACAGCCCTGACTTGTGCCTCTAGACACTGGGAAGGTAGGTGAGATGTGGCAGCCAAGGCAAACTCGGACATGGAATTTGTGTAAAGTAACCTCGTGTAGACCCGGAGTGTGGGGCCCACCACCAAGCGTTAGAGCAATGCAATAAGCCAGGACAGGGTATTGAAGGCCTTCTCCAGATCAGGCAAGCAGCCCAAGGAAAGCAACCCTTTACCCAATCCTTGACGTGAACAATCAGCAGATGTTTTGGGAGGTACTCCTGCCTGGGACAAACCCACACTGGTCCAGATGTACCAGTGTTGGGACGACTTGGGCGTAGCGGTCTGCCAATATCTTACCAAAGATCTTGTAATCCGCCAATAGCAGTGCAATTGGTCTGTAGGAGATCAGCTATGTTGGATCAAGGTCCGGTTTTAAAAACGACTAACAGATTCACAAAATGAGCCTGGGAGTCCCCCCTCCCCCTTCTAGCACTGCCCCATACATATCCACCAGCCGGGCTGCCAGGAGAGTGGAGAAGGTGCTATAGTTTCTAGTGGTAGGCCATCCAGACCTGGGGCTTTATTGCAAGCCAGGGCTTGAATCGCCTATTTCACATATGTGGATGTGATCACCGCTTCAAGGGAGGCTCTTTTCGGGTGGGACGATTTGGGGCAAAGGAAGGGTGGTGAGGAATCAGTCTACTATTTCTGGACATGCCTGCCCCAGGGCCCTGTATACTTCAGTGTAGTAGTCAAGGAAGGCCCGTACAATGTCTACCTGGGAGCGAACCGTTGTACCTGTGGGAGTGCCTATTTCCGTTTTGGGACATGTGTCGGCTTCTTGGCAGATAGGCCAGGCCAACAGTGCCCCTCTCGGTCTCCCTCTCGATGCACTCTGGCGGCGTGGGTCCTAAAGTTATACCGTCTCAGGTCCACTAATACTGCTGCTTCTGCGATTGTGCAATTCTAATCCCACGCATATAGCAGGCCATTTATTGGAACCCATCTTTTCCAATCTGTCTGACCTTAGTAGTCTCCCTGCTCTTCCCCTGCCCTAATCACTTTGCGGTGCCGTTCTCCCTGGAAATGGCGTCCGCCCATACTTCGCCTTGTACGGTGCCAGAACGAAAATCGAGGAAATGGGCTAGGCTTAATGTTCCAACTCTCAATAAGACTGATCAATTGAATCTCGATCCAATTTCCATAAAAGATCATGAGTTTATTCACAATTGGCTTTTGGAAGCAGTAGACTTATGCCTCCCTCTTTCAACTAAACGCTCCAACAAACATCTGCCTCCGGCTCCCTGGTTTACAGAGAGGTTAAAATGTGAAAAATCCAGGTGTTATGCGCTGGAAAGGTGCCGTAGGAAACACTACAATGAAGATACAAAAATAGCATAAAAAAAAGCCTTAAGCACTTATCATAACTTATGCAAAGCGGCCAGTGTAGATTTTCTCTCACAACAAATTTTAGTCACAAAACTGCACCAAAACTCTTTTAAAGTAGTAAAAGAACTTTCTGGCACTGAAAAACTGACTAAGTCTCCTTCCCTTTCACATAGTCAACATGAAGAACTTGCCCTCTTTTTCATCGATAGAATTGACAATCAATCAATCACTCAGGGGTTTTTGAGTGCGCTACTCACCCGTGAGGGTCTCAAGGCGCTAAGGGGGGAGGGGGCAGATCCGTTTCAGCCGAAGAGCCAGGTCTTGAGGGTCTTCTTGAAGGTGTTCAGGGAGGGGGCGCGTCTGATGTCTGTTGGTAGCTCGTTCCAGGTTTTGGCTGCAATGTGGGACAACCATCTACCGCCCGCTCTGGCTCTGTAGATGCGCAGGGTTTCAGCTAGTGCGAGGTTGGCAGATCGGAGGTTTTTTCTGGGTACGTGGAAATTTATTTTGTCGTTGAGGTATTTGGGTCTGCTGTTGTGTAGGCATTTGTAGGCGTGGGTGAGGATTTTGAAGGTGACTCTCTTCCCTACGGGGAGCCAGTGGAGTTTCCGCAGGTGCTGGCTGATGTGTTCGTGCCGCGGGATACCGAGGACGAGTCTGGCCGCGGTGTTCTGTATCGTCTGGAGTTTTCGGAGTAGGGATTTGTTGATGCCGGCGTAGAGAGCATTTCCATAATCGAGTTTGCTGGTGATGAGTGTGTGGATGACTGTCTTTCTTGACTCAGGGGGGATCCATTTGAAAGTCTTTCGAAGGATGCGGAGAGTGTTGAAGCAGCTGGAGGTGACGGCGTTGACCTGTCGGGTCATGGTGAGTGGTGAATCTAGTACAATGCCGAGGTTTTTGGCGTGGTTCGTGGCGGTATGCGGGCTTCCGAGGGCGGTGGGACACCAGTATCCCATCATATCCTGGAGAAAGCCTTACAGTCACTAGGCTTGGACGGAATGGCTTTAGAATGGTTTTGCTCCTTTCTTAAGGACCAGACCTTCCAGGCCTCCTCAGCAATGGCCTGCTCCAATTCTCATTCATCCCCTTATGGTGTTCCACAGGGTTCGGTGCGGAGTCCGCTGCTATTTAATATATACGTCCGTCCTGAAAAAGCAGGACTGTCTCCGTTTTCCTATGCTGACGACATAGATAATCTTCTCTCTCTCCTCATCAGAAGGACATAAGCCCTCGGATCTTAACCTAGGACTGAGTAAAGTCGCCTCATGGATCCAAAATAACCTGCTCAAACTAAATGGCGACAAGACAGAAGTTATGATCTTAGGCAAAAGACATGACCTCTGGGGACCTCAACATTGCCCCCCCCCCCCCAAATTAGGTTCTCCTCCCATGCCAGTGAACAGTGTTCGGAACCTGGGTTTCATTATTGATGAACATCTATCGATTAAATGAGCGGCTAAGACCTCTTCCACTTGCTTTGCAGTCTTGCGTTTGCTAAAGAAGATCTTATGGCGGAGTCCTCTCTCATTCCAGAGAACTGTGGTCCAGGCTCTTGTTATCTCAAGACTGGACTACAGCATGCCCTCTATCTGGGAGCAGATAAGTCAACCACCCAGAGGCTGCAATTGGTACAAAACGCAGCAGCAAGACTGCTTTTTCGACTGTCTAAGTTTTCTTCTGTGTCAGGGTGTCTACATATGTTACACTGGCCAACGGTGTTGAATCGGGTGAAATTTAAGGTGCTGTGTCATATGTTTAAAATTAAAACAAGGTTGGCCCCAAAATATCTGCAGGATTTGATAAAGCAGCACAGCCGCCTCGCCGCTTGCGCACTGCTCAACAAATTTGCTTCGTTATTCCTAAAATCAGACGGGCCAGTATGAGAGGCCGGTCATTAGCCTATCTGGGACCGACCTTATGGAACTCCTTACTAGCCGCCTTGCGAGCTGAGACCTCTCTGCTCGCCTTTTGCAAGGGTCTGAAAACCTGGCTGTTCTTAAATTAGTTTTCTTCAGAACCTCCTTACTGGCCTACCTTGCCCGGCGCCGGGAAACCCTTCGGGGTAGCTGCGCGCCCTACAAATTTTAAATAAATAAAATATGCAGTTTTTGCTTCTGCTTTCTGGGTCGGTGATGCACCACAGGCGTCCGCCGCCTGGGTCAGGGTTGCAAATTTGAGTTCTGCCTCTAGTATACATCGATCAAGTGTTGCGCGGACCCTGGTTATCTGCTGAATGCTTGCCCCTCTTATGACTACTTTAAAGGCATCCTATTCTAGTATCCTTGTGGATGCTGTATGGGCGTTTTCGGCAAAGTAGCTCCGGATGTTATTGTCTTGCTCATGGCAGAATACGTAGTCCTCCAGACAATTGCGCAGCAGCTGCCAGGTGGGGACCGGGGCGGAGGGGTCCACCATTTAAGGGTGATGAGGTGTGAATCGTGATCGGATAGGAGCCGTCACAAATAATTTGTGCACTGGATCATGGGGACAACTGCTTGCGAACACAGGAAGCGATCTAGTTGCACCTGGCTGGCGGTAGTATGGGATGGAATGAGTATAGTTTGTTCGTGGGGTATTTGCTTCACCAGGCGTCCACCAGGGACCAGTGGCGCACCCAGGTACTGTATCATTCTGCCTGTGCGTTGGCCAGAGTGGGGATGGGGAAGATAGGGTCCATCCAGGGAGAGATCAAGCACATAGTTGTAGTCTTCTCCCAATATCCATTGCAATGTTGTAAACTGGGCAAGGATGCCAGATAGGGAGTCCAAAAATTTTCCCTGCTTAGTGTTTGATGCATAGATGCTGCCTATGAATATCGGCTGGCAATCCAGGAGCCCAACCAGGAGAGCAAACCGTCATTCTGAATTGACCTGAGGAAACTGGCATCAGCCATGGGTGTCATGATGAAACTTGGGTGGAGTAAAAAGGGGGGGCACAGGGGGTTGGGGGAGGCACAGGGGGGTGGGAAAGGCACAGGGGGAAGCGCAGAGGGGGAAGCACAGGCAGGGGGAAGCACAGGCAGGGGGGAAGCACAGGCAGGGGGGAAGCACAGGCAGGGGGGAAGCACAGGCAGGGGGGAAGCACAGGCAGGGGGGAAGCAAAGGCAGGGGGAAGCAAAGGCAGGGGGGAAGCAAAGGCAGGGGGGAAGTAAAGGCAGGGGGGAAGCAAAGGCAGGGGGGAAGCAAAGGCAGGGGGGAGGCACGGGGGAACACCTACGGGTTTCCTGGAATGGGACCTCAGGCAAAAGCCATATCTGTGCCCTGTGTGCTTTTGCTGAATATGTGGTTGCACAGAAGGTGCCTCGCCATCGCTTACGCAGTTTGTCTAATTCCCCAGCTGTTAAGTGTGTTTCTTGTAATAGGACTATCTGCGCTTGTTGTCGTTTAATGTAGGACTAAACGGCGTAGCGCTTGTGTGTATGCCTCGCACATTTAGAGTGAGGAAACTGGCATCAGCCATGGGTGTCATGATGAAACTTAGGTGGAGTAGAAAAGGGGTGGGAAAGGCACAGGGCGAAGCATGGGCAGGAAGCACGGGGGAAGCACAGGGGAGCATGGGGGGTAGCACAGGGGAGCATGGGGGGCAGCACAGGGGGACACCTAGCAAGCCTTGTGCGCTCCCCGGCTGTTGTTGGTTTCTAAGGGCTGAAGCACCCGCCCGCCTTGTGGTTAGGGCCAGTTTGTAAGGCTGGTCAAGTGACAGGGTGTAAATTGGGGAGGGAGATGCTCCTAATACTGGGGACCTACCGCAACAGGCTGTACGTTCAAACAGAACATGATGCTAGCACACTAGTGGAGTGTGGGGATGAACCTCACTTGCGCCCTAGCTAACAATGTGTGTGGCCTATGAGGAATCTGGGATGTTGGTGGGGCCGAGAGCCCATCTACACTGTACTACTGGTGGTTTAATTATGCCTCGATTCTTGTACAGATAAGTAAGGATACTTGGAGGGGCTGGAAGCCACTAGGGCCGACATTTTAAAAGAGCATGCCTGCTGTTTGTGAGGTCACCAAAGGTGGAGTCACTGACTCTGCTCGAGAGGTGTGTGTGTCACGGACGTCTTCTTCGGATATGAAAATGTGAGGGCCCCTCTCGCCGACTAAGGCCAGTGAGGCTTGACCTAGATCCGCCTGTAGGGACTTCCTGCGCTCTGCAATGATCTGTTTCAAGTTAGGGGGTCTTGTGATGGAGCCCCGGGGCAGGGATCTGGAGCGTGGCTTGATTTTCTTCCCGCGGCGATGCCTATTCAGAGGTTCTCTCGCTTTTTCAATTTGTGCTGGTTCCTGGCACAGGAATTCCTGTAGATGCTGCTCAATCAAGTCGAACGCCTCAACTGGGTCTGTAAAGATGGTGGTGGTTCTTATCTTTAGCTGTGCTGGGAATAGCAATGAGTACTGTACCCTTCTGTGGCAGAGGTGGCGCTTTTCTTCCAGGAAGGAGGATCTTTGGCGTTGCACCGCTCGGGCCTAAGCTGGGAAGAGCATGACATGTTTGTCCTCCACTCGTTTGGGCCCATTTTATCTTGCTGCTAGCAGCATTGCATCTCTATTGCGGAAGTGAAAGAGTTTCACCAGCAGTGGTCGAGGGGGGACCCCGTGGGCAGGTGGCACGCTAGTATGCGGTGCACTCGTTCCACCGAGAAGAAGGCTGTTAGTTCTGATGTGAAGGATCTAAGCCATGTCTCCACGTAACTGATGGACTGACCCTCAACTCCCTCCGGTAGGCCGAAAATCTCGAATATTGCTCCTCCATGAGCGCCCTTCCAGGTCATACGCTTCGTCGTTTCTCCAGCATCAAAACCCGACTGTATTTCTCGAAGTGTTCCTTGCTGCATCTTTGCCAAGGGTTGTAAGGTGAAAAGAGTTTTCTCACCGTTCGTGACCTTGACAGCCAGTTTGTGGTGGTCATCGCGAAGGAGGTCGAGGTCCGTGGCCAGGGCCCCAAATCTGTCCTCCATAGTGATCCTGGAATGTTCAATAGCCACTAGTACCTTGTCCAGTTTGACGGACATGGAGAGGGTGTCCGTTGTTTCTGTGTCTGCTAGCTGGCTTTTGGTGGCTTGGGAGGGCTGTGTGTTGGGGTGGGCACCTGCGGACCGACATTTGAATGAAGTCTCCCTATGTTCCACGGGGACGAGGAGAGGACACCCTGCCGTGCTCCGATGTGCTGGAGACCACTCACCAAGGGGTAGTAGCTTGTCTTCTTTTCCCAGTGTCCATAGGAACCAGGTATACTGCCTAGTTTCTACCAGTGGGGCAGGGATTCCTCCTTGTATGTCACAGAGCAAGTATTGCCTGAGATCGCCCCCCGCAAGAGGCAGTGAAGGTGTCTGCAGTTGGTGTGGTCTAAAGTGTTATAGGAATGCTCCTCACCTCGCGCCTCGATAGTGTCGCTGACTTGGGGTTCCGGGGAGGGCGTACTCATGCACTTCACAGTCTGGGGGCAGCAATGATTTGGGGCACCTAGTGGAGCAGAGGAGGGGGAACGGAGGGATCCCCAAGCCAGAATCCCCCCCCGTCGCGCAGGCCCCGCACCTCTGCTGTTGTATCATGGAGCTCTGCCGTTCCCGCCGCACCTCGATTACGGTGTCGAGCAGCTGGCCTAGCCCACGGGGCGCTCCCCTTGCGTTCTTCACGTGGGCCTCGCAAGTGCCTGGCCGCTGTCACCAGGAGGTTTAATAGTGATCCCTGGTCAGGGGTGCAGAGTTGTGAAGCCGGTTCAAGGCGCGGGGGCACAACCCGCGCCAGTGCTTCATTTACTTTATTGTGGGCCTTAACCTTCCTGTTGGGGGAGAGGAATCACCGTGTGAGAATTAGGAGCAGCCGCCATAGTTCTACAGGCGCGCCACCGCTACTTTAAGGATGGCTTCTCCTTGCTCCCGGCGTTCTGACTATGGGGGCTTCCGCAGCTGAGCATTTCCTCCTGTCCGCACCTCTGCCCCCCTGCCACATGGGGAGCCGTAAGGAGAGTTGTGGCAGCCCAGCCCAATCATCGGCCCTCCCCACGTGCTTGTGGGTGTATCCTTCTAGTCGGGGGTCATGTCGATCCGGCCGAGACACTGCGCCCCACCGCAGGGTCAATGCCCAGCGGCTGGGCGCCGCTTTGGCTGTTGTGGCCTCTCACCTATGGAGCCTGCCCCTCCTCAGCTGGTGCTCTGCCGTCTGCCACCTCGCTCTGCTCCGGGCGTTCTGGTGGTCAAGGTCTCTGCAACTGTTACTCGCCTCCCGGACGCATTGATGCTACTCTCTCTGCTAGGGTGTTGTGCGGTGGGTCATGGTGGTTCACCTCCGAGCGCTGGTCCTGCCACGGCAGTTCGGACCGCACCACTCGGTCCAGATCTCTGCTCTCGTTGCCAATGGGTGCTCACTGTGGTTTGAGGAGATAATTTTGAGTGGACTAGGGTACCATTGCCTGCTGCCTCCCCTCAGGGTTGCTCACCAGCCTTTGGCACCACCATGTTGGTTGAGGCTGCTCACCTGTAATTCTTCATGGCCTGAAGTGGAGTACTGCACCACTGATATACTGTGTCACTGTGGCTCTTTTTTGTGTCCCCACCAGTGCAGATGGTGGACGATGGTCAGGCTGACCCACAGAGCTTCAGGCGAGCACGTCCACCATCTTGGCTGACTCGGCCACGCCCCCCTTATGAGTCCAGTGATGATGGTGGAAGTGGTACAGTAGTGCCAAGGAGAGGGAAACGCTGAGTCCACATCCCCAAAGACCTAGTGCCTAGTTATGTGGTGAAGCACGACATAGGTAAATGGTTTGCAGCACAGGAGGTGGCTCTACGTATGCACGGAGTCCCACAGGAGGATTGTGGGGCCGTCTGTGAAGCACATGCGTACTGTGGGTAGGGATACCTTACTGGCCCCTGAAGAATCTGATCTAATCAAGTATGTCCCCATGACGAAAGCCCAGATCACCACATTTGGTCTGGCCCATGAGAAGCAGCATCTGAAATTCAGGGATAGCCAGAAGCAGTAATAAATGGATTTTGCGGATTCTTTCAGTAAGGCACTGGAACGTTAGGGGAAGTTCAGCAAAGGAAATTATTATGATGGCTGTACAATTTGATGATTAAAAAGCACATTTAAAGTAACCAGTTTACAGTGTTGCACCGGCACCTGATAGACACCAGGCTCACTGTGCCCAGATTGCTTGGGAAAGAAGCTGACCTACGGATTAACCCCAGAGTGTTAAAGAAAATACTCAGTAGTTACCATAGGAAGGGTGGCTCCGGTTCTACCTCTGCAGAGGGAAGGGTAAGGCCAGGATAATACAGAGAAGTCCCCAAGAAAGTTTAGAGAGGAAGAACTCCCAGTCCTCGGCAGAGCACAGGAAGGGACCTAGCCACGGTGTTGGTATCGTCTTCATGAAGTCATAGGAAGCTACCCACAGTGTTACCTCCACAAGGGTGGCTAATGTAGCCCCTAGAAGGAGGATACTCCCAAGAGGTGAAGGGTTCCCCATGGATCGGGTTAGTGGCTAGGGAAGATGTTGACAGAGGGTTACAGGTAGGCTCACAGGAGCACTGAACAGACAAGGGCCACTGCAGAGGTCGCAAACTGCCTACATTCGAACGCTTGAGCAGGGAAGCCTGGCAAGGTACATATTAGTCTATCTTGGCTCTTGGCAGCCTGTGTAAGAAATCTATTGTGTCTGCATGGCCACCTGGGGTTTTTCACCTTTTGTTGGACCCTATACTTTTTTCTGGCTTTAGAACTCTGTGCACTATACCCCCTGCGATTGTCCTAACTGGCAAATGTTACTTACCTATAATTCCCTAGTATATGGTACAGAGTGGCCTGTAAGTTAAATGTCACCAGTGGACTATAGCACCTATTGCGCCATTCACTACAGTCGCAGTGCAAACATGGCTTAAAGCCTACCAGTGTATCCTGACAATGGCAGTACAAAAAAAAACAGCAATTCGACATGTCTAAAACACTATTGATAGATTGGAGCCTACTATTTAAATATTAATAAGTTACCTCTTTGTAGGCCTTATGGCTCATAAGGGAAAATGCACTGCATTTGCCCTTACAGTGACTAGCACCCAAAAGCTATTTTTCACTGTAGCAGGCCTCACTGTCCTATATGGAAAACAAAAGTACAGATTAAAATACTAATACTGAATCTATGGAAAGTACATATCTAGAAAAATAATCAAACCACTATTTTTAAAAGTTACTAAAATCCAAGTCAATGGTTAAGGCATATTTTTGATAAATATTAAGGAAAAGTACCTTTTAGAAAGTGACCTTTTCCCTGCCTGGAATTCCTGGAGGATAGTTTGTATTTGCTCTCAGACTTCTCCCAGCTAAGGAATAGCACTTGAATAGGTGTGAACTGCTCCTCCGGAACAAACAATAGGATGACATGACTAGGCAGAGGGAACTAATCTGAATCTCACAGAATATGCAGAGTGGGAGCTGTGTGCATAGTTTTTATGTTTCTCCTGCAAAGCGCTTGCGCTGTGGTTGAGAAATCTATTGTTTTTAATATAAACTTAAAAGGGACTTAAAATCACGCCTCCTATTTTTCCTGGCTTCTCATAGGTTTCGGAGCGTGCCACATTCCTTCCATTTCCATTAGCTGTAGCATATTTTCCTGCATTTACCAATGCTTGCTCGTAGTCTGCTTTTATCATCAGTTTTTCACCGCAGAAACACTGTTATCATCCGCTTTGGTGGAACTATATTTCCATAAAGTTTTGCCTTTTACTCTTACAGCATATTTATATAACAATTTATCGCCCAAAAAGATTAAGTGATTTGCAAAGAATCAAAGGATGTTGTGCGGCGCCGCAGAGACTCAAACCGGGATCCCCAGCTTTCGAGTCAGCAGCTCTGGCCACTGTGCCACATCCTCTCTACTCCTATGTTATCTGTCAGGGAGCCCTTTCCTTCTCCCGGACATTGATTGATGAAAACAGCTCTTTATTAATTCCATAGGCGAAACAGATGCATTACCAATGCTTGTTGATATTAGTGTTAAATCCTGCTCAAAAGGGTCTGCTCTGTTTACTAATAGTGCATTGGGGCACTTGAAAGGCAGAAGAGGATGCTAAGACAATACTTGCTTGTCCACGCCATCGCCAGTCACTCCCAAGGTACAGAACACTCTTGGGGCTGAGGAAGAACAGAAGAGGACAGAGCCTGCGGTCTGTGACTTGAGGAGCCCTGAAGGATTGGACCTGCTTCCTCTTGTACCCAGGACAAAGAATTGGACTCCAAGGGTCATACGGCTGACCTCCTGTTCAAGCTCCAGGGACCCAAGAGCCTTTCCTGCAAGTGCTGAGCTGACCAGTGTCTACTGGATGTGGAGTGGACCCTGCTGTTGGCTTCCGTCCGACACCCAGTGAGTCTCTGACTGACTCCCCTGACCTTCTATCTCCGGTTCCCCTTATTGGATTATTGTCACTTTGGTGTAATTTTGCTTATTATATGTTACTCTTTTTCTAATTGGGTTTGGGATTTTACTGTTTTGTATTCTGACTTTATTACTATTTTGTTACTGAATAAATACTTTACACGTTGGCCTAAGTTGAGCCTGTCTCCTCTGCGTCATAGCTACCAGGGGGTGGAGCTCACATTAATTTAGTGAGCGAGGGTTCACCCCGACATGGTTGTGAATATTCCTTCAGGCGGATAGTCACCCACCGAAAATAATCAATTTCCTACATGAAATATGGCAAGAGGGAGAGTTGTGAAAAAGGACATCCAAACACAGACAATGAAAGACCGGAGATCTGGAAGCTAGCAGGTGCATGCATGAGGCAGGGAATTGGTGCAGCAAGGCTGCACATGTACACCAGTGTTTTGTGGAAGGAAACATTTATATTCATATTAATACACACCGCCATAGACATTCCACAAACTCTGGAGGCTTGGTGGTACCTCCTAGAGAGAACATGCAATGTATTTTCTTTACCAAAGCACAGGTGCAGACTTAAGACATGTATAGCAAAATGAAAATGCTCCAATTATGTGAGAACTAGCCTGCAACTTTTATATTACATCAACAGAACGGCAAGATTGTGAACTGTTTCCATTGTACAAATTATGTTTTATTGAGCATTAGACTGGGTCACGTTTTACTATCTTCGTTCTGCTGTCATGCCAATTATAACTTACTTCCATACACTGACAACTTTGTGCTTCTAAGTACTTGCAAATGTTTCTATAGTTTAACTATTTGAACCTTAACAAAACAAATGCACCTGGAGCTGCGTGCAACAACTGTCAGCATAAATACCAAAAATGTAAAAAGAAGCAACTATTTGGTAAGATGATGGGATACGGTGTAAAACAGCAAAGGGGAACAACTGTAACAGCATTTAACAACAGCAGACAGGAGAAAAGCATAGTGAAGATTAAGGTAACTTTATTTTGACAAAGATGTTACAGAGAAAAGGAGGGCAGAGCAAGAGAAGGGACAGGAGAGGGAAATCACGTGTGAGAAAACATGAAAATGGAAGAGTCGGAAGTCAGTAACAATTCATAACACAAAACATAACACAACTGAAAAGTGCCAACAACAGGAGTGCAGAAAAACAAGGGGACACTTGGAGAGAAGTTAGACTGAATGTGAACAAAGCAATGGATCATGAGCAGAAAGTGCCATAATGTGACAAGTACTGTAGCCAAGGGGCAGTGGACGAGAAAGCAAAAAACAAATCTACCAGAAGGAAGCAGAGGAGAAAACCACTCTTGGCTCGGTGGTAAGACAAAGAAAGTGATTGGAGAGTGCAAAGGACACACCAAGATAAACCATTTAAAGAAATAACAAGAGGGTCCTATGAAGGGCTATCACCATCTCACTGCCGGCCATCAGCGCATGCCGTCAGCATTTCTTCAAGGGACACCAAAATGCTATCAGATGGAGAGAAACAGAGCCAGGCTAATGTACAATGGAAAGCTCCTGACAGGCAGCTCCCAGCCTTGCCTCCCAATGAGGAGGCACAGGAGCACTTCTCCCACTAACATCGGCTGGGATGCTGCTTCATATAATCCCATTGCTTGAGGTGTTGACCCATATTGTTCTCTTCTCTCCATTAGGATAAGGATGTCGTCTGGTTCTCTTGTAGGAACATGTGATAGCTTTACACATGGCAGACCACACTGGGACTGCCTGCATCCAGGCAACAAACCAGTATATCCTGTCCAAAGTGCGAGACAGACTCAGGTTTCATAACTCAAATGATATATTCTGCCGTTTCCCACTGTGCCATTCTGTTCCATTCATGCAGCAAATCATTTTATATCCTGGGTTGTCATGAAAAACCATCCTTCACAAACATCTCTTGTGTTCCTCACAGGCATATACAAACACAAGTCCTTTCCTTTAGATTTGTTGAAGGTCATGAAATTCCCTCCAATTCTGGTGACCGAGTTACAAAGAGTAATTTTTTAAAGCTATTCTTGGAAAGGGGGCCGTTGAGTTCTGCAATCCAGCGGAAGGATTGTCCAAATATAAATATGGAAATAAATAATACTTTTCATATTGTAACAACTTGTATAATATGCATTTTTTGATGAGTATAGAGACTTCCTGATTGATTAAAGCTCTTTCCACATTCATTGCACTGATATGGTTTTTCTCCTGTATGTATCCTCTGGTGCCTAAGACGATCGGTTGAGCGTCTGAAACTTTTCCCACAAACAGTACAGGGGTAAGGTTTCTCCCCAGTATGAATTAGCATATGTGAGAGAAGGGTTGATAAGTGTCCAAAATGTTTCCCACATTCATTGCAGGTATATGGCTTTTCCCCAGTATGCATCCGCTTGTGACTGATAAGGTGTGCCACTTGGCTAAAGCCCTTCCCACAATCACTACAAGTAAAGGGCTTCTCTCCTGTGTGCACCCTCTGATGTGTGATCAGTTTTTTAGACTCTTTAAAGATCTTCCCACATTCATTACATGTGTAGAGTTTCTCTCCTTTGTGGTGTGCAGCCAGGTACTTCGACTGGCTGAAACTCTTTCCACATTCAGTGCACGTATAGGAGGTCCTTCCTGTGCAGGGTCCTTTTTGTCTGTTTGGGTTTACTAACCGTCCAACCCCTTTCTCGTATACAGTAGCCATGTATCCAGCCTGGTGTTTAAGCTTCCGTTCGGACATGATCCATTTCTTGGGGCCTCTTTCCTTCTCGGAATCCTGCGACATGTCCTCTTTGGCTGGCTCCAATAAAGAATCTTGTGGCTCCACTTTGGAAATGTGGTGACCAGAATTCTGCTCTTCGTAATCTATTGTGGCCCTAGACTCTACTGATAAAAAAAAAAATGAAAGAAGTTTAGACTTTGAAGAGGACTAGCATTATTATACTTTTTTTTAATAGCAAACTACAGATTAATCACAATCCCAATTCAATTTTTGAGGATGCTGGACAAAAAGTTATAAGTTTTACTGCATCTCCCATTTGGCCTGGAGGAACCAAGGATTTACTGTCGCTGTAACCTGGGTTAGGCCCGGACCCTCAGACAGGCTTACAAGAGCTTCTGGATATAAAGACATCAGGGATGGGAATGAGAATGGAGGCAGAGAAAGAGGGAGAGAAAGAAAGGGAAAGAGGGAGAAACTGAAGAGGAAGAGAGCGGAGGAGTGAGAAAGTAACGGGCAGAGAGAGGGAGGAATAAAGGAGAAGACAGGAAAAGAGACAGAGTGAGGGGGTTCATAATAGGCAAGTGTGTACTAAGCTCCATTAATGTTATTGAGTGCTTGAAGCTTAAATGGTTTCTAAATGCTCAAGACAGAGGTAATTCAGATTTTTTTTACCCAGGTCACTCAGCTCTGCATTTGATGCCACTTCTACAATACAGATGAAAATTAAATTCAAGTACACCGCAATCATTATTTATGTCACACCATTTTCCTAAACAAATATAGTTTTATCTATGAACTTCATCTTAGTTGAACGTATTGTGTACAAAGTCAATGGTCAATTTTCCAGTCAATATGGGACAACTAGTTTCCCATTTTCTTCAGTAAATTTTCAACAATATGAACAAAATACTCAATACTTACTTATTCTAAGAATAAAAGAACTTTCCAAAAACAGACAACTCGGTGAGGAAACTGAGCCATGAAAATTACAACCATCTATAACATTTGACAGAGGTTTGTGGGATCAATCGCTTGAGGAAGTATATTTAGAAAGAGATAAATAGATAGACTTTAAAAAAAGTGGAAGGTAAGATCGGCTTGGTCAAGTGGGTGGATTTGAACAGGCAGAGATGGAGCGTGGAAAAGGTGGTCTATACGGAATGGCTTGTAAATGTCACCGGAACCTTGAGAAGTCTATTGGACTATAGTCCACCTTCCTGGCCATGAATTTCTTACACTTCCTGAGTATATTGGTGCAGTTTGGGATGAGGTGGGATAACACCTTTCATGAAACCGAAAAAACATTATTGAAAATTGATAAATACTGGAGCATATTTTTTGGTTGACAGCAAAGGGATGAGACATGTTTGTGGCCTGGAATCAGTGTGCTAGACAGAAACAATAGAAACCCCCTGAAGTACTAGGGAGTAGCGTGAATTCTACCAAACAAGTCTCTTCTAGCCCCAAAACTAGAGTTCTTGGACGATCGAAGAGACAAAGAATTGTCATTTTCACAGCAGACATGAGCAGCAGTGTCCATTAATTACCACGTTTGGAACTGAACTAGCATGCTTCTATCCAAAGTGACAAGAATGTAAACTTCCTAGCCGACCGGGTTCAGCAGGGCCTTCAACCTTAAAATGGTGATGTAAAGCAGGTTGCCAGGGGATCTCAACTATGGTAATGGCCACAAGGATGGGACCAGGTGTCCCGCAATTAGTGAGGGTAGCTAATCACAATGGGTGCACCATTGAAGTAGCAAAAGGGGGAGTCGGCTTTGAGTTTTCCCAAACAATTAAGTAGGAGCTCCAAGGCCGGAGGTCTTGGAGAAAATCTAGGTGGGACAAAGGCTCGTCTTTACCAGGGCGGACACAAGCTGCAGTGCCTAATGCAGTCAACCGTCACAAATCACTGGCTTGAGCCAGCATTTCTTGGGAGTGGTATGGAAGAGAAAATAGTACCTTAAGGCAGCAGCTTTTGGCTACTGTTTGGTACGAAGGCCTTTTGCTAGAGGGGAGAGCAGAGTTAGTTGGGCATAGCCGGTGTGTGGCAAAGGGCTGGGGAGGTAAGAGATGCATTAAATGTAGCTTATGGAGATGTATATAAAAGCTGTTTCTTGCAATACTTTTATTAGTGATGAGCTGGGCTACTACTGCAAAATGAACTCCCTACCAGATCTATGCCATGCTGGTGTCCAAGCCAAACGATCAAGTTACTTGCCTTCGGTAACGCATTATCTGGTAGAGACTCTATCTAGCTGTAGACTCCTAACCTTTGAATTTCCCCAGACGTCCGGCTGGATCCGGAAACCTTTTCTTCATCAATAAACAATGGCGTGCGTTGTTGGGTGGCTCCATTCGGCTTCGCGTGAGAGCGTTGGTTATAATGTCGCGGTCACTTATATAGGCGCCACCCAGGTGCGCAGGCGTTAGTACTTTTTCACTCCAGAAGCGCATCGCCACAAAGTAACTGACGTAATCGTCTGCAAAACTAGGGCCCTGAAAAGGGGAGTAACCCCAACCCTGACAAAATCAGTCCGTAAAGCGGGCAGGCATGGGTGGGCCTGTAAGAAATCTGCAGCTAGATAGAGTCTCTACCAGATAATGCGTTACCGAAGGTAAGTAACTTGTTCATCTGATAGAGACTTCTAGCTGCATATTCCTTACTTGAATTAGATACCCAAGCCATACACCAAGTCATACTCTCCCGGTGGTGGGTTGCGGACCAATACCTCATACTAGGAAGTTCTGCAGGACTGAACGAGCAAAAAACGCCCGTCCCTGCAGATCGGACTGTCCAGGCAGTAGTGCTTGGCAAACGTGTGCAAAGATGCCCACGTTGCTGCATGATAGATGTGCAGGACTGGGACACCCCTAGCCAAGGCCGTAGGAGAAGCCTTTCCCCTGGTGGAATGAGCCCTTAATCCCTCAGGAGGTTACTTCTTAGCCAGGGCATAGCAGATCTTAATGGAGAGAACAACCCAGTGAGAAATGTTCTTCTGCACGGACCGCCCCTTCTTAGCTCCCACGCACCCTACAAAGATGGTTGTCCACCCTTTACTCTTTTGTGTGGTCATGGTAGAACGACAAAATTTTTTGGGTCCAGCCGGTGGAGACGCTCCTCTTTTAGAGGGATGTGGGGCAGAAAATAAGGTGGCAGCGTGATAGACTGACCCAGATGGAATGGGGTCACAACCTTCAGAAAGAATGAAGCACAGGTGTGAAGCACCACTATCTTGAAAGGACATCATGTTGGGTGGCGTACAAGATAGCGCCTGCAACTCACTCAACCTCCGGGCAGATATTATCGCCACCAGAAAGACTGTCTTGATGGTAAGCAGCCGGAAGGGACATTTGTGTAAAGTCTCGAAGGGAGCACAGGCAAGAAAAGTGAGGGCCAAATTAAAGTCCCACTGCGGCATAACAAAGGGTGTGTGCGGAAACAAGTGAGCCAGCTCATTCAAAAACCTATTTACAATTGGAGACCTAAAGAGAGAGGGTGGTCTGGCAGCCGCAAAAAAGTGGATAGAGCAGAATGAGAACCCTTGAGAGTACTCGACGCAGAGCCCTGCTGGGCAAGGGTAAGAATAAAAAGTAGAACAGTAGAAAGAGAAGCAGAAAGAGGGTCAATAGAACTTTCTGTACAGAAGAATACACATTTCTGCCAACGGCAGGCATATACCGTCTCACTGGAAGAAGGTTTACTTCTGCCCTTGTCAGGAGTAAATTCCCAGCCTTTTTCTGTATGGTAAAATATTAGCGACGAGCTGATGAAAACCCATAAAACATGCTAGTAGGTTTGCAGAGACTCAAAAGGGCATTCAAGCCATGGGGAACTATTGCTAACCGCTACCTCCAGCCCCAGTCTGTGGAAAGGTGGCAAATTAAGTGAACTGCTAGTATTCAAACCCTACTATGGTATGAGCTCCTGCACAGTCAGAGTAGCTATTATAAGAGCTCCTATATATAAGGAGATCGCTGCCATAATTGTCCGCCGCACTACATGGCGCAAAAGTGACAAATGGATTTGGTTATAGGACAAGTAGATTTATGAAGCAAACTGTCCCATGGACAGGGAGAGATTTTTATTAAATTACACACCACTGTTTACGTAAAAAAAACAAAAAACTAGAAGTACACTGAAAAGACCAAAGGCTAAAGTAACGTTATAGTTAGGTGAATTGATCAGTGACTACCATAACATTTTAACAAAAAAACACCCAAAAAAAAAACACACACAAATTCACTTGTGCACCACCATGCACTGTGTTAGACCTGGCATCATTGGGGTGGGTTTCCCCTGTATTTTTAGGTCTCGCCTGAGCTAGTGCGCATGCGCTGCAAGGCTTCTAGTAAGGACTTTCAGCTCAAGACCACACGCTCGTGCGTGTGCTTTTTTTTTTTTGGTCACTGCTATTGGCCTTTGCGTGCGTCTTTCTAAGAAAGACAGCACGCAATTGGCCAAAGACGGGTGCATGTCCCGCCTTCTCTCGCCCCTGGCCTAGGGAGCTCGGGAGCGAGCAGCAGCGCGGCCGGGTGCCAGCTGCATACCTCGCATTCCTTTCGCGGCCGTGCTTGTTTTTTTTATTGGGAGGTCTGCAGCTATGAAATGTTGGAGTTACATGCGCGGTCCGCTTTCACTTTCGGGCACTATATTTAATATGCCTTCCTATTTTTTTACCGAGTGCTTGTTTTAGGGTAGGCACGGGAGAGCCGATGCAGCAACTAGAACCCAGTTCCAGTTCGGTAGCTCTGGATGTAACGCCACTTCCTCTTTACTGACTACTCAAGAAGAGTGCATTTGTATTTGAACTGTGTTCCTCATGCACGCCTCGCCACCGGCGCTGCTCTCTTTTACCTGCCCTTTGCTGTTGCGTTGAACTGTGTGCTTCACCCCACTGCCTACCCTCCTCCCGCGCTCTCTATGTTGCTTTCACGTCCCTCCGGCCCTCTCCATGTTGCTTTCGTATCCATGCCCACCCACCCATCCCCATGTTGCTCTCACATTCATCCCCCCACCCATTCCTGTGTTGCCTCTGCACCGCCTCCCCCTCGTCTCTATTTGGGTCCAGCATATAGTCCCGAATGTAGTATTTGGCCCGCAGGGTGGCCCCTGCATTCCTTACAGCGCGCACACCACTCGCGGGACGCTGTTGTTTATAATAGTCGTGTTGCGAGCAGCGGCGCGAAGAGTGGCAGCTAGGCAGCATGCCTTGAAGACCGCAAGGCTTTCTCTTTAAATTTAAAGAGCCTCAGACCTTGAGTCTCTCTTCCAGATCCCCTCCCTGCTAGCCCTTACAACAGCCGCACACGCGCATTAGACGAGATACATTTTGCTTGAACTCGACCACAAGTTATCGGGGCGCTTTTTATGAGCATTACTGCATTACAGACAGACACATTCATTTTTAGGCTCGAGGAAATGAAGTAATTTACCCGGAATCACCCGATGTCTGATCAAACGTCAGACTCCACCTGGTCCCCCAGCTTCAGTGTCTGCTGCCATAGCCGGTAAACCACTGTGTGGTAGCATCATATAATCTTCAGAGCTCACAGTGCTTCGGGAGCCAGGGGCGTGTGGAATATGCATATCACAGCACAGCCAGAAAGGGTGTTTCTTTCTCCCACAGCTGTCACCAGGCTACAGCCTCGTGATTCGAGGCCATCCGCACGCGTCCACTGTGGAGAGAAAACTGCCATCGGTGACTCCACCTATCCGTCCCTGAACGAGCAGGGACCAGCAGCCATTCCTGACATCTCTCGGACAGATAACAAATGCACTCCCTGTTTACGATTGCACACCAGCACCGCCCTGACACGGAATATCTGGGTGGCTGCCCGCCACCTCCCTCTGCCCTCCCCTGGCTTGCCTCCCTCCTCTCTGTGAGGGTGGCTGCACAATCCCGTCTGTGATCCCTGCAGTTATTGACATGGGCACTCCAGGACATCTCCAGCAGTCATTAAACTGCTGACCGGCGCAACCCCTTTAGTTGAAGTTTCCTTCACGGCTGGATATTTGATATTCATGGGTTTTAATTTTAACTGGCCCTTCCTCGCTAGCCAGATACGTGACGGCAATATAAATAAATAGCCTTGAGGGAGAGTGACGTCCCTGGGCGCAGGTATTAGGCATTCATTTATTACTGAATCCGTTTTTTGCAGTCATTGAATCCAGCAACTGTCTGTCCTTGTAGTCTCCTCCTCACCGCGCCGTCACTAAAAAAACAGGCACACACTTCTTCGTATTAATGTTATCACACATACATAAAAACAAAACATGTACACATGCATGCACATAACACACGCATACACCCGTATAGACATACATGTAGAACAAATGCCTGCAGCCGTCATTCATGGTACTTTTTGCACCTCTTCCCCCTGCTGGCAATTTAATTTGGTGCGTCCTAAATTTCCTCTACAATGCATTATGCTTAATGAAGTCACATCAGCACTACATACACAGTGATTGGCTGCTGAAAGAATTACACCCCGGCAGAAGGGCGTGGAAATATACACTGAGAGCTCTGAGGAGAGAGCACAACTCCACAGTAGGCACGCCTCTCAGCAGCATGTTCTAGCTTTTAGTATGTATTATGTACATATTATTAATCTATTGTATTTCTGCACGACTGACTGGACTGTCACTGTCAACAGCGTGCTGCTGCAGCATTGATTGCTTTGCACAAAGCTCGCTTCCGGCTGTAATACAGTTACCAAACAGCCGGCATTAAGCCGAGTGAATCGCTGTGAAACTAAGTGGTTTAACACGTTATCTTCCAGCCGGGCCGTTTTAGCATTTCTCATACCATCTAATCTAGTGAGCCTCGGCACTTGGCAGCGCAGCGCACTTCACATGTATTTTGCTGCTACACAATTGATTTAGGTCAGAGATGACGCAGTTAGTAATTTTGCACACACCTTCGGGCAGATTTTGTTGAACCGTTGCACTTCATTAGAAGCCCAGCGTGGGGATTGCCGGGCCTTGAAACTTTAAAAACCTCATGGTGGCCCCAATAATGTAACCACAACACAAGTGACTATCAAAGAAACATTAGAACAGGCAGGAAAAAGTTGCCAACATTGCAAGGACAAAAAACTAGAATACATTTTTATATGAATTCTTCCTTTAATAGGGTCGTTCAGTTGTACATAATATCTTCTTGATTATATTTAAGGTAACAAAAATGCTTACAAAACTTTTTTATTGTAACTTTTCAACATACCTCACAGCAGTTACACTGTTCTACAACATCTCTGAAAAATATTGGCAAAGCCAGTAGCTCTGGCTAAACACTTATAAGGTCTCAAAGGCGAGACCTAATTGGCTATGCCAATGCTCGTTTCCTTTGCCTCCTGTGTTTTTGCTGTGTGTTGGACTTAGCTTTGCTGGTCTAGATGTTTTAGGCACTTTGCCACTGCTGTTCAGTGCCAAAGTGCAAGTGCTCCCTTTGTCAATTGTTGTGTGGATTGATGTTTCCATGATTGGTTTATTTGGTTTACTGTGAAGTCCCTAGTACAGTGCTTTGTGTGTGCCCAGGGCCTGTAAACCAAATGCTGCTAGGAGGCTTGCAGCACTGATTGTGCCACCCACACAAGCAGCTTTGCAACAAGGTCTCAGGCCTGCCATTGTGGTGCCTGTGTGCAGTCCAATACTGCCATATCGACCTGGCAAGTGCATCCACTTGCCAGGCCCTAACCTTCCCTTTTCTTACATGTGAGTCACCACTAAGGAAGGCCTGAGGTACCCCACTGGGCAGGGTGCAGTGTATGTGAAAGGTAGGACATGCCCTGATGTGTGTGGCATGTCCTGATAGTGAAATACTGCTAATTTCGTTTTTCATTATTGTGAGGGCATCTGTCCCCATAAGATAGAATGGGGAGTTTGCTTATATCATCTTATGAGTATTACTGCCCATGGGAAAACAATAGGAATATAAAGTTTGATATGCCTGAACTCAGCATGTTAAATGCATCTTTTAGTGAGGGTGATTTTTACACTCTGGGTTTGAAAATAGCACTTTTAGAAAGTAGGTATTTTGTTGCCTAACCATCCAGTGTGCCTCTGCTATGTTTTGTATTGACTTTCTGGCTTTGGAGTGACAGGGGAAGGGATGCGCATTCTGTTCAGGCAGCCACTCGGGGGTTGGGGTGTGTCCTGCATTTCCAGAGTGCGTCAGGGCTGGGCTGAATAGACCTGGGCTGCATTCAGAGTAGGGGGAGGAGATTTCTTTCACACCTGAATGGGCCTGGCCTATCAAGGACAATGCTGTCTCCACCTCCTGCCAGGAAGCTGTACCAGAGAGGACAGAACTGGTTTTGGCTTGGCAAAATGCTTCTCTGCCACATAGAACAAAGGATTTTGTATTATAAAAAGAGGGGCCCAGTCCCCAGACTTTTAGATCACTTCTGGGAATCAAGAAGAACCTTTGCCAAGGAGAAGAGTTGGAGATATGGAGGAGGAATACTGCCCCTGTGCTGTTTGCTGTCTGGGGGTGGCCTGCAGTGGCTACTTTCTGCCAAGGAAAGGGAAAAGGACTTTGCTGTGTGCTGGGTCCCCTGCTTGAGGAAGATCTCCAAGGGCTTGAAGAAGAGGTTGCCTCCTGTTCTGAAGTCTTAGGGAAACAAAGACTTCACACCCCCAGCTCCCTTGAACTTCCTTGCTGGGAGTTCTGACCTGCCAAGAGGTGCCTGTAGCTATTCTGGGCCTCTGGAGGTTGTTCTGGCTGTGGGAGCAACGACGAGAAGCGCGACGCATCCGTACCAGTTTCCGATGCATCGCCGAAGAAACCGATGCAGCGCCTGCCCGCGGCTCGAGAAATTACCGCATCGGGTGCACCGATCTCTGACGTCCGAGATGACCGCACCGATTCCGATGCAAGCCCTGCTGTACAGCTGCAAGAACCAACGCATTGTCCCGGATCGTCACGCATCGCAGCGAGGCGCCAGGTCTGTCGCATCGTTGGGGGACGCAGTAAAAACCGACGCATCACCTCCCCACGCAGAAAGAAACGCAGCAGTAAGGAACCGACGCATCACCTTCCCTGCGTGTAAGGAACCGACGCATCACCTTCCCTGCGACCCTTTTTGTTTGTGTGCGCGACGCATCCAAGGTACTTTGTGTGAAATGTGTTGCATCTGCAATTTGCTTTGAACAGAACTATTTCTACCATTTGAAAGTCATATTTTTACTACTGTGTTGTGGATTTTTGTCGTTTTGGGTCTTGTTTTGGTATAGATAAAGATTACCCATTTTTTTTAAACTGGTGTGTCCATTTGTAGCGTTTTCACTGTATGTGTTCACAAATGCTTTACACACTGCCTTTGAGATAAGCCTGTCTGCTCGTGCCAAGCTACCAAGGGGGTGAGCAGGGGTTATTTTAGAAGTGTATCCCCCTTACCATGACTATGAAGAAGGGTCCCTACTTGGGCAACGGTGCAAACCATTGCCAACTAGAGACCCCCATTTCTAACACACTGCTTCTCACATATTAATTACATCACTCATGACATGTAATATGACAATTGATGACATCTCCAATTACATCACTGATGACACCATCCAAGCTTCTTTTGTACACATTGCTCTATAAACTGGTACAGTATTAAAGCTCTAAAAGCAAGGACAAAAATGCCCAGAAGAATATGAGGCATCATTAATGCCATCACAGAAATAACTCCCATGAGTGTAGAAAGCATGGGTTATCTGCCACATTGACTCTATATCAAACATCACAGGTAGCACAGTTCACAATAACAATCAATTACAGATATATGGAAAATCCTTATAGAACACTGCATGCAATCTGTATACAACTGTGCAGAGACAGTCAAGTTCTTGAAAATACTAAACGTCTGTTCCAAAATAAATGACCTACTATGGACAGCTTTTATCTGTATCACACCCCAGACAGTCACTGAACCTACATTGAGAAAAGAAGTTGATATGAGTAGAGAAGAGGTTACTGTAAACAGAACTCTCTATGGAGAGAGTTTACCCTCTACCACGCTATTTGCAGACAGAGTATTAAAAAGAATTTACTAAGAACAGTGTACACTCAATGCAAAAAAGACACTATTCACTTAAAATAAGCAAAGTCTGAAGGTGCTAAAGATCATACTACCTGCAGCCTCATACTGTGGTGAAACGTTACAGATAACCCATCTTCTGAAGCAAAACAAGCACATGTACATAGGTCAATATCTGGTGCACACAGTCAACTATGTTACGTAGAAATTGTCCTGCTGAGACAATTGTTTCTAATAACGCAAGGCTGCTTACAATACTTAGTATGTTGTATGCAGAATCTTTGCCCTGCGGCAAACTTTTTCTGCAGAGCCTAAAAACTTGTGTGGAACATAATGGACACAAGTTGTCAACTGTCACCTGCACTCAGGGTTGCTCTTCAATGCAAACATTTATAACGTGTTCAATATCTCTACACACCTATGATGTACTAGGAGCACATGCGTTCTGCGAACATTAATACCCATTAACTGGACCTAGGGTGCACAAAAGTAGGTAGAAAATTAATATGGTGGTTACCCGCCACTATGTAAACTATAAAACAAACTAGCACACTCATTGAAAGTCACCAGTGGTGTCAACAATGAGGTCACAAATTAGGTCATAGAAAATGTCACGAGTGATGTAATATGTGAGGTCATAATCCGTGCTTGGTGAATTTCTGTGCATTTTTAGCTCAAATCGTTAATGTTGTCACTGACAAATTCACCTAAACGTTACTTTATCCTTTGTATTTTTCATTGAATATATGCACACACTTATACATACACACGTACAGAAAAGGGTAGCAGGGAACTCTGGCAAGTTCCCAAGTTTAGGTGGAGAGCAACTACTTTATATGGAGCCCTCTACATCATCAGTGAATCTGCTCAGCTCAAATGTCTTTCTCTAGCAGGGTTTTTAAGCAAAGGACTAGCACAATGCCATCCACGCTGAGCTCCAAAGGGACAAACCCTTTTTAAAGCAATGTCCTTAAGTATAGGATTAGTAAGTGCCATCCATACCATATATAAGCTTGGGACACAAACTTAAACCATATATTGAAATTTATGGAATTTTAGCATTATTTTGTTGGTTAATTATGTAAAAATGATTAGGTTAAAAAAAGACCACTTTTGGAACATGCAGTCCACTCTGCAAACCATTAAAACTGTTCAGACACCAAGAGCCATGGAAATAGCACATGGCAGGAACCAATCCCTTTTAAAATTCCCTTTGCAATACAATCCTCTTTCATAGTTGAAAACATAGATATTATCAGTCAGAGCTTCATGCAAGATTTGAGAAGAGATCATTTATAATTGATTAGCGTTGCACAAAGGCAGAGACTGGTAAAAGTGTGTGGGATATGTAACCAGAGGAGGACAACACTGTAGATTAAAAACAGCGAAGTACCAACCTAAACAGCCGTGTTTGATCACTCAAGACCACTGCATTCTGGGCATCTGACTACTGTGAACCTGTGGATGATGCAACTCGAAAGCATGCGGGAGAGGAAACTACTCGTAAATGTGGTGCCATCTTTAGACATGTTAGACGCTTTCATCTAGGCTCAGCCACAGTAATAAGGAATCTCCCAACAACTGTTCCCTCTAGAGTGCACACCTGGGCGGCCGCACACAATGTCCCTCCAGAGATTCCATTACAAAGGGTCCTTTTGCTTATCAACAGGAGAGCTCTTTACGCATCTCAAAATCAACAAAGACAAGTGCAAGATGGCTGCCGAATAGGAGCACCGCAAGGGAGCTCCTGGATGGGGGCATTGCCAATCGGTATACATCCCTGTATTAACCCCACCATCCACCATCCTGGCTCTCGCAACTAGTACTCTTGGGAATCATTGACTCTACTCACCTGCGGGACTTGGGTTGACTCCTCCCCGGGATTGATTGATGTCGTTTCCTCTGTTGCAGTGGCTGGCTACTGGGTCGTGCGGCCGAGGAAGAGGTGGAGTTTGAGGGACTCAGAGGAGCGATTGTCCTGACTGATCTTCCCTGCAGCGTGGGCTGGCGGCGTTCTTCAGCCGTGAAGGAGCACAAAATACGTAGACCTGGTGAATGCTTGTTGGGACATGCGTGGCAAGGACCCGACCGACCGCCTGCTGTCGCCAACCCGACCGCCCGCAGTCAGTCGAAGTGCAGCTTATGCACTGATCTTCGCCGGGTGCAGCCCTGGGGCGGGCTGTGCTCCCTGCCGGAGACGGGCTGTGCTCCCTGCCCGGTATACCGGTCCGGAGCCTCGATCTCTCCCGGAGGCTCGCGGACTCCCTTGGGGGCCCCCTGGTACCGTGCGCACGCTCCCCCTGGCACAGAGTCGCCAAGACCGCGCCTGCCCTCCAGCGGTCACCCTGACTTCCCAGGTCAGTTGCCAGGGCTGACATGGGAAGGAGAGCGGAGGCGCTTGTGATCGACTGGAGCGCCCCTGCAGCCTCTCCCACCCCCTCCCCACCAGTTATATGAAGAGGCAAAGAATGGAGAGCTGGGTCCGGAAGGGCGCGGAGGCCCTCCTCCCACGCGCGCCTCGCTCTGCTTCCTACGAGTGTTAAGTATTTGCCTTCTCGCCCTAAACTCCATTCAGAGCGGGTCTGCTGCATTAACCTAACATAGTTTTCCCTCAACTCAAAATGGCCAGTCTCTGAGTGGTTCCCTGGCCCTCTCGCAAGGAAAGCCAGTACTGAGAATGGAAAGAGGACCAATCCACCTCAGACACTAGAAATAAAAATAGGACTTGAAGTTGGACACCTCTTACAAAGAAGCAGCCATTTTGAAACGTCCTCTAGCACAGAAAAGAGGGCTCTGCTACTGGAAAGTGATCCTTTTACCTCGGATACCAGAAATAAAAGCAGGACTTGAGTGATTACCCCATATAATAAAGTGTCTTTTTGAAACATCCTCCAACACAGGATATGGAATATATTAGAGTCCAGCCACTCTACCCCTAGCTTTACTCTCCGATTGGTGCTCCCACTCTAGCATCATTGCTTTCAGACAGCCCTGCCATAGATCAAGGGAAGACACTGAGAAAGCGGAAAGAAACATTTATCTGCATATCCTGCATTTATTCTCTCACCAGTATGGCAGGATCGTGCCTGAAAGCAGCAGGATGTAACTCCTGCACTATCGTATACCCCCAACCTATCCAAGACTGCTTCTAAAACCTTTAAACACAATCTTTTAAGAAGACACCCAGAGACTCTGATCTGTACTATAACATAGAAAAGGGCATCATTGTAAATGACCTAATATTCTACACCAGGAAAGAAGCAATATGGCGAGCAGACATAATAAACCTATTATACGCTCTTGAAACTAGAAACATTCCATATGGCACCAAAATACTGATAGCTCCCTCACAAAGCCTCAGAGCGAATCTAAACGTAACAATCTATAAAAATGTCACTGTTCTGATCCAAGCAGAAAACAAGGACCTAAAAAGGTTCGGTGACTACTTCACCACCCTAAAAGAGCAGGTGCTTGACTACAATCCTTCAACACACCACCAGCGCCCTCTTTCTCAAACTAACACTCGCTGGAGCAGTGTCCACTCCAGTTCAAAGTTAGCATTGCGGAGTAGGGGCTTCCAAGACAGAAGCTACCACCTTAAGCTACTTAACACCTTCTCCCAAGAGAGGACCGGCACTAATCTCCCCTATGTGAAGTCCATACGGCATGGCGCACAGGGCAGCATCTCCCCTAAATCTAATAGAGTACTGCCCACCCCACCTTCTCAACCTCACAAAAACGCAATGCCTGCAACCTCATCATCCATTCATCGTCCCCATCCCACATCCATAGTGTCAAGTACACAGGTCAGCCAGAGTTAGTCGCTTACCCGCCCGCTTACCCGCCCTCCCCCCCAAAACGGGTCTGTTGCTCTCCGCTCCATATAGAAAAGCAACTACAGGGAGATTGAAATCTAGCCCCTCCGACAGGATCACCAAGCTTACTAGCAAACCAAGCCCTGACCCCCGGGACCCATTGCCTCTGTCACAGTCAACACTAACAGACCTAGAAGCAATGAAACACCAAACAGTCAGCATATCTCAGAGCATCCATAACGCTGTTCTCGAAATGAAAAGCATCTTACACCTCACCGATTAGTCTCTCTCTAAAATCAAGCGCATTCAAAAATCAGTACTCAACCATCAAAGCAAGCCAAACCGCCAACCCTGGTCACTGGCAAATAGACAATATCGCCCTCGTAAACAACTTAACTAATTTATTGGAGTACGAATCTCTAGCTCTATTATCCTACGAGTCAACACTCGCCTCTTCCAGTCCCTCCCCCCGACAAGAAAGACAAACTAAATTTGAACGGTTACAATCAACGCAAATAGAACGTCCGCATTCAGAAACAGAAGGGTAAACAGCAACAACTTGAAACAAGTATACTTAACCACCTCAACTCCCAACACAATCCCAGGGAACTCCGCGACTCCGTTCTTCTACTTAACTGCCGATCAGCAGTGAAGCATGCCTCCGACATCGCCAAACTCATCTTGACCAACGCTCCAACCTCTCCGTTACCCAACTTCACTCTGTTCCTCCTGACTCCTGCGAATTTTGCACTTTCCATTAGTAACGACTCTAACCAATTGTGCATACCACCCCCTGGGTAAGAATGACCAGTTTAATCGACCACTTCATGGATATCATTACTGCAAATGTCTACCCCCACTCCAACGATCAATCAATCAATCAATCAGGGGAATTGTCAAGCGTGCTACTCACCTGTGACGGTCTCAAGGCACTGGGGGGAGGGAGGGGGATAAGCGGCTCCGTTCAGTTGAAGAGCCAGGTCTTGAGGGTCTTTCTGAAGATGTTCAGAGAGGGGGCGCGCCTGATGTTGATCGGGAGCTGGTTCCAGGTCTTGGCCACGATGTACGAGAAGGCTCTTCCACCCGTTCTGGCTCTGCGGATGCACGGGGTTTCGGTGAGGGCGAGGTGGGAGGATCGGAGGTTTCTCTTGGGTACGCGGAAGGAGATTCTCTCGTTGAGGTATTGGGGTCCAGTGTTGTGGAGGCACTTGTAGGCGTGGGCGAGTATCTTGAAGGCTACCCTCTTCTCGACGGGGAGCCAGTGGAAGTCTCGCAGGTGTTGGGTGATGTGTTCATGTCGAGGGTTGCCGAGGAAGAGTCTGGCTGCGGTGTTCTGTACGGTCTGGAGTTTGCGAAGTAGAGCCTTGTTGATTCCGGTGTAGAGGGCGTTTCCGTAGTCCAGTCTGCTGGTTATGAGTGCGTGGGTGACTATCTTTCTTGATTCGGGGGGAGGGGGGGATAAATTTGAAGGTCTTGCAAAGGATGCGTAGAGTGTGTGATATAGTCCTAGGAGATTTTAATCTTCATTGGAACGACATTGATGAGAATCAGGTCAACATCTTTAAAGATTTCCTAGATTTTCTAGAAGATCAAACACTTACTCAAGCCTCCACCTTGCCAACTCACATGAAAGGCTCCATGCTGCATTGGATAAGCTCAAAGGAAAAGGTGGTCAGGTTAACCTCGATTGCTCCTTGCGACTGGTCAGACCACCACGCTATTACCTTTCTAATACCCGGCGTACTTAAGAAAAGGCCAGTGCAATCAGTGAAACCGAAATTATGGCTTAGGGACACAAAAAGCTTAGACTATGAGAAACTGGCAGCACGCTGCGAGAAGTATCTCCCCCCCCTCCCGCCAAGCTGTCAGCGAACTTACTGAGCACTACAACTCAACAATGTCTGATATAATCGACTAACTAGCCCCGTTAAAACTGAAAGGAATTCAGGTTAAAGACAAAAATCCTTGGTTTAATAGGTCCCTAAACAAGGAAAGGAGAAATCTGCGTCTAACAGAATGGAAATGGAGATAACACCCTTCTTCCCCCCAGCTAAAACTTCTTAGAAAGACCAGAAATGCATACAAGAGCACTGTCAAATCAAAAAAATAATTCCTTAGATTGGAACTGGAGAACACTAAAAATAGACCGTGTAAGCTCTTTGAAATGGTAAAACAACAATCGAACAAACTGGCCAAATCATCTAAAGAAGCAACAAAATCCCTAATAAACTGTGATGAGTTCTCTTCCTTCTTCTCAGCCAAAATCATCTCTTTGGGAAACAAGCAGAAATCTGCCGCTATCGACCGGTTTCATCTGTCGGCGGCACAAATCAATGAATCTACACACACCCACCAGAAAGTACCCAAAAATGAAGCTCACTGGGCTACTTTCAATTTATATGACAACCACAACATCTCAAAATTCTCTCGTTCAAAAAAACCGAATAACCACTTCAATGACCCGCTCCCCTCAAATTGTCTGTCCGCAATCAACCAATTTATCATGCCCATCTGGACAACGATAATCAACGCTTCCCTAAAGCAAGGGTCCATACCCAACTCTCTAAAATCTGGTCAAGTCATCCCCATTAAAAAAAACACACACTGAACCCTGCTGAGCCGGACAATTTCAGACCAATATTAAATATTCCTCTACTACCGAAAAGTGCTAGAAAAATGTGTGCAACAACTTAGTCAACACATGACTAATTTCAATCTGATAGACCAGTGGTTCCCAAACTTTTTTAACCTGTGGCTCCCTTGACCTAATCGGCAGTTGGCCGTGGATCCCCACCATTTTTTTACCGGTGGGCGGGTGGGGGGATGTAAGCCCGACCTCGGGAGTACTTCCTGTTGTATTATAATGGTTGGAATGCTTGAATTATTAATCTCATCCACTGGCAATCACTTTGGCTGCATCCCAATCCATCGTTTTTCCCCCCAACAGAGTGCCTGGTCCCAAACCCTTATTTATGCCAGCTGCTGCTTTCAGTAGCTTTTGGTACTGAGACCCGCTCTGAGAAAATGGAACATTGAGTTTGGTCTGTCGTAATCAGTATCCCTGAATGAAACACGTTGTCTATTGCCATCAGCGCGTTGACTAACTGGGTACACTAATCCTTGTACCGCAGTCAGTGAGGATTCATCATCCGAATTCCTTATCTACAATCATCTTTTTCTGATAATCCACAATTCGTCCTCGGCGCTTTTATCTGATCGCCGTAGGTTGTGCTGTTGAAATATCGTTTCTCAGTACTGGGTACGCCTATCTTTGTACGTTAAACACGCGAAGATTGATGTTCGCTCATTTTTCGTATCTTAATCGTTCATTCCCATTGAGCATCCCTTTTTCATGAAGTTCGCATCGCAGATTTGAGCTTGCACCTTGGTAACCTCATATCATTTAAAGGTTATCCCACTTCTTTCCAACCAAGAATTTGCTTGTGGCTTTCCTGATGAAGGCGCAGATTGCGCCGAAACGCGCGTAGAAGATCCATCGCATAGCCACTGTTTTTGTCTTTTCATTGTTTCTGGTCTTCTGTCAAAATCAACAATTCATTTATTGTGGTGTTGTGTGTAAATTGTTAATTTGTAATTTATATATGTTGTTTATTTTTGATAATTTGTTTAATATGTCTTACATGTATTTATCATATGCACTCCCAAAAATGTTTTTTTTTAAAAAGATAATAAAAAGATGAGATTTTAATGCACAAGTTACTAACTTGTGTAACGATATATCTGTAAGAGACAGTAGTTAGTGATAGATTCCTTACCTTAGAATATCCCCAGGCGTCAGGCTGGATCCGGAAAGTTTTGCGTAGCAGTACCCTTGCGCGTCGGTAGGCGGCGTCGTGCGGCTCCGCGTCCGTCGTCGGCGTCGTGATCGCCGGGATGACGTCGCGGGCAGTACTTAGGCGCCGCCCCTGCGCGCTGACGTCAGTTCTGTACACGACTTTCCGCGCCAGGAACGCAGAGCCATGCAAGAAGCTGACACAGGTGTCTGAAAAATACTAGGGCCCTGAAAGGGATGTCCTTAACCCTAGAAATCAGTTCGCAGAACGGGGAGGATGGGTGGGGCGGTAAGGAATCTATCACTAACTACTGTCTCTTACAGATATATCGTTACACAAGTTAGTAACTTGTGCATCTGAAAGAGACACGTTAGTGATAGATTCCTTACCTTAGAATAGATACCCCAGCAATACCAACCCCGGTGGTGGGTCTGCGAACAAAGATCAGACAAGGAAGTCCTGGAGGACAGAACGGCCAAAGAAGCCGTCCCTCCGGACCTGACTGTCAAGGCAGTAATGCTTAGTAAACGTGTGCAGCGAGGCCCACGTAGCTGCCTGACAGATAACCGGCAGCGGAACACCGCGGCCCAAGGCCGTGGTAGCAGCCGTTGCCCTGGTGGAATGGGCACGCAGCCCAACAGGAGGCTCCTTCTTGGCCAAAGAATAGCAGGTCTTGATGCACAAGGTAACCCAGCGGGAGACGGTCCTCTTGTGCACCGCCCGACCTTTTTGGCGCCCACGTAGCCAACAAAGAGCTGGTCATCCACCCGGAAGTGTTTTGTGCGGTCGATATAGAAGGAGAGCGCACGTTTTGGGTCCAGACGGTGGAGCCTCTCTTCCTCTCTGGAAGGATGCGGAGGCGGAAAGAAGGTGGGCAAAGTGATGGTCTGCCCAATGTGGAAAGCAGTAACCACCTTTGGCAAGAAGGACGGACGCGTCCGAAGAACAACCTTGTCTGGATGAACAGACAGAAAGGGAGGTTTGCAAGATAGAGCCTGGAGCTCACTCACCCGCCGAGCGGAGGTGATGGCCACCAGAAAGGCAGTCTTCAGAGTCAGAAGACGAAGAGGACAGTTATGCAGAGGCTCAAAGGGAGCGCACATTAAAAGGTAAGAACCAAGTTCAAGTCCCACTGAGGCATTACAAACGGAACAGGAGGGAAGAGGTGAGTAATGCCTTTTAAGAACCTGTTAACAACAGGGGACTTGAAAAGGGAGGGCTGATCAGGGAGCCTGAGGAAGGCCGAGATAGCACAAAGATAACCCTTGATGGTACCCAGGGCAGAACCCTGTTGGGCCAGAGAGAAGGAACAGAAGGACCTCAGAAAGAGGGGCAGAAAGGGGATCCACAGCCTTTGCTGTGCACCATGCCACAAATTTGTTCCACCTGCAGGCGTATACCACCTTAGTGGAGGGACGCCTGGCTGCCAGAATCACATCACAAACTTCGGGAGGCAGAGTCGAAAGGAATCAACTGCCGCCGCTCAATCTCCACGCAAGCAGGTGTAGACTGGACAGGTTCGGGTGGAGGACCGTCCCCTGCTGCTGCGACAGAAGATCCTCCCGAAGAGGCAGACGGATCGGGGGATCTATGCTCATACTGAGTAGCTCGGGATACCAAACTCTTCGAGCCCAGTCCGGAGCCACAAGAATGACTTGGGCCCGGTCGTGCCGAATCTTCTTCAACACTCTGGGTAGAAGTGGTATAGGCGGAAAGGCGTACAACAGACCGCAACTCCACTCGCGACGAAAGCGTCGCCGAGCGAGTGCCGCCTTGGAAATTCCAACGCGCAGAACTGATGACATTGCGCGTTCTCTTCGGTGGCGAATAGATCTAACCAAGGCTCTCCCCACTGTAGAAAGAGTCCTTGCGCCACTTCCGAGTGAAGACGCCATTCGTGATCCATCATGCACCTGCGGCTGGGTTCGTCCGCCCTGGCGTTCAGAGAACCTGCCAGGTGTTGAACCATCAGGAACATGCCCTGATGTTCCAGCCATGTCCAGAGGCGCAGAGCCTCCTGACAAAGGGTCCAAGACCCCACCCCGCCCTGTTTGTTGCAGTACCACAGGGCGGTGGTGTTGTCTGTGAACACCTGCACTACCTTCCCTTTGACAGAGGGAAGGAATGCCTTGAGTGCAAGCCGGATCGCCCGGAGCTCCAGAAGGTTGATATGGAGCCGGGACTCCGCCGGAGACCAGAGGCCCCTGATCTCCGCCTCTCCCATGTGACCGCCCCATCCCAGAAGGGACGCGTCCGTCACAACTGTATGCTCTGGCTGGGGAAGGGAGAGGGATCTGCCCATGACCCATTGCCGGTTCGAGAGCCACCACTGCAACTGTTTTGCAGTCCCCTCCGAGATCTGGACGTGATCGGACAGGTTGCCCTGGCGCTGCGCCCACTGGAACTTCAGGTCCCACTGCAGAGCCCGCATATGCCATCTGGCATGATTGACCAGCAGGATGCAGGAGGCCATGAGGCCCAGCAGCCTCAGGGTCATCCGTGCCGAAACCCAGGATAAAGGCCGAAAGATCGGAATCATAGCCTGAATATCCCGGACTCGCCGTTCGGGAGGATAGGCCCGAAACTGCGTCGTATCCAGAACTGCTCCGATGAAAAGGAGCTGTGGAGAAGGAATCAGATGCGACTTTGGCACATTGATGGAGAACCCCAGCGAGTGCAGGAGTTCGGCCGTAGTCTGGAGGTGGGAGACGACTGCCTGGGACGAGCCCGCCTTCAGCAGCCAGTCGTCGAGGTAGGGGAAGACTGAAACCCCTGCCCGGCGCAGATGAGCTGCGACCACCGCCATCACTTTCGTGAACACCCGAGGGGCACTGGTAAGGCCAAAGGGGAGCACGGTGAACTGAAAATGCTCGGGGCCTACCGTGAACCGAAGGTAACGCCGGTGGGCCGGCAGGACGGGGATGTGGAAATACGCGTCCTGCAAGTCCAACGCTACCAACCAGTCTCCAGGGTCGAGGGCAGTCAAGACCTGAGCTAGGGTGAGCATCTTGAACTTCTCCTTCCGGAGGAAGCGATTGACGTTCCGGAGGTCCAAGATAGGACGCATGTCCTCCTTGTCCTTTTTGGGCACCAGAAAGTAGTGGGAGTAGCAACCACGCCCTACTTCTGGGGTCGGAACATGCTCGATGGCCCTCTTGGTCAAGAGGGCCGTGACTTCCTTCTGTAGAAGCACCAAGTGATCCCCTGACATGCGGTGGAATTGAGGTGGCATGGCTGGGGGGTGGTCTCGAAGGGGAGGGAGTAGCCCCTTCGGACAATGTCCAAGACCCACCTGTCCGAGGTGATGGTGCGCCAGTGGGGAAGGTGATGGCGGACCCTGCCCCCTACTGGCGTGCCGTGCACCTGAAAGGAGGGACTAGGAGGGCTTGGAGGCCGCGGATGGGTTGGAGGTGGTGGCCTGACCCGCACGCTGGTTGCCCGATCCGCCACGGCGGAATCCACGTCCTCGGCCACGCGAAGACGCCTGCTGCGCGGGCCGGTGGCTGGGCTGCTGACGTGAAGGGCGCCCCTACCGTGGCCACGATAGGGGCGAAAAGCAGAAGGCAGCGGAGGGCGTGTAGCAGAAAGGCCCAGGGACTTGGCAGTAGCCCGTGAGTCCTTAAAGCGCTCCAACGCATGGTCTGCTTTGGACCCAAAGAGCCGACTCCATCAAAGGGCATGTCCATGAGAGTATTCTGGACATCCCCTGAAAAACCAGTGGTTCTCAGCCAGGCGTGGCGTCGGAGCGCCACCGTCGTTGCAATGGACCTGCCCAGCGAGTCGGCGGTGTCAAGGCCACAACGGATAGTGTATTTGGCCGCATCCCTTCCTTCCGCAATGGCGCGGGAAAGCAGTGCCTGGACCTCCTCAGGGCACTGGGGCAAAACATCCGCCACCGAATCCCACAGGGAGTGGGTATATCGGCCCAAAAGACAAGCGGTGTTAACGGACCGCAAGCCAGCACTGGAGGAAGAAAAACCTTTCTTCCCAAACTGATCCAGGCGTTTGGATTCCCTATCCGGAGGAGCGGTAGGGAAGGCGGTTTGGGAAGCGGAGGCTTGGACAACCAAGCTCTCAGGAGTGGGGTGGACAGAAAGAAACAGGGGGTCGCCCGGAGCGGGGCGATGGCGTTGTGACACGTTCCGATCCACAGGAGCCCCTGTGTTGGGCTTGGAACAGGCGCCCAAAAGAACGTCAGTGAGGGCGTCGTTAAACGGCAGCACAGTCTCCGCAGAGGAGGCTGCCGGCTGAAGCACCTCTGTCAAGATGTTAGGCTTGACCGTCAAAGTAGGGAGCTGGAGACGTAAGGCCCCAGCAGCCCTACGCAACACCGTACCAAAATTGGCCCCCTCCTCCGTAGCCACGGGAGGAGACAGCATGCCAGTGTCAGGGGAAGTATCCAGACCACTGGCCTCCCCTAGACTCCCTGTCCAGTCCTCATCATACTGACAGTTGCGCGTCAGAGGGTCATCAGACCCCTCCCAGTCCTCCTGGTCCTCCTCTGGTTCAAAATAAGGAGGAGGAGGGACATTTGGGACCCAAGGTCCCATCGGCGCCGGAGCCGGCGTCGAGCGGCGTCGCTCCGGGTCCATGTCCGGAGCCGGAAGGAACTGGGGACGACGCCGCCCGGAGCCCAGGGCGGCGTCGAGAACGGCACCGGAGACATCGGCGCCGGCGGAGGTGTCGTGAGGTCGACCGGCGTCGATGGGGGTTGTGGAGCCGGGATCGAGGCCGGGGCCGAAGCCGGAGCTGGGATCGAGGCTGGAGGCACGGGCGACGCCGGAGCCGCCGGCGGCGCCGGAGCAACCCCATCAGGGCCCGCGGGGCCCGAAGGCGCACCGGAGGGGCCTGAAGGCCCGAAGAGGCGGGCCATGGCCGACAGGAACTCCTGTACCTTGGCCGGATCCGCCCCCGAACCCGGGAAGGGCGGGTATGTCGGGGCGACTCCACAGGCAAGTCCGGGGCCGCGGGGGCGGGGACGGTGCCGGGAGGGGCCTCAGCCGAGTCGCGAGACCGGCGAGGCGAAGTCCGAGAGCGACGATGCTTCTTGGACTTCTTGTGCTTAGACTTACCGGACGAAGAAGACTTCGACGCCGACGACCGGTGTGCACTCCGCGAGCGACCCCTGGACCTCTCACGCGACCGGGGCTTCCGTGGAGCCGAATGCCGGGCCTCGAGGAGCTTTCGAGACCGCTCTCGCAAAGCTTTCGGGTTGAGGGCCTGGCATTCGGGACAAGACTTCGGTGTCGTGGCCTCGGCCGAGGCAGAAGAGACACTCCCAATGCGGGTCGGTGACGGACATCATCCGCGCACAGGCGCCGCATCGCTTGAAGCCGGGCATCCCTACGACACCTTAAAGTTGGAAAAAACAGTGAAAAATCACCAAAAAGTATGGTCAAAAATTGACCAGGGCACTGCTCTTCCCGGATCTGCGCTTGCTGGCGCGGAAAAGAAGAACTGACGTCAGCGCGCAGGGCGGCGCCTAAGTACTGCCCGCGACGTCATCCCGGCGATCACGACGCCGACGACGGACGCGGAGCCGCACGACGCCGCCTACCGACGCGCAAGGGTACTGCTACGCAAAACTTTCCGGATCCAGCCTGACGCCTGGGGATATTCTAAGGTAAGGAATCTATCACTAACGTGTCTCTTTCAGATATATTTATTAATAACACTGAGTTTATTATATCATGTTTGGTTTTGTATTGAGTTGGTGATTATTGTTTGACCTTTTCGATTGCCTGGGGATTTAACCTCAAAAGTATTGTTGCCCTGCCCTAGGAATTGGAAGTGCCTGCAGGGGGTCCTTATTATTTACATTGGTAATCAGTATCACCAGCATTATTTTTACACTAAAAAGGCAGGCTCCTTATGAGTGGCTTCACCAACACCGACCCAGAGTGACGCATGTAGGTGCAGGACTATGCGTCTCAGTACCTGCGCAAAGACTTCTTGACGCTGCACCGCGCAGGCCTATGCGGAGAAAGCTATGTGCCTGGCTTCAGAACTCATTCACCGCTAGCAAGAGAGGCGCTGGAGTGAACCAGGGCAGGCAGCTACATGGAAGTGCAAAAATAATCTGTCAAACGTTGTGTGCATGCAGAGGAGTGTGTGTTTGTGTGTGTGAAAGTGAGCGAGAGACAGGAGTGAGTGACTGCTATTGTGACTTAGAACATACCAGAGTATGTACTCTGCTGTGTGTGTGCCCATTCGCTGCTCCTGTGCACATGTACGTTCTCTTCGTATTGTTCACAGTGCACTCTTGAGATCTTCTTGGAGTACGTGTGTGAGTATATACGCATTCAATGCTAGCTTATGGGTAGCTCTCCGTCCTTGTATGCATGGTCTTGTAGATAGATGTGTAAATGCTTGACATCGTCTTATTGCAAGCTGTGTACTACTGAACTTGGTGCACATACTCACTGATGTTGTGTGCACGCACTCAGATTGTCAGTGCATGAAATCTAACTTCGTTACGTGCACACTCGAAGTCATCTCTTTTGAAGGTGTGCACTCACCTTGGTGCAGGCACGGTCACTGAGCATGTGCATGCATTCGCCTCGCCTGTCTAGGCATGCTAACGGCAGTATGTGCACACTTCACATGCTCTCTCTTTGGAAGGTGTGTATCCTGTGTGTGTTAGCAATCTCGAGGGTGTGCACGTTACCTATGTTTGCATGCTCTTTGCTCGCGGGTGGACGCTCTCTGCTCAGAAGTGCCTGCCTTTGTGCACACTTTCGAGATTCTCTCTCTGAAGTGTGTGCACTTTTCTGGGTGCACGCACAGCCATTCAGCGCTTAAGTGTGTACGCACGCTCTTTGCTCTGGATGCTGGTTGACGTGTGCCGGAGCGCAGGAGCTGCAGTGGCTGCTTTAGAAAGTGAGTGCTGCCTCCTCCCGGTGCTGCTGCCCTCCGCTCCCCGCCCGGGAGGACCATCGGGGCGCCGGGCGGACACGGACCCCCAGGGCAGGCAGATGTGCTGCAGGAGGCGGCTGCGCTCCTCTACCCGGGATCATTTTCATGCCACAAACGTGATTATCTAAGCTTCCTACCCCTCAGCGCTCCAGTGGATTTGGCGCAGAAGCCGGGCATCCTCAGAGCGGCCCATCACCACCTTTTCCCTCCTAACACTCATGCTGCCATGCACACGAACACACAAGAGCAATACCTCACACTCGCGTGCACACACACACATAGGTCCATCAGCCTGTAGCTCCAGTCTCACACACATCCCCTCCCTTCACAGGCATGTCAGTACCCTCCCCAGTACCCTCCCCAGATGACTCGCACACATACACACACTGGCCCCAGCCGCTCAAGCAATGGCAGAGACTACGCCTCTGAAAGCACGTAAGCGCATACGTACGCACGTCGCTCTTGGGCCAAACCATGTTCCAGGATGATGAAGGTGGCATTACTAACTCCCCCCCTATGCTGCGGCTGCAATTTCCCACATCGTACGCGCGGCGCCCCTGGCACCTCATTACGGCGCACCGGGGTGCCGCGGCGCACAGTTTGGGAACCACTGTGATAGATGATTGCCAATCTGGTTTCAGGCCAGATCACAGTACTAAAACTACTATTCTCCATATAGTGGAGGACGCCCTACATGCTGTAGACCAAGGCAAAACATGTCTCTTAATTCTTTTGGACCCATCATCAGCGTTTGACACAGTTAACCATGAGAAATTACTAGATAGTCTCGAAAACAGGATGGGATTAGGGGGAATCGTTCTCGAATGGTTTAAATCCTTCTTACCAAACCGCTCTCAAAGATTCTTAGTTAATCGAAATCTATTTTCTCCTTCCCTGGTTACAATCGGAGTTCTGCAAGGCTCAACTCTCTCCCCAACTATTTTCAACCTCTATCTTGAACCTTTACCTGAAATACTGCGTATCTCCATCTCTTTCCATATGTATGTACGACACACAGATCTACATCAAAATGTCATCCCTAGAGGAGATCAAGACCATGAATGAGGATCTAAAGCCGACTGTGCAATGGTTAGCAAGCAACCAGCTCAAACTTGATGCGCAAAAAACTGAATTCTTACTAATGTCCCTGTAGGAGAGTAGGATCTGCTTCACATGGGTACCCCCACTTTTTGCTGATGCTTCACTGTTTTTCGACCTTAGTCTGGCTGGGGCCCTGCTAATCAGAACCCCAGCCTAGCTGCTTCCTCTCTAAAATGGTTTCCATGTGCCTTAGGCACATCACTGATTGTAATCTGGAGTGCCCTTATAAGTCCCTAGTATATGGTATACTATGTACCAAGGGCATAGGTACCTCAGAGGCCTACCAGGGGCTGCAGCATGTATTATGCCACCCCTGGAAGGCCATCCAAACTGACACCACAGGTCTGCTACTGCAGCCTGGGTAAGGTGGTGCATGCACCCCTTACTGTGATATAGGTTACCTATATCACTAAATACATACACACATATAAACCTATAAGTCACTCCTATGGCAGGCCTTATCAATCCTGAAGGCAGAGTGCGTGGTTCCTATGTGAGAGGGTGCCCCTGCATGAGCAGGGCCCCTCTGCAGCGTTCGGAGACCCTTCTCTGATGCTGTTTGTAGTGCAGCCTGACCATATACTCTTAAGCGCATTATAACCTCGCGTTAAATGCTAACTTTGGAATGGCTGCACCTAAACATGTCGTGTTTGGTGTCAAACATCTTGGAATACTACCCCCCGCCAATTCTGGCAGCGGGGGTAGCATTCCACCCTTCTAGAGGGAGAGACATGTTAACCCTGGCCTGGCCGGTAACTTCTTTCTAAAGCCCTGGCATCACAAAATGGATGCTGCTGCCACAGACACGAGTCTGGCCTCCTGCTGCTGGACGAAACTCCGGCAGGGGAGGCCTGGACAATAGGTTTCCTGTCCCAGGGAGGTGTGACCACCTCCCCAGACAGGATAATGTGTATTGGGGCTGGGCGGGAGCACTTTCGGGTGCTTTGAAGTCCTGCACTGGGGGCCCACTTGGTGTCCCTGTGCATACCCCAGTTCAAACCGGATCAGGGGCTTGCAGCCCCTGCTTTAGCGCGAACTGGACAAAGAGAAAGGGGTGTAGCCACCCCTCTGCCCTGACCCACCCATAGGTGGGGCCACAGAGTAGTCCAACCCCTAAACTTGGTATAAGTATAGGAACCCAGTCCTTAGGACTTTAGATTATCCCTGGACGAAACTCTGAAACAGAATCCTGGACCTTCGACGCTCTACTCAAGACTAGAGGACAGAAGAATCTCCCTTGGGGTCAAGGAGTGACTCCCCTGCTTGGCAGGCACCAAAGAAGCAATTGTCCGGTCTGCATCGCCTAAGCTCCCGTCGGACGCCGAAGTCTTTGCATCACCAGAGGTGGATTTCCAGACTTCCCCGAGGCTGCCCTGAGTCCCCAGCAAAGCTGAGGCCCGTAGCTGTCGTGGGTAACGTGGAACCGTGACCCCTGGACACCGCACGCATTTGCTAGTGCATCCTCTTCTGGGTCTCCCACAAAGTCGTGCTTTGGGCTCCGAGTAGCCCTAGCCTCCAGCACCAACTGCACCGAAGATCACTGGCCTCCACTCCACGAGTGTCCTGTGAGCCAGCTCCACGTGCACCGTCTCGAGGCTCTTTCGCGGTTGCTAGCCCGTTGGCTAGTAGCCCTTCACAAAGGCCAATCCTTTTCTTCTTGGGCTCCCTGGTTGCTCCAGGCTTGCCCTCACTTACCCTTGCTGGGTGAGTTCCTCAGACCTTGCTGGTCTGCATCATCGTCAATCTTCATCTACATCGAGACTTGCCGTTGCAAAGGCTTGTTGGGTCCAATCCGGTCGCCGACACCTCAGCACTCGACAGACATCGTGTACCAGCCCGAATCCTGCTCCTGGTCGCCAACAACGCCTCCTGGACCTCGTGGCTGAAGAGTCAAGACGACCGTCAACCTACCTGAAGCACTCGACATCGGTGGGCATCTGCTCATCGCCTTCCTGGTCACTGGCTAGTGACCCAGACTCTGTCCCCTCTGCTTTCAGGTTCTTCAGATCTCCGATCCACTCTTGGATCCACCCGGACACTTTCCACTTGGTCGCCAGCAGCACTTTGCAGCAGATCGCCATTCAAATCGACGACGAAACCCGACCCCGAAAGGCACCTATGCACCCGGCTTCCCTGGGTGAGGTAACAAGAGTACTCCGGTGCTCCCGTGGGTAGAGACTCTAGAACGACCTAGTTCTCAAAGGGTTTGCTCCAGGTCCTCCTTTAAGTGTCCCTTTTCTTTAATTTCCAAACCGCGACTTTCTCCATAGAAGTTAACGGCGTTTCGCGGCTGTGTATTTACACTGCACGCGTCCCCCGTGGGTCCCCTGTGTCACTACCTTGGGTGGTTCCTTGTGGTCCAAGCACTTCTAGAGGCTCTAGGCCTAGTGTCTAGCTCAGTCGTGGTTCTTATACCACTTTATTGGTATATGGTTTGGTACGCCCCTAGGGCCCAAACGTGTATTTGTGCTATTACTGTGTTTAAATAACTTATAACTTATGTACTTCGAACTCTAGCCTCATAAAGAGGCTAGAGGGGTGTGTTTAGCAATAAATACATATATTTTGAATATATACCTGGTGTGGTGCTCTTTCATTTGATCACTCAAGAGATTATAGACTGGTAAAACAAGCTGCTTTACATTCCTTCAAGACTTAGCCTGAAGGCTGCTCTCCATAGCTACCACTAGGATAGCTTTCAATAAGGTTGTCTTTAACCTATCTCCAATAAGGGGTTGTTTGGACTGGTGCAAGGTGCCCACTATAATTAGTGGACAGCATATGCCAGGCCAACTTCTCACAATCCCCTCCTAATAGTTCCACTGACATTCTAGAGTGGACCAAATCGATCTCCGTGCTGAACTGCACCCCGATCATAGTGGACTCGGCCAAATCACTAGGAATCACACTGGACAAGAACCTAAACATGAGAGCCCACATCGACGCACTGGTCAAAAATGCCAGATTTCACCCGTGCTACCTTAGAAAACTAAAACCATTCCTAGATGCGACGGACCTTAAAATGGAAGTGCAGGTATTAGTCATCTCTAGGATCGAGTATGGATGCTCAACCCTCTCTGTTCTGCCCAAGATCTCAACGGTTCCCCTAAAAAGCGGTCTCAACGCAGCCGCAAGACTCTTAAACAAGTTCAAAAAAATTCGACCACATCTCATCGCACCTGACGGCATTGAATTGGCTTCCTACGAAGCCAGAATCCAATTCACATTGGCCTGTATCACACACAGAGCGTTACACGCTAATTCACCTTTGTATCTAGCTCATAAAATTGTGGTATCCGGAGAAGGCAGGCACTCCCGGAGTGCCAGGGATTTGGTGCTGAAACCATCCTTCTTCCAGAAGAAGAAAACTTACAACAGAGCTTTCTCTGGGGCCGCACCTAGAATCTGGAACTTGCTGCCGCCAAACATCAGAAGAATCCCATCTTTGTCAAGATTCAAGAAGGAAGCTAAGATTTTTCTAATGGGCAAATTCCTTCCATAACCTCTCTCAGAGCAAACACAAAACAGCGGCTTAGCGATAATCTATTGTTCTTTGCGTGAACGTTACCCGCTAGCCTCGCAAGACTTTGTAGCTGTAACTTACTGGTTTCTGTACCCCCGCTCTCAGAGAGTTTGACCACTGATCTCCCAAGGCCGTTGACCAATTGCAAATGTAAAAAAAAAATTGCCATCATGGACGATGTTTAGCATACTGCAAAATTCGTACTTCACTGTTACCTTAATGGGCAGAGGTTGGTGTATGTGCAGCTTTCCTCCGCTCCTACTGGCGTTTAGATTATCTCCCTCAAGTGTTAGTCATGATGGTTTGCTTTTAATCTTTGAAAAAGCTTTTTATCTGTAAAGCGCTCTGATACCCTAACGGCTCACGTTCGCCCTCTATAACACTAAATAAACAAACAAGTGCGCCAGCAATAAAACGAAGAAAACAGGGTAGGGGCATGTGGATCTCTAGTTAAAGCACAGCACAATTGATCATCTTTACTGTGGGCTGTGACTGTCCTGGCATTTGTGAATTGCGTTACAGAATTGAAAAAGCAGAGCACTGTAAATGTAAAGTATACATGCATTACAAAGTGATTTTCTTTTCTTTTTCAGCATAGACTATATTCGGTTTCTACCTTTGTACATTTTACAGACATTCATGTAATTTTAGCTGTATACCAATATTTCCCAAACCTTTATTTATGGTGGTATGTCCAAGGTATAACTGAAGATTCCTTTAACCCCTTCGCTGCTAGGCCTTTTCCCCCCCTGTGCTAAGCCTTTTTTGGCTATTTGGGGTAGTTCGCGCTTAGGCCCCTGTAACTTTTTGACCACATAAGGTATCCACAAATTTGCGTTTTTTTCTTCCAACATCATGGGGATTCTAAAGGTACCCTGGGTTTGTGGACTCCCCTCGAGGGTACCCAGAAATTAGCCAAAATACAGCTAAATTGTTTTTTTGGGGGGGAAAAAAGGGCTACAGATGAAAGCGTCTGGTTTTTTCCCTGCAAATGGTATCAAAAAAGGGGTTGTGGTGCTGAAATCACCATCTTCCCAGCTTTCAGGGACAAGCAGACTTTTGTCAGAAAACCAACATTTTTTACACAGTTTTGGCATTTTTCTGGGACATAGCCCATTTTTGCTATTTTTTGTGCTTTCAACCTCCTTCCAGTTAATGGTAGAAATGGGTTTGAAAGCAATAATGGATCCTGGAAAGCTATACATTTTTGAAAAGTAGACAAAATTCTGAATTCGGCAAGGGGTCATTTGTGTAGATCCTTCAAGGTTTCTTTATAGAAACTAACCGTTGAATATAGGAAAAATTGAAAATTAGTTGAAATAAACAGCCATTTGTGTCAACGTTTTCACCTGTAAGTTATTCTAATTATGACAGCTCTTTGAAAGCAATATACCGTTACATCCGCTGGACCTTTCTGGTTGTGGGGATATATAGGACTTGTAGGTTCACCGAGAACCCGACGAACCCAGAGCCAATAACTGAGCTGCATCTTGCAATGGTTTTTTATTATGTACCGGGTACATAGCAATTCATTTGGGAAAATATATACATGGAAAAATCGGTATGAGAGACACCTATGTATTTCTGAAATTGGAACAAAATATAGAGTTTAGAAACAGTAGATATTTGCACATTTCCGAAATTGGGAGTACCCATACTAGCATGAGAATTATAGGTCATTTTTCAAAATGACTTATTTTTTTACACATTGTTTTTCATTTGGAAGGCAGAAACGCATCGAAAGTCAATAGGTAATAACAGTTGCTCTACAATTCTCTGTTACCCCAAGTCTCCCGATAAAAATGGTACCTCACTTGTGTGGGTAGGCCTAGTGCCCGCGACAGGAAACGGCTCAAAACGCATCGTGGACACACTTTATTTTTACAGTGAAAACTGACCCTTTTTTTGGAAAGTGCCTAGCTGTAGATTTTGAACCATAGCTCTGCCGGCACCTAGGGAAACCTAGCAAACCTATACATTTTTGAAAACTAGACACCCAGGGGAATCCATGATGGGGTGACTTGACTGGCTCTCACCAGGTTCTGTTACCCAGAATCCCTTGCAAACCTAAACATTTGTAAAAAAATATATATATATTTTCCTCACATTTCTGTGGCGGAAAGTTCTGGAATCTGCGTGGATCCACAAAATTCCACCCACCCCGATTTCCCCAAAGTCTTCCGAGAAAAATGGTACCTCATTTGTGTGGGTAGGCCTAGTGCCCGCGACAGGAAACGGCCCAAAACGCAACGTGGACACACCACATTTTCACAGTGAAAACTGACCCTTTTTTTGCAAAGTGCCTAGCTGTAGATTTTGAACCCTAGCTCTGCCGGCACATAGGGAAACCTAGTAAACCTATACATTTTTGAAAACTAGACACCCAGGGGAATCCAGGATGGTGTGACTTGACTGGCTCTCACCAGGTTCTGTTACCCAGAATCCCTTGCAAACCTCAAAATGTGTCCCAAAAAACACATTTTCCTCACATTTCTGTGGAGGAAAGTTCTCGAATCTGCGTGGATCTACAAAATTCTACCCACCCCACGTTCCCCTAAGTCTTCCGAGAAAAATGGTATCTCACTTGTGTGGGTAGGCCTAGTGCCCGCGACAGGAAACGGACCAAAACGCAACGTGGACACACCACACATCACACTTTTGCAGCAGCATATGCTTTTTGGCGATCCCCGAGGCTGTGCTTTGGACTACGTGTGGTCCCGACCCCGAGCAGTATTTCCACCGAAGATTTCCGGCCTCCACTCCACGAGTGCTCTGTGGGCTGGTGCTTTGTGATTCAGAATGGTGCGGACATTGGCATGCCCATATTGGGCAGCCCACGCCCCTAATTAAAATGTAAACAAAAATCCCTGGTATCTAGTGGGCTTTCTACCCCCCAGGGCAGAAAGACTAAATTTGCCCAAATTAATATGAGGGGAGCAAAGGCCCTTGCCCAAGGGTCCGCTCCCCCCTCCCTGGTGCCTAGTGGGTGGCTCCCTGCTTGGGGATCGCCCTCCTGGGGCGATCCCTAAGCAGGGATCCACTAGGGAGGGGTACCATTGGAAAGGGGAGACTCTCCCCTTTCCAACGATACCTCTCCTGACTTTCTACGTGCTCAGGGGGCTGGGATAGCCCCCTGAGCACGTAGAAATGGAAACTGAAATGAGCCTCTTGGCTCATTTCAGTTTCGGTTTCACTGAAATGACGTCAGCGCGACGTGCGCGCTGATCGTCATTTCAGGGAAACCAGAGGGGGGCCCTCGGGAGCTGGGGAAGCTCTTCCCAAGCTCCCGAAGCTCTTGGGGGGTAAAGGGAATCCCTCTGGTGCCCGCACCAGAGGGATTCCCTGTGCAATGGCATCGGACGCGCAGGAGCCGTCCGACGCACATGAGCACTGATGCGTCGGACGGCTCCCGCGCGTACGACGCATCGAAGGGGTTAAATTCTGTATTTATCTTGTCACGTTTGCTGCGCTTCAAACATACGTCAAAAGTCAGGCTATGTCTTCTGCTGTTTATGTGTTTTTTAACACAACGAATAGTTTCTTACCTGTCGGTGTAGTTTTGCAGCTTGAAGACTTTCTGGATTCACTATGCTGTGCATTATTCCGCGGTCTAGTGGTTGTGTCCGGAATCGTAGTCTCTTTTCTCTCTCTCTTTTTTTTTTTTTTTTTTGGTGTAGCCCAGGTGGGCGTCGACGCCCCACCATTTGGTGTCCTCCCGTGACGTCGGCGCGCTTCCTCCGGAAGCTCCCACCCTTGGGCGCCATCTTCGGATTCTTTTTTTTTTTTTGTCTTGTGTTTTTCCTTGTTTATCTTGTTACCTTTGAAGGTTTTTTGAAGTTTTTGTTATCCCCATCTTCCTCCTGTCTCATCTTTCTGGTGGAGGCGGGTGGGTTCGCTAGTGAATCCAGAAAGTCTTCAAGCTGCAAAACTACACCGACAGGTAAGAAACTATTCGTTTTGCAGCGTGAATCTTTCTGGATTCACTATGCTGTGCATAAACTTTGTAGCGGTTTGCTATGTTTGTGGCGGCTGGGTGGAAGATGAGCGTTGGTTGTTGAATATATGTTGAAGCACTTTCTGACCTACTTGTGCTTCTTTGTTCATCTGTATATCCACGCAGTAGTGCTTAGTGAAAGTGTGCACTGAAGCCCATGTTGCCGCCAGGCAAATGTCTTGGATAGGTGTGTTTGCCAGGAAGGCGATTGTTGCTCCCTTTTTCCTGGTTGAGTGAGCCTGAGCTGCCCCTTGTAGCTCCTGGCCTGCTTGTTTGTGGCAGTATTGAATTGCTTGTGCGATCCATCGTGCAATGGTATTTTTTGTTACTGGTCTGCCCAGGAAACTGCTTGCGAAGGACACAAAGAATTGTTTTGTCTTCCTACAACCTTTAGTCCTTTCGATGTAGTGCATTACTGCCCTTCTGGCGTCCAGCGTGTGCAGTGCCCTCTCTGCGCTGGTGGATGGTTTTTGGAAGAAACTGGGAATTTGTATAGTTTGGCTTATATGGACTTGGACACCACCTTAGGCATGAAGTGTGGGTCAGTCCTCATTACCACCCTGTCATTGTGAATTTGAATGTAGGGTTCTTGTAGTGTAAGGGCCTGCAACTCACTCACCCTTCGGAGCGAGGTAATCGCTACCAGGAATGCTGTTTTTATGGTGAGCATATGAAGCGAGGCCTTGTGAATAGGTTCGAACGGTGCTTTCATAAGCTGCGTTAAAACCACATTGAGGTTCCATGCCGGCGGCGGCGGCATCCTCTTTGGCGGGGCTATTCTTTTGGCTCCCTCTAGGAATCTTTTTACCACTTGAGATGTAAAGAAGCTTTTTCCCGTTTCTCCTCTTGTATAGGCTACTATAGCTGCCAGGTGCACCCTTAGTGATGTGCAGCTCAGGTTACTCTTTAGTAAGTGTGTTAAGTATCTTAGCACAGTTGACTCTCTTGTGATTTTATTGTGGAGCCTCTCCTTGATGCACCACTCAGTGAATCTCTTCCATTTCGCTGCATATCATTTCCTTGTGGTGGGCCTCCTTGCTTCTCGCAGTACCGCTAGCGTGCTTTGCGGAAGCTTGAGGTGGGCAAACTCTAGGTCTTCAGGAGCCATGCTGCTAGGCTGAGGCTCTCTGGTTCTGGATGGAGTACTCTTCCGTGTTCCATCGAGAGCAGGTCCCTTCTTTTTGGGAACCTGTGTGGTGGTTCCTGTGCCATTTCCACGATCTGTGAGAACCAGGACTGCCTGGCCCACTGAGGTGCCAATAGAATTAGTGTCATGTTGCTTGTTCTGCACTTGCTGAGCACTTTGTGTATCAGCGGTATCGGTGGAAAGGCGTATGCAAATGTCTTTGACCAGCTCATCCATAGGGCATTTCCCTGGGATTGATGTCCTGGTTGCCTGGATGCGAAGTATTGGCATTTTGCATTCTGGTGTGTTGCAAACAGGTCTAGTTGTGGTGTTCCCCACTTCTTGAATAGTTTTTGCGTCTCCTGAGCGTTGAGCTCCCACTCGTGTGAGGTCGACGTTTGTCTGCTCAGTCTGTCTGCTTCCACATTGTCCTTCCCCGGCAGATGTATTGCCAGTAGGTCTATTTGTAATGGGATAGCCCATTTCCATATTTGTTGCGCTAGATCTGACAGCGGCACCGACTGTGTTCCTCCCCGCTTGTTGATGTAGAACATCGTTGTTGTGTTGTCTGTTTGTACTAACACCCTTTGGCCGTACAGCTGTTTCTGGAATGCTTTGAGGGCAAGGAATACGGTCTTGAGTTCTAGGTAGTTGATGTGTTTGACGGCATCTGTTTGTGTCCATAAACCCCTCACTTTGAGCAGTTTCATGTGCGCTCCCCACCCCATTTGGGATGAGTCTGTTGTGATGGTCACTGTTGGAGTTGGTGGTGTGAACGGTTTTCCCCTTGTTATGTTGTCCCTGTTCCACCATGCTATCTCTTCCTGCACTGCGTGCGTTACAACCACTAGTTCTTCCCAACTCCCCGTTGCCTGTGACCACTGCTGTTGCAGCCATTCCTGGAATGGTCTCATGTGTAGCCGAATATTGGGGACTAAGTGTATGCATGATGCCATCATGCCCATGAGTTTGCTCACTGTTCTCACTGTCAGACGTTGCCCCTTCCGGTAGTGGCGAGTCTCCTTCAGTAGTGAGAGGGTCCTCTTCTCGCTGGGGAATACTCTTCCTTGAATGGTGTTGATTCTCGCACCCAGGAAGATCTTCACTTGTTCTGGTTCCAGTGATGACTTCTCCTCGTGTATGGAGAAGCCCAGTTTTGTCAGCGTTTGTGTGACCTGCTGAGCATGTAGTTTGCACTGGTTGTATGAGCTTGCCTTTACCAACCAGTCGTCTAGGTAGGGGTATACGTGTATTCCCAGTCTTCGCAGATGTGCTGCTACGGCAGCTAGGCATTTGGTGAATACTCTTGGCGCTGATTTTAGGCCGAAGGCTAGGGCTGTGAACTGGTAGTGCATCTTGCTGATGGTAAATCTGAGCAGATGCTTGTGTTTTTGGTTCATAGGGATGTGTAGGTAGGCATCCTTGAGGTCTATTGTGGCCATAAAATCCCCGTGCCTTATTTGAGGTATGACCTCCTGCAAGGACGTCATCTTGAACTTTGGAGTTTTTATGTATTTGTTTAGGAACCGTAGGTCCAGTATGGGCCTTAATGTTTCGTCTACCTTTGGTATGAGGAAGTAGTTGGAGTACACTCCTGTGCCCTTTTCTCTGTATGGTACTCTTTCTATAGCCTGTTTGTGGAGGAGTTCTTGTGCTTCCTACCACAGTAGTGACAGCTCTTCTGTTGAGCGTCTTTTGTTTGCCGGCCTCCTGTTTGGTGGCTTCCTTACCAGTTCTATGCAGTAGCCGAACTGTATGATGTTGAGTATCTTGTCGGTTGTTATCTTCTCCCACTCCTGGGAGAAGTGTTTTAGTCTGCCTCCAACGGGCGTTGTATGATGGTAAATTTGTAAGTCTTGTCCGTGTCTTTTGTTGTGCCGCGCCACTGGAGATGTTGGGAGTGCGGGCACGTTTTGTATTGTTAAGTCACTTGGGGGCGGGTTGCTGGCCGCCTCTTCTCGTATGGCCTCGTCCGTTTGGTCGGCTTCGAAAGGACTGGCCCCTTTGTTGGTTCTGCCAGCCTTGTTGCTGCTGACCCTGTTGCGCCTGGCTGCTTCCCTGAAATGTTTGATGGAAGGCCTGGTGCGATGTTCCTGGCTGGTTCCCACCTCTGCCATTCGGTCTTCGTGAGGGGGTGCCCCTTCTCATACCCCTGAACTGCAGTGCTCCCATGGACCTTGCAGTTTTGTTGTCTTTTTTGAGCTGCGTCAGCGTCTCGTCCACGGGCGTGCCGAACAGCTTTTTCCCGAAGGGCAACTTCAGGATGTTGTTTTGCACCTCTGGTTTGAACCCAGAGATCCTGAGCCAGGCATGTCTTCTCTCTGTTACCCCGATCATCATCAGCCTGCTTGATGTATCAGCTGCGTCCAGGGCCGACTTCAGGCAGGTGTTGGCCATGTTTTTCCCCTCCTCTACGAGGTGTGCCGCTCTTTGCTGTTGTTCGGTGGGGAGCAGTTTGAGCAACTGCCCAACTTCTTCCCAGTGCTGGTAGGTGTGCCTATTTATAAGGGCATTGGAGTTGGCAATGCGCCAATGTATTAACGCATTCCTTTCTATTTTCCTCCCTGTGAGGTCTATCCTCTTGCTCTCCTTGTCTGGAGGCGGTCCGGAGTTTGTGGGAACGTTGGCCCTCTTCCTGGCTGTTGCTGTTATGATGGAATCAGCCGGTACAGATCCCTGGATGTATGGTGGGTCTTTGGAAGAGTGTTTGTATTTTTCTCAGCCCTGGGGTGACGGATCTGCAGGTAGAAGGCTCCTTGAAAGCTTCCCTGCCTTGGTCTAGCACACTAGGGAGCATAGGATGGAATTGGCTCCTAGTTTGTGTTGGCAGCAGTGTTTCCAGGAGAAAACAGGCTTTTGCTCCATTTCCACTCTGTAGGTGGCAGCTGCGTTCCTGACGACCATGTTGTAAATTCCTATGTTGTCCGGCGGCGAATGCCTCGACGGATACGTTTCCACGGCCTCCTCCGGGTTTTCGGCGTCGAGATCCTGCCATTCCAGGTCTTGAGCCTCCGAGGGTGTCGAGCCGAAGTGCGATTGCTGGTCGTCATCACCCTCTGTATAATAGAACAGGCCCTCTTCATCCTGTTGCTCCGATGGTTCGGGAGTTTTGGGCAGCTCGGTGCTGTTGAACTCCTCTAGTGCCTCTGCTTCGACGACCGTTGAGGGCTTCGAAGGGATGAAGTATCTACTCATCCGTTCGTCGAAGTCCTTCTTCCTTTGGAGGATACAGGCCATTTCGGCCTCGAGCCTCTTCTTCTTCCTCTCCATGTCTGCCGATTCTTCGGCGTCGAGAGTTTCGGCTGTTCTCTTCGAGGTCGCTGACGTGGACGTCGAAGTTGCCTTTTGCTCTTTTGCTTTCGGTGTCGGGTGCGGCTTCTGGGAACCGTGCTTCGACGACCTTGGTGCATCTAGAGCTTTTGCCAACCGGGAGTCCTTTTCGAAGGATCCGCTGGGCTGTTTGTCTGTGGACGCAGCTGCGGTCGTCGAGTGCTTCGACGCCGGTGCTCCTTTTGTGGACTTTGGCTCAGACTTTCGAGAGTCTGTCGGGGTTTTCGGGGTTGACGTCTCTCTTACCTCCTTCCTCGACGTGTTATCGGTCTCTACGACCGTGCAGTCCTCTGGTCCCTCGGCGACGTTGTCCTCTTCCCCACTGGAGAGCCCCAGGTCCCGCAGCGAGGGGGGTGGCCCTTGGCCCTGCATGTTGTAGTTTGCTCTCCTCTGTCTTTCCCTGACCCCGAGGGTCTTGGTGGCGAATGCCGAGCAGGCGTTGCAGTGGGCGCTTTGATGGTCGATTGGCAAGCAGAGGTTGCAAACTGGAAGCTGGTCTTTCTGCGCGAACTTGTGGTGGCAGTTACGACAGAATTTGAATGGTGTCTTGTCCATTCCAGCGCTCAGGGAGCCCCCTGTGTGCGCATTCTCCGTTGGACGTCGTAGTTTCTTCTATTTCTCACCGACTTCTTCGTCCCGGTAGTATGTTCTTTATCTTCTGTTGAAGATCTCCAATTTTTCTTGGTTCTTTCTGCTTTTTCTTACTTCTTCTCTCCTTTTCCAACTCTGGAGCTTCTCACGACGATCCAGACCCAACGGCGGAAAAAAGAATCTGAAGATGGCGCCCAAGGGTGGGAGCTTCCGGAGGAAGCGTGCCGACGTCACGGGAGGACACCAAATGGTGGGGCATCGACCCCCGCCTGGGCTACACCAAAAAAAAAAAAAAAAAGAGAAAAGAGACTACGATTCCGGACCCAACACTAGACCGCGGAATAATGCACAGCATAGTGAATCCAGAAAGATTCACGCTGCAAAACTTGTGTTTATAAACTTTTCTCAATTTGCAGTCGGAGAAAGTAAAGTTAATTATGGGCCAATCTTGCTGGGGCACATGAAGTGTGAAAAAATAGAAAGGGTGTAGGATATAATTTTTTCGTAGCACAGAACAAAATGTAAATACCTGTAAATAAATGGTATAAATTCTGCAGTTACAAAAGCAAAAATAAAGCACTTTTCTGTATAATTCTGAAGTGTGTTTGAAACAAAGATTTTAATAGGATCAGATCAAATCAAGACCCTTTACTCTGTATTGGAGAAATAATATTGACTGAAACCAGATTCCCACACACTATTATTTGCGTGCAATATAGTTTAAAACAGTATGGGCCATATGTAGGTGGGCTAATACCGGTCGGTAACGGCCGAAAATCGGTAAATTTCCCGTTACCGACCGGTATTTAGCCCTTTGCGATGTAGGAGGCCGGATTTAAGGAGTCAGTAATTTACCGATTCGTTATTTTAAGGAATCGGTAAATTACCGATTCCTTAAATCCTATGTAGAGAGCACTCAAGTGAGTGCATTTTTGGTTTAAGGATTCGTTATTTACCACCAACTACAAGTTGGTGGTAAATACCGAATACCTTTAAAAAGCAATTTTGTGCTTTTTTAAAGTGCCATGTGGCAGACATACATGCCCTTAGGGCATGTATGTGCGCCACATGTGCACACATGCATGATTCAGGGGTGCAACAGGGTGTCAATTTGACACCCTGCCACCCTTGAATATGCTCCCCCTATTACCGATTCGGTATTTACCGAATAGGTAATAGTGAATGGCTTCCCATTCATTCCTAGGGGCCTATAGGCTCATAGGAATGAATGGGAAGGTATTCCTTATTACCGATTCGGTAAATACCGAATCGGTAATAACGAATATTACCGAATCGGTAAAATTTACCGAATGTTTACCTACATTCTATTTACCGATTCTTAAATACTGAATCGGTAAAATTCGGTATTTAGGAATCGGTAAATAGAAATTACCTACATATGGCCCTATGTGTGTAAATTTGGTGACCATTTCAATGGAAATGTGCTCTCTGTAAATGACAATGAGCTAACACACTATGCACTGCATACACTGATGGATGCTAAATAATCATTTGCAACTCAATGCCAGTAAAACCGAAATTATCCTTTTCGGTAAAGCACAAACCCTGTGGTCGAGTGATTGGTGGCCTCCCAATCTAGGCACATGTCCGTCACCCAAGTCGGCAGTTCGTAACCAAGAGTGCTGATCGACAGTCAACTCTCCATGACCGATCATGTCAATCATGTGGCCAGCGTCTGTTATGGACTAATGCGCAGCCTTCGTGACCAATATTTTTGCAACCAGTGTGGTATTTTGCGACCCGACCTATATACTAATAGGTTGGTTTGCAAAATATCAAACCGTAGTGGGTTGCAATTCGACCTACCTCAACAATACTAATAAGGTAAGTCACAAAATGTGATCCACTGTGATTCTCAGCCAGCACAGAGATGGTGGCCTGCTGGGGTCAGCAGATCACCTTATCTGTGGTTGCTTTTAGATAAAGCAATCATTTTTTTTCTTAAGTACAGCTCATTTCCTTAAAGGAAAACAGGACTTTTTGTTAACACAAAATTCCTTTGCATATCTGGCCCTTGTTTGTTGTTAGCCCTTTCTGGCTTCAATGGCCACCGTTTTCAATTCCTGTAGATCCCATTAATTGGATTTTCATTTAACAGTCCTGTGTAGTCTAGGAGTTGTGATCGGTTTACATGGGTTGATTGATCCATGTGAGCTAACACCTAGAAACAATTTCCTTTCAGCAATTTTACATAGCGGAAACCTGGCCCAGGGGGCCTGGTGCACTTTATATGAGCACCACAGAATTGTACCCTTTTTCAGGTCTTGCCCAAGACAGTGGGCTTGGGGGACACCTATTACTTACCATTGGTTGGCTTCATTGTCGCTCTCAGGCTTGGGGGACGCCTATTACTTACCATTGGTTGGCTTCATTGTCGCTCTCAGGCTTGGGGGACGCCTATTACTTACCATTGGTTGGCTTCATTGTCGCTCTCAGGCTTGGGGGACACCTATTACTTACCATTGGTTGGCTTCATTGTCGCTCTCAGGCTTGGAGCCTGGCCATTACTTACCATTGGTTGGCTTCATTGTCGCTCTCAGGCTTGGGGGACGCCTATTACTTACCATTGGTTGGCTTCATAGTCCTCTCATTTGCTTGCATCTTAATGGTCAGCTGTCATAGGCTTCCTTCCTCTTCATGTGTTTGTCCCTCCCCTGGTGTACTGATGCACTACCTGTGTCCTTCCACTGCTTATTTTATTAGGTGCTACTTTTTCCTTTAAGTTTAAGCACTCTACCAGAGAGTGTCTTTTTCATCTGGCTCCCTCATGTGCTTCTCGCCCCTTCTGCTGTCTGTGTTGTTGCTTGCCCCCTCCTGCCCCTAGTCCATGTTGTAGCTTGCCCTCTCCCACCTTCCTCTCGCCGTCTGTGTTGCTGCTTGCCCCCTTCCGCCCCTTGTCCATGTTGTAGCTTGCCCTCTCCCACCTTCCTCTCGCCGTCTGTGTTGTTGCTTGCCCCCTCCTGCCCCTGGTCTATGTTGTAGCTTGCCCTTTCCCACCTTCCTCTCGCCGTCTGTATTGTTGCTTGCCCCCTCCTGCCCCTTGTCTACGTTGTAGCTTACCTTCTCCCACCTTCCTCTCCCCATCTATTTTGTAGCTTGCCCCTTCGACCCCTTGCCCATGTTGTAGCTTGCCCTCTCCCACCTTCCTCTCGCCTTCTGTGTTGTTGCTTGCCCCCTCCTGCCCCTATCCATGTTGTAGCTTGCACTCTCCCACCTTCCTCTCGCCGTCTGTGTTGCTGCTTGCCCCCTCCTGCCCCTTGTCTATGTTGTAGCTTGCCCCCACCCACAATCCATATTGTTGCTTGCTGCTCCTGCTGTCCATGTTGTTGCTTGCCCCAACCGCTGTCCGTGTTCTTGTTTGCCCCAGCTGCTGTGCGCGCTCTTGCCTACTCCCTCCGGCTCTCCTCTAACTGTCCATGTTGCCCCTTCACCTGCCACAACAAAAAGAGATAGGATGCTGCCAGCCATGTACCCTACCTCTCATTTTGTCCAAAAAAGTGAGGTGTTGCCTTCACTCTTTTTAGAGGTAGCTCACTCACAACTCACATAGTCCTGTTATGACTCAGTTGCGGACACAGAGCAGAAAAGTGTGCACACAGACACTGCATTGTAGCACAGCAAAAAAAAAAAGCATTGTAAATGCAATCGGTCTCGCATTTGTTTGTGTTGAAGGTATTGGCATTGTAAATGGCAATGACTGGTGTCACCCAAAGAGTACTGTCTTTCTGAGAAAGCGTGGCTGCTGCCACTTCAACGCAGGCTAATTGGTGACTGGCAGCATGATTCTGAACGCCAAGGTTCCAAGACACGCCATGAACGCGTACTTCTCCACAATACACTGATGCAATGATGACGTACTCAAATTCCTTGCATTATCCTTTTGGAATATTTGATTACTGATTCGTTGTCCGGACCCAGTACCAAGTATTTTCTTGTGAACATTTCAGAGAATACTTTTGAGGCCCTGATGAAGTCTGATGTTAAATTTAAAACAACAGACGAAACACGTGTTGGCAAAAGCAAAGAACTTAACAGATAAAACGGCAATGTCAAGTGTTCGGATGCTCAAATATAGGACAGTGGATACTGTAACAATCACAAATTATTGATTCATTGAGTGCTCGGAGATTCTTGTAGCATGATTCTAGTTCATGGGCACATTCCTTTAGAGCTATACTGCCTGTCCAGTCCACACACCTGGAAGCACTTTATCTTGTTTTGCACATGAGCCAACAAAATCAGGTAAGCCAAAGAAAGATGACTCTCTCAAGTAAAGGAGGAAAATCCCAACATATTAATGTTACACGTCCCCTGGCTGACCCCAACTTGCTGCATGGCAAATAGAGGATTACAAGTACCTTAGCAACACAGTCAATAATTAATTCTTCTCCTTCCACTGGAAACTGAGAAGGTCTGCGCATCAGTGTAGAAAAGAAGATTACAGGACTAGGAGAGTAACCTCTGAATGGCAGCCATTCTCCCGCTAGGTTCAATCTACATTTTGGATGGCTGCAAAGTCACCTTGCTGCTGTAATCTGTGAAAAGAGAAAGAACTTGCCTACTTGCAAGAGAGCCTGAACAGCATTTGCTTGTATAGGTGATGGAGCAAGGACTCGTACATGAGACTTGCTCGGAAGCAATCCTCTCGTTTAAACTCACTAATGAATTGCTAACAACGTGTTTTGTGATTAATAATACACATTTCCTTTACACACGGGAGAAAATGAAGCTTGCCTATGTGTTTACTAACTGCAATAACATGAACGTAGGACTAAGACGCATTTAACACGGGACAAGGCGTGCGGATGTGCTGACGCTTTGAGGGAAATTCTGGCGCTTGTGCAAAGAACTCTAAAATGGCCGCTTGAAAGCTCACATGCATGGCACCTGCTTGCAGAAATTAGAAAAATAAGTTTTACACTAACGCAAATGCAGAAAGGGAAATAATAAATGGTATGGGCTAGAGTAGAGGTTGGTGGTATACAGTGAAATCATTTATTTTTGAGAATAATATTCTTCCTTTTGATTTTATTATTAGTGCGTATTTGGGCCTGTCAAATTTGTCTGAGTCGAGCGGACGGACGTTGCGCGACGCATGCGCCTTGGTGTGGAAGTTTGAAAAGATGACTAAGGACTTGTCTCGCGTCCAAGGTCGGCGAAGATGTGCCCTGGGAACATGAGGGAGAAGAGTTCATATGAAGGAACTGTATTCAAGAAATCGTTACATTTGTATTAATAAAGTTTAAAGATGTATGGGAAAGGAAGGGCGGAATAAAAGTTTGAGGGGAGGAGTCTTGAAACAAAGGTTTAAAAGAATAAGTGAAACGCAAGTATGGTGTGATGATCATCCCTCCCCCCCTCGCCTGTCCAATCAGAAGTTAGTATTTTGTAGAATTGAAACATTAATGGGTGGTACATGGTAATCGAAAGGTATAATTGAAGTAGTTTAGTTAGTTAGTTAGCTAGCTAAGCTCGTGGATGAAGCCATTGAAGAAGAAGCTTGTTGGGAGCGGAAGCAGCAGAAACAATTCGGACCTTGTGATGCGGTCGGTGCTGGGGGTGGTGCTGATGCTCTGAAATGCTGATTAAGAAATCAAATGCAGAACCATCTACTTAATTTGGGTGGGTTAGAAAGAAGATCGTGGAAGAACCACGAGGAGGAAGAGTGTCAGAGAGGGGTGCGACGCAGTCGTCGGTATCTAGAGAGGTGAAGTATCCTGTCCTGATTCCTGTCCTGAAGCCTTTGTCTCCTGATCTGTCCTGGGGACCCTTACCAGCCCTTTGGCCAGGGGGTTGGTCTGCACACCATTCTTGGTAACTATAAATTCATCGTCTTGATAAATGCTCTTCTCTCGCTGTCCTCTTCTTTCTGTGCATAGTCATTGTGGATCTGAATTATTTTATCTATTGAAATTTTTTATTGAATTGGCACTCTTGTGAATGAGGGTGTTTGTACTGAAACGTTTTTGAGATGGTTCACAAGCAATTAATTTAGATAAATATTTTTAAAATTTATTGAGTGTGATTATTTTAATCAAGAAAATGTTTAATCAAATCATGTTAATTATCACCATCAACTAGCTTTACCTAATTGGTCCATTGACCAGAGGAAAGAACTATTCTATTAGAGAAAGGTTTAGTTAAAGGAGTAATAACTAGATCTTGAGGTATGAAAATTATATAAACTAAAAAGTTCCAGCGGTCTACTTGCTGTTTTAGTGTGAGAGAGTTATATGGGCCCAGGTGAGTATGTGGTAGTGGAGTATCTGTTGCGAGTACGCCGCTGGATCAGATTTCTGGTAGCAGAGCTATGGCTGTTAGTAACTAGTTTGGTGATAAGTATAGATTATTGATTTTTAATTTATGTTTTAACAAAAAGAGTTAGTGTCCTGTTTTTATGTCGTCTGGAAAATTCCCAGGGAATGAATAGGGGGTGGCGATAGAAACCACACTGCAGTGAGGTTACTCGTCTGTTGGAATAACACTGAGGAGCTAGGAAAAAGCTAGCAGTGTTAAAGTAGGGATTATTTTCTGCGTAAAAGTGAGAGTGATTGATAGCAAAGAGTTCGCTAGTGAAACTTTAGGCGTTATATCACCTAGTAAGGGTAACCCTGAAGGAGTAGTAGGTTCTTCTAAGCTAGATTGACAGCAAAAGGAGTTCACTGGTGAAACATTGGTCTCAAATTTCCCTAACGGGTGACACCGGAGGAGTAGCAGGTTCTCTGGAGCGTAGGTGAAGAGTAAGCGGAAGGTTTTACTCGCAGTGAAAAGAAATAAACTATCCTTTGATTTAGTGGAACAGACAGAGTAGCGAATGTTTTTACGTCGTTATTAACAAAGAAATTTAAAGAGAATTTCGAGAAATAATGTTTTGTATTACCTTGCAAAAGGAGGGTCAGTTGCCGGAGTGGCACTGACGTCACGGAAAGCCGCGCTGGGATTGATAGATACAGCGGGCGTGTGACAGGAGGAGCTTTGTAAAGGAGGGGTGAGAAATCGCCGGAGTGGTACTGACGTCACAGAGAGCTGCACTGTGATTGGTAGACACAGCGGGTGTGTGACAGGAGCACCCTTGTAAAGGAGGGGTCAGTAGTAAGGAGTAGAACTGACGTCAGGAAAAGGCCGAGCTGGCATTGGTCAGAATACGAGTGTGAGCCTGATTTGATTGGATAGTTAGTTAGAAGCCGTGCTAGAATTGGTGTAGAGAAGATGGTCTGCGGGATATTGATTTGACAGTAAGTGCAAGACGTACAGGAAGGAAGTTTCAAGGGTTTGCAGAATACAATTTCCTACACCGATCCTCAAGAATGTATGGAGAGAAAAGAAAGATGTCATTTTTTTTGAAAATAAAGAATTTCTTTGTAAAGGATAAGCCTGTGTTGACTAGAGAGGGAATTCCTATTCCGCCACAGAAGACACCAGCATCTTTTATGATGATGGCGAGAGGATATCATACCTGCGTGTGATTGGAAAACTGGATAGAGTACACGAAGGATGATGGGGTGTTAGCATTTCCTAAGGATGGTACGTTTAATGGGAGGATTCTTCAAAATTTAAGATTGAAAATGAATGATTTAGAACCTAGACCTAGGTTAACTCAATATGAAGCTTTGGAAGAATGGGCGACTGAGTCGTATGAACGAGAAAAATGCAGAGGTGGAAGATATAAAGGATTCTTTCTGAGACACTTGCATGAGTCACGAGAAGGGCAGATGAAACAGTGGAGGAGAGCTATGGTATCAGAAGGGTTATATCCAGTATTGATGGCTGAGGAACAATCTGGAGGAAAATGTAAGGAGAAAACAAAACATTTGAACACAGCAGGATATGGTGAATCAGATCATGAGTTATTAGAGGATATTTTAATTAAAAATCCACCACCGTATCAAGAAGCAGCTAGTAAGGTTGTCCCAAGTGCGCCAGTAATGGGGATACCATTAACTCCACAGATTTTACATGAGACATCATACAACAGAGTGTTGCAAGATAATGAAAGAGAAGCTTTGAATAAAACTAGGGAAGAACTAGTTCAAAAGATAAGTCAATTGAATTTAAATACTGAAGCTTTAACAGTACCAGTGACCATTGGTCCAGTAATCCCATTATATGGGGATAATAAGATTGGCCAGAAACCACAACTTGACAGTTCCATTAAGTAGTCCTATAAAAGAGATAGTAATCACAGATGATCAGGTTAGCGAAAGTGAGTCAGTTATTTCATTAATGGATCTCCCTATTGTAGAACCTCATACGGAAACCCCAAAAAGAGTTACGCCTATGAATTTGAGAGAAAGAAGACCTTTGGTTTCGGCTGGAACTGCAGGCACAGCAGTGGTCACCTCTGAAGAAATAGAAAGGTGGGCTCAGGAAAGAGATAATCAGAACCCAACACCAAAGATTTTAGATATCAGCAGATTGAAAGTGGAATTGGAAGAGATGATGACAGGATGTGTAGGTACCGAAAGATTAAACGTTTACAATGATGAGGAATTATTATTTTTATGTAAGAGTATAACTAGGAGAGCAAGAATATTTCATGAGAGACTAACTGAAGTTTCTTCAGAAATTGGAATAGACATAGGGAAATCAAAGTTGTTACAGAAACCCTATCGAGTGGATTTTACTGATAAAGATTTAGAAAGTGTAAATGCTTCGGGAAAAAAGGTTACAGATAAAAGAATTGATGAACATTTTGAGAAAATGTGGAGATATTGATAAATGGAGAATTAGATGGATAAGAAAGAAAGAGGAAGTGCAAGCGAGAGAAGCAGCAGCTGCATTTCCAGTAAGAGAATTAAGCAAAGTGGAAAAATTGTGTCCAATGAGAGAAGTTCCAGGAAGTGGATATGTTCATGTTTCTTGGAGAAGACAAAGATATTTTATCATTTACAAATGATTTTCCAAAACTGAGAGAAAAACCAGTTGAGTGGTACAAACAGGTAGAGAGGTTTGTGAAGGTTTCAAAGGTGTTACTGAAAGACTTGGATGGTCTATTTGATATAGTGGTACCTGCTGATTTATGGACAGAGTGTAAGATTACAATTGATTGGCCTAATGAAGAGTAGCCTAGAGATGCGAAAACAGGAGCACCTTCGGAAGAGGTGATGAAAAAGTATCACCAAGTGATTACGTATTTGAAAGGGAAAATCCCTCCTAAAGAAACAGATTGGGTAAAAATAGATAGAACAACTCAGGAACCAAATGAATCTGTACATGCGTACTATGAACGGTTGTTACAGGTGTTTAAGCAGTATAGTGGTTTTGAGAATATTGGCGACAAAGATATGGAACATTTTGTGTATCGGTTTGTATATGGCTTGAAACCAGAAATCAGTCAGATGATACAACAGCACATGTTGTGTTGGCAAAGCAAGACAGTGGATGAGATTCTAAAGTACACGAAATATTGCGGAGATGACATTGAGGCCAGGCGTAGGAAGCTAAAGGAGAAGATGATGTGGGCACAAGTAAAATTGGCAGAGCAGCAAGAAGAGAAAGCAAATGACCAAAATAATAATCAAATGAAAGAACAGTCAGAATAATCAAGGAGCGAATGGTAATACATTTAATGGGCGAATGGACAGAGAAGAAGCGAAAAAGAAGTTTCTTTGTCATGCATGCGGAAAGCTTGGACATTGGAAGAACGAGTGTAAGAGTATTAGGAATAATAAGAATAATAATGGGCCAAATCAAAATTTAATCCCACAGATGCAGAATGAAGTACTTATGAATCAGCAGCAACAGGTAGTTACTCCACAATATCAGGTGCCACCAGCTCCTATGCCAAATTTTGTGAACCATCAAAGTTTCAGTGCGAACACCGGATTTCAAGGAGAAAGTGGTAAGAATAATAGAACAATTGCACAATATTTTTTACAGAATGATGAAGAACATTCAGATACCGCACAATGACGGTGCCTGAGGGGGGAGGAAGAGGAGTGCGTGCTTGGCGCATCCTTGCCGGTAGATCAGTCAGGTCTATTCGTTGATGGGAGAGTAGAAGGTAAAGACATTACTTTCCTATTGGATACTGGTGCTACCAGGTCTACTGTGAGAACAGCAGACATCCCAAACCTACCCCTCTCGGGAGAGACAATCCAAGTTGTAGGCGTATCTAACCAACAGATTAGAACCCCTATCACAAAGCCAATGGAGGTGCACATTGGAAACTTCAAAGAAATGCATCGATTTGTAGTATGCGATTCCAGTCCTGTAAATCTGTTAGGAAGAGATCTTTTGTGCAAGATGAATTGCATGATCTATTGTACACCGGATGGTGTTGCTTTCCAAACCCCGATGAGGATGTTGTCTATAAGATGATGCTGGCCAAACAGGGAACAGAAGTAGATGAAATGTTTTCATTAATAACCGAGAATGAATTGCCAGAAGAGTTAAGAACGACAGTTAATCCAGAAGTGTGGGATTTTACAGGAAAAGACATTGGGCTAATGACAAATATAGACCCAGATAAAGTGACAGTGAAAGAAGGTGCAGTGTATCCAAATACCTGACAGTACAAAATGAGTCCAGAAGTAAAAGCAGGAATTATTCCAGAAATTGAACGAATGGTTAAACAAGGTATTTTAAAAGAAGTGATGGGTAGTCCCTGTAATTCGCCAATAATGGGACTGAAAAAGCCTAGCGGAAAGTACAGAATAGTGCAAGACCTACGGAAAATAAATAAAATTGTAATTCCCTGTTGTCCAATTGTGCCAAATCCAGCAGTGATCCTTTATCAGATACCGTGGAATGCAGGATGGTTCACAGTAATTGATTTATGCCAAGCGTTCTTTTCTATTCCTTTGCACCCAGACAGCCAGTATCTTTTTACGTTTAAGTTCGAAGATCGTATTTACACATGGTGTCGTGTTCCTCAAGGGTACACAGAGTCCTTCAATTTTTAATCAGATTTTGAAAAAGTGGTTGGAATCGTTGATCATGCCTGGAAATTCTGTTCTGGTTCAGTACATTGATGACCTATTGGTGGCATCAAAAACACGAGAAGATTGTGTCACAGATACAATTGCATTACTGAACCATTTGGCTGAAGGAGGACACAAGGTGTCTCCAGAAAAGTTAAGTTCTGTCGACAAGAAGTAAGATATTTAGGGCATAAAATAGAAAGAGGAGTTAGAAAAGTGACACCGGAAAGAATAAAAATAATCAAAGAAATGCAATTGCCACAGACTCAGAGAAATGAGAATGTTTCTGGGAGTGGTTGGATATTGTAGGCAATGGATTAATGGTTTTTCTATGTTAGCAAAGCCATTAATACAGATGATCCGGAAACGAGCAAAAGATCCAATTGATTGGAATGATGACTGCCTAGAGGCATTTGTGAGACTAAGAAATTGTTTGTGTGACACTCCTGCTTTGGGCATGCCTGATTATTCAAAAGATTTTGCTTTGTTCTGTTGTGAAAGAGAAAATTGTGCACTTTCAGTCCTAACACAGAGACATGGATTGAGTCGACGTCTAGTGGCATATTTTTCAGCCACATTGGACCCAGTAGCTTCAGCATTGCCTGGCTGCTTAAAAGCGGTATATCAACAAACGGAGCAATAGGGGGAATAAAGATCAGACCGCCCCCCACTCCATCAATTATAAACACACCAAGGTCTGAACTCTATGAACAGTCCATCAACACTTTGACTCTTAGGGGGGTCATATCTATTTGTTAATACCCCTTCCCAAACCAGATCTATTCCAATCATCAATGATCTCATTTAAAAATCAATTGTCAATAACCACCAGACAATCATGTTCACTTCATTACTCAGAGTGAACTAAAACAACAAGTAAAAAAATACCCAACGTGAAAAAAATGTGAGAAAGGTAAGAAAGCACCTCACGTGCGCAAACCAAAAGGGCTCCTGGATGGTACTCGCCAGTACAATACTCTGGTTACAATAGACAGAGTCGTTGTATACCAGTATACCCCAGGATGCCGCGCTGGTGGCAGCAGCGCGTGCTCTTGGGGGGTTGGAATGGTTTTATGATGTACCTCAAACATTTGTATTGCAATGTATAGAACTTGCATTGACAAAACTTTTTTTTGCATATAAAGATCAGGTGCATCTTCAGGTGTCAGGGACATCTATGGGGGCGACATTCGCCCAGAGTCTGGCCTGCATCTACGTGGGCCAGTTCGAGGAGAATGTCGTCCACCATTCGTCTAACCCCTTCAGGGAGAACCTCTCCCTTTGGAGGCGGTTTATAGACGATGTCCTCTGTATATGGACTGGATCAGAGGACAGACTTTTGGAATTTCTCACATGGCTTAATGATCAAGATGACTGTCTCCACTTTACGTGGAATATAAATAAAGATACCGCTGTCTATCTGGATATAGACATAAAAGCAGAAAAGCAGAAAAGAATGGGCTTACTACAACTGTGCATCAGAAACCGACAGATCGGAATTCGTAACTGCACTATAGATCATTTCACCCTCGTGCCCTCCGGGATAATTTACGGGTTGGGCAGTTTTTGAGATACCGAAGGAATTGCTCCTCAACGGGCTCGTTTGTGGAGCAGTCAGAAGACCTTGTAGTTAAACTGCAGGATAGAGGCTATCAAAATAGTGTGATCAGGAAGGCACGGAAACGTGCCTTGAATACACCTCGAGAGGCATTGTTGGAAAGGGTTAGTAAGCAGAGGGATGAGTGTGTGCCGGTGGTTACAACTTTTGACCCCCTTTCTACCCAAGTTCGCCAAATTATACGCAAGCATTGGTCTTTGTTGGACAGTGGTGGTAGAAAGATGCCTCCCCCGAGATTTGCATTCAGGAGAGCCCCCAATTTGAAGGACAAGTTGGTACATACTCGCCCTGTCCAACAATTCAAAGAGTCCAATCTGCCCACTGGACATTTTAGATGCGGTGGTTGCTCGGTTTGTGGGCTGACAGAACCTACCAAGAGTGTGGTATTGGGGAGTGGTAAAACTTGGTTTCTGAATAAGTTCAGTAACTGCAACACCACACACGTGATCTATAGGATCACGTGTGTGTGTGGGTTGCATTACATAGGGCTTACCAGTCGGAAGGTAAAGGTGCGCATTCAAGAGCACTTAAGTACCCTGAAAATTGGAAAACTGACTACCCGCTTGGTCCAACACTTCCGTGAACTTAAACATGACCTCAGGGATCTGAGATGGACGGTGTTGGAAAGGGTAGTTGGGGAAAGGCATAACATTGATGAGATTCTGGCCAGGAAGGAGGCAAGGTGGATTTTTACAGAGCGAGTAGATCGCCATGGGTTAAACGATTCTATTGAATGGAACAAGATTGGTTAGTGAAGGGACCCTAGTTGAGGGTCTATGATTATTCGTTTGCCCTATAAGTATTTGTGAACCATGGACTCTGTAAAAAGATATGAGTATGAAACATAAGTGTCATTTGAATAATCCCTAGATAGGAGGGGGTGCTTAAAAATAGTAGATCAGAATAATTGTGTTTAGTATAAAACAGCAGACCAGAATAATTATTTCCGATTAAAGAATCAGGATTTGAATAGTGAGTGATTAAAGTTGGGTTTTTGGAATATAAGCAGGTTAAGAAGGCTGCCGCTTTTAATCTGTACATATATCTGTCGGTAACTACACTCCATTCCGGCATGAGGAGGGGTAGTAAAGAAACTGGTGGTGTAACACTCTAATCTTCAAGTATTATATATACATGTGCAGCATTTTATTTTAATAATACAGGCTTCCTTTGATAGCTAGTGATCGTTTTCCATATAGGAATATAAGCAGGTTAAGATGGCCGCCGCTTATTTCTGTCGTTAACTATACTCCATTCCGGCATGAGGAGTGGCAGTAAAGAAACTATTGGTAAAACACTCAACACTCAAAGTTTAATATATACATGTGCAGTAGTTTATTTGAATAATATAGGCTTTGTTGATAGCGAGTGATCGTTTTCCACATGTTAAGATGGCCGCCGTTTTGGTTCACACGTTTTCTAGCGTTGTATGCGCATCACGTGGTGAACGGCATGCTTTTGAATTGCCGGGAGAGTAAGTGCGGGTCAGACGGGATGGACGATTCAATGAACTGAGACGGGAGTCTGGCGGTAAGGAGGTTCCAGTTGGGGGCTCGCTAGAACATAGAGGCACATAGTGGTGGGTGCCGTGGTCGAATCCTGAGAGGCGACCCCTTAAATGGAACAGGTCGCGCTATGTAGAATATGGAGATTAAGGTGCAGCGCGACGTTTGCAGATAGAATGATTTTGCACTTGAGGAATGCTTTACGTGATCGTCACCGTAAATGCCTCCCAGGTTTTAATAAGTTAAAAACCACCTTGGGCTGCAGGGACTTCATAATCAATTGGGAATGAGTATACATTGGGCAGCAGTCGTGAGTGGTGTATGAAATGCTATACGTTATCTTGAGACATATAATGGTTAGTGCAACCCATTGTATATATTCGCAGGAGAGGATCGACAATTGCGATCTTTTGAGGGAACGCGACCAATTGGCGCATGGTTCCGAATCAGATGTGGTTGTAGGTACGCTGGACATGAGCAACCACAGGGTAACTACATGAATAAACATAGTGGGTTATTTTAAATTGGGGTCCGATTGATGAAAGGAGCATTTGTGACTGGCTTATTTCTCTTTGTTTTTATCATTGTCAATAACCACAGATTGGGTGTGAAAAGGACTGAGGTGAGGACTGGTGCCTCAGCAGCCCTGATGAAGTTGCCTTGACGGTTTTGGCAACGAAACATGTTGGCTAGTGACAAATAATAACGGCCATGTGTATGCCTTGTTTTTAAATTGAGGACACTCACAACAGTGAATAAATAGTGGTGTATGTGAGTGCTATCTCGTTTTTAATATATTGAGATACCAATTATCTGTGCACGCTTGGGGTTAATCAAACACTGAGTGAACTTTGCAGCCTCAGTGTTAGGGGTCACATAAACCTGTTGTTTTGACCTTCCACCTCAGTGGATTTCTTATACACACCTTTTTCTTTCTTTATTCTTTTCGGGTAAGAAAGCAACCGATGATGATAACGTGGGCCTACTGGCGAGTACCATCCAGGAGCCCTTTTGGTTTGCGCACGTGAGGTGCTTTCTTACCTTTCTCACATTTTTTTCACGTTGTTGGGTATTTTTACTTGTTGTCTTAGTTCACTCTGAGTAATGAAGTGAACATGATTGTCTGGTGGTTATTGACAATTGATTTTTAAATGAGAACAGTCGGGACAATCCAGATCATTGATGATTGGAATAGATCTGGTTTGGGAAGGGGTATTAACAAATAGATATGACCCCCCTAAGAGTCCTTAAAGTGTTGATGGACTGTTCATAGAGTTCAGGCCTTGGTGTGCTTATGCTTAAAAGAGGTAGCTGCTACTTGTATGAGTCTGGAGCAAAGTGAGTCGATAGTGATGGGACATCCGGTAAAAGTCTTTGTTCCACACTCAGTTGAGATCCTTTTGACAAGAACACAGCTCCTCACCCCTAGTCGTTTGACAAAGTACGAAAGAGTGATTTTGGGAGCTGAGAATGTGACTAATAAGATGTACGATTCTGAACCCAGCCACTCTATTGCCAGACCCCTACGATGAAGAAGTGAAAGATGAAAGTGATCATGATTGCTTGGACGTGACTAGTTATGCACGAAGCCCTGCCCAGACATGAGAGAGACCTTTGAAAGTGGCGGATCATGAGTTATTTGTGGGCGGCTCCTGCCTTAGGACACAAGAAGAGGACTAAGTGCTGCATATTCTGTTTGTAAAATTTCTGTGGTAATTGAAGCATCCTGTTTACCTGGGGTCAAGTCTGCACAAGTAGCTGAATTGGTTGCCCTAACGATGGCATGTAAAAAGGGGAAAAATTGGGGTCCATATTTACGGACAGACAATATTGGTTCGGGATTGTGCATGACTTTGGCCAGCTTTGGATGCAAAGGGGATTTCTGACTTCCTCAGGATCTCCTATCAGAAACAGTAAAAATGTGAAAGATTTATTGGAAGCATTACAATTGCCAAAAGAGATAGCAGTTGTAAAATGCGCTGCACATCAGTCAGGAAATGACTATGTGACTGCTGGCAATAATTATGCTGACCAAGTGGCAAAATACTGTGCTAAAAATGCAGTAGCCATAAACAGAAAAATTGAAACAGGTGAAACCAGATGCCAACTTATGTACTTCTCAGTACCAGAAACATGGGATGAGATTAGATTATTGCAGGAAGAAGTTGAGGAAAAGGAAAAAGAAATCTGGATAAAGGCAGCCTGTACAAAGAGACCGCATGATGAGGTATGGGTGTATTTAGATGGAATACCAGTCATGCCAGATTGTTTGCTTTCAAAAATGGCGAGAGTGTATCATGGAGCAACACACATAGGGAGAGATTCAATGATCAGGCTATTCAGACAGAGTTGGTACAATCCGAAGATCAGGGTAGTCGCATAGAGCCTTTGCCAAAGATGCTTAACCTGTCAACAGCAGAACCCAGGTAAAAAGACAGTAGTAAGCTGGGGAAAGATCGTAAAGGCAGAAGGACCCTTCACCAGATTACAGTTAGATTTTATTGAATTGCCCCCATGCAATGGGCTGAAATATGTACTTGTCATAGTATGCCTTTTCTCAAGATGGGTGGAAGCCTATCCCACTCGAAGAAATGACAGTCTTACAGTTGCAAAATTGTTGTTGAGGGAGTTAGTGCCGAGATTTGGTTTTCCGGTCACTTTGGAATCAGATAGAGGCCCTCATTTTAATAATGAGATAATTCGATTAATCTGTGCTGCGTTTAACATTGAACAAAAACTGCACTGTGCTTACCGTCCAGAGGCTTCTGGAGTTGTTGAGCAAATGAATGGCACAATAAAGTCAAGATTGGGAAAGGTGTGTGCATCCACAAAGCTGAAATGGCCAGATGCGTTACCTCTTGTATTGATGGGTCTCAGGAGCATTCCAGACAGAAAAACAGGAATGAGTCCACATGAGGTTCTCATGGGAAGGGCCTTGAGACAGGCATTTATTCCTGGAAATAAGCTAATGAGTATAACTGATGATCTGGTATTGGACTATTGAAAAGGATTGGCTGAAATGATGCGTTCTATCTCTCACCACGTTGGAGAAGAAGCAGTTGAAAGGCAGCCAGACCAAGCGCATGATTTGAATCCTGGAGACTGGGTGCTAGTGAAGAAACACGCAAGGAAATCGTTTCTAGCACCAAGGTGGGACAAACCAAGGCAAGTCATACTAGTCACTACCACAGCAGTGAAGTGTGCAGGTTTGCCCAACTGGATTCATGCCAGCCATACCAGAAGTGTTCCAAACCCATCAGATCAACAAGAGCCATTACTGACTGAGCAGGCTGAAGCGTCAGGAATTGTAAACTGTGATATTGAAGAATCTACAGTGATAGATTCTGAAAGACAACCATATGACAAACAGCTCGAGATAAGTCAGGAAGAATGGATCCCAGTGATTGAAATAATTGATGATGTTGAAACCAGAAGAAGAACAGAACTGAAAAGACAGGAAAGTAGTCAGGAAGAGACGGGGGAAGAAGAACACACTCAGGTGAAAATAAAAAGAGACACAAACAAACCTGAGGAGGGAAAAATAGAAGAACACGTTCAGGTGGAAGAAGAAAAGTTTGAATTAAGACCTGAACAGGACCAGATAAAGTTAGAAGAACAGGTTCAGGCAGAAGAAGAAAGGTTTGAACTAAGACCTGAACAGGGTCAGATAGAATTAGAAGAACAAGCTCAGGAAGAAGTGGAACAAAATACAGTAGAACCTGAGCAGGAGGAAGCAAAAGAAGGTACAAGCACAGAAAACAGAGAAACAGAACAAATTGTGCCCAGAATAAATGAAATAAAAAGAACTTTACAAAGAGACAAAGAAGGTGAAAACGCAGTACAAACAAAAAGAGTCCGAAAGGGAGACAATTGGCCAACTGGAGTAAAGAAACTAAAATATCTGAGAAAATCTGAAAATAAACAAGAGCAAGTGAACGAAATCACAAGTCAAACAAGACCTAAACAAACCTTACCAAAAATAGCCCGAAGTCCAAGATTGAGAAACTTAATTAGGAGATACAAGGCTCCAGAGTGGACATACGTAATTCTCGAGGAATTTGAGTCCCTGGATCTGTTTGATGAGACAGAAGAGGTCCATATTGCACAAATTGATGAAAGCAAATTGAGACCTCCTTAAAAACAAAAAGGAAGGCTAAGACTGAAAAAGAAAAAGATAAGAGAAAAGAATTTCTCAGGAATAAAATGGCAGATGTTGAAGTTATCGGAAAACCAAAATGTGGATTAAAAAGAAAGTGTTTTAGATTTTGTTTTTTGTAGTATTTTACTAGCAGCATTAGGATGGTTATTCCTAACAATAGAAGTACCTTTAATAATGAAAACAAGTGACAAGAATAATACAGATACTAATGTTAAGGTAGGTAGAATAAGAGAAACTAAATTAGAAATAAGGGTAGAAGATGAAGCAAACTATCATAATGAGTCAGATTATAATACGTCCTCTAATGTGTTTATTAAATTGTTATTTCAGTATGTTAGCACTATGGAAATTAACAACTGTTACGTATGTATGAAGTTACCCTCATCAGTATCAGAAGGGATTACATATCACCATATACCTTTAACTTATGGTGTGTCATGTAGTATTTTATCAAGTTTATTTTATGCTACAGGGAGATTGCAGTATTTTTATTCTAATTTAGATGTAGTATTTTCTGAACTTCCTATTAGAAAGAATATGAATCCAGTAGCTAGTAGTAAAAACGCACAGTTTATGGGTGAATTTTTCTTAACAATGAGTTCAATAGATTTAGTTCAGGCACACAAAGATAATTTAACATGTACATTAAGAAAAGAAGAAAAAGATTTTTTGAATTTAGTAGAAGAAAGGAGACAGGATTTAATGAGGAAGCTGTTATTTTGGAATAGTTTTTCCAAAAATGTATCATGTAGATAAAATCAGTGGAACCAATGGAAATTCTAATGGACTAACACGTAAAAGAAGAGCTAGTTTTTCTGAAATTGTAGGAGATATTTTTAGTGCACTGATACCCTCAGTTGGAGTCATTCTAAATTCACAGAAAATGTGTAAGTTAACAACCATAGTTGATCGTCTTTCTACAGATACTGCAGGAGGATTTCTAATGATTAACACAGAAATGGTTGCAAATAGATCTATAGTTTTACAGAACCGTCTTGCTCTTGATATATTGTTATCAAAAGAAGGTGGAGTTTGTGGCATGCTGAAAGTTCAACATTGCTGCACTTATATTCCGGACAAGAGCAGAGAAATTAAAGGATATATTGAAAACATTACGAGAATGCATAAAAATTTGACCCAACTGGAGGTTGACAGTGTGTGGGGAAGACTAACAAAAAGTATAACATCAATAGGGAAATGGTTTGTTGATTTTGGGAAAGGTTTTCTAGGTCAGAGAATAATACCATTAGTTATGATAATAATGGTAGTGATGTTAGTATTACATACAAATGTTGTAGAAAAGGTACGAAAGAAAAGGTACACTTGGAGAGAAAAAAGGGAAGGGACAGACACGAAAGAGAAAATATGATGAAATACGTTTAGAAGAAATGAAAGGCAGGTTATATCTGGGATGGATGGGTAATTTTGTGATGGCTTAATATGACATCAGAGAGGGGATTGATGGAGCAAGGACTCGTACATGAGACTTGCTCCGAAGCAATACTCTCATTTAAACTCACTAATGAATTGCTAACAACGTGTTTTGTGATTAATAATACGCATTTCCTTTACACACGGGAGAAAATGAAGCTTGCCTATGTGTTTACTAACTGCAATAACATGAACGTAGGACTAAGACGCATTCTAACACGGGATCTTTACTGCGCATGCGTCTACTACATCTACGTAGTATGACGTACTAACGCTTGGAGGGAAATTCTGGCGCTTCTGCAAAGAACTATAAAATGGCCGCTTGAAAGCTCACATGCATGGCACCTGCTTGCAGAAATTAGAAAAATAAGTTTTACACTAACGCAAATGCAGAAAGGGAAATAATAAATGGTATGGGCTAGAGTAGAGGTTGGTGATATACAGTGAAATCATTTATTTTTGAGAATAACATTCTTCCTTTTGATTTTATTATTAGTGCGTATTTGGGCCTGTCAAATTTGTCTGAGTTGAGCGGACGGACGTTGCGCGACGCATGCGCCTTGGTGTGGAAGTTTGAAAAGATGACTAAGGACTTGTCTCGCGTCCAAGGTCGGCGAAGATGTGCCCTGGGAACATGAGGGTGAAAAGTTCATATGAAGGAACTCTATTCAAGGAATCGTTACATTTGTATTAATAAAGTTTAAAGATGTATGGGAAAGGAAGGGCGGAATAAAAGTTTGAGGGGAGGAGTCTTGAAACAAAGGTTTAAAAGAATAAGTGAAATGTAAGTATGGTGTGATGATCATCCCCCCCCCTCGCCTGTCCAATCAGAAGTTAGTATTTTGTAGAATTGAAACATTAATGGGTGGTACATGGTAATCGAAAGGTATAATTGAAGTAGTTTAGTTAGTTAGCTAAGCTCGTGGATGAAGCCATTGAAGAAGAAGCTTGTTGGGAGCGGAAGCAGCAGAAACAATTCGGAGCTTGGAATGCTTCGGTGCTGGGGGTGGTGCTGATGCTCTGAAATGCTGATGAAATCAAATGCAGAACCATCTACTTAATTTGGGTGGGTTAGAAAGAAGATCGCGGAAGAACCACGAGGAGGAAGAGTGTCAGAGAGGGGTGCGACGCAGTCGTCGGTATCTAGAGAGGTGAAGTATCCTGTCCTGAAGCCTTTGTCTCCTGATCTGTCCTGGGGACCCTTACCAGCCCTTTGGCCAGGGGGTTGGTCTTCACACCATTCTTGGTAACTATAAATTCATCGTCTTGATAAATGCTCTTCTCTCTCTGTCCTCTTCTTTCTGTGCATAGTCATTGTGGATCTGAATTATTTTATCTATTGAAATCTTGACTGAATTGGCACTCTTGTGAATGAGGGTGTTTGTACTGAAACGTTTTTGAGATGGTTCACAACCAATTAATTTAGATAAAGATTTTTAAAATTTATTGAGTGTGATTATTTTAATCAAGAAAATGTTTAATCAAATCATGTTAATTATCACCATCAACTAGCTTTACCCAATTGGTCCATTGACCAGAGGAAAGAACTATTCTATTGGAGAAAGGTTTAGGTAAAGGAGTAATAACTAGATCTTGAGGTATGAAAATTATATAAACTAAAAAGTTCCAGCGGTCTACTTGCGGTTTTAGTGTGAGAAAGAGTTATATGGGCCCAGGTGAGTATATGGTAGTGGAGTATCTGTTGCTAGTACGCCGCTGGATCATAGGTACACCTGATCCAAGGAAGACCAGAGAAAGGCCATGCTGATTTGAAACCAGCAGGTGGGTGCCTTGATCAACATAGATCACCCATGAGATAAACACTTCATATTCTATCTAGTCAGGAGAAGCAGAGTCCACGTTAACGTGTCATCTAGGTAGCGGGCCGCCTGTAATAATCAGGAGGCCTGTACCATACCTTCCACGGCATGCCCATAGTGTGTCTACATATCTCTTCCCAGAAGGTCAGGAAGCCAGCTGACCTAGACACTCCCAGCACAGTTCATTTCTCTTTGCTGAGGGCGAACACTCCAATTCCGGAAGTGTTTGAGCCCTGTATATCCCTCTTATGGTTCTAGGATATCAGATTTTGAAGTACTTGTCAAATATAATGCTAATAAGACCAGTTTCCATGTGGGACGGGTGCCATCAGTGATACAGCAGGTATCCTGCCACTGAGAAATCCGGTCTATAACAAGTACATCTTGAATCATAGGCCCTTAAAAGAAAAAGGCCCACTGGAACTCAATATTGGGAACTGGTAAACTCTTTTCATTAGTTGTACTGAAAAAATGATGGATAAGTTGGGTCATTAAGTGGTCCTTAGACCCCAATCCGTGTTAGACTATTTGCTTGACCTGAATCGAAAGTCAACATTAACTCTTACCAGATCTTCATAGAGCACCAATTACGTCACTGGGTGGGGACAATTACTTAATTTTGTACCTTTGGTGCTAGAATCTTAGCTGCTGAGGCTTTAGTTCACCGAGTTGTCCAGGTTTAGGCCCATACATCTGATACCCTTGCAGGCCACCAAAATGATCCTCACCCTCTTGCTTTGTTGGCAAGAATGATGTCAAGGTTGAGTTGCTTAACCTCATTATGAACAGCAAGTAACTGCCAGTGACAATGTGCACTGAACTTCTAGACACACAGAAGTCCTGGCACCTTTGAAAGCACTGTTGTCAGTGGCATTATTTTAACCTTTGGTGTGTGCTAAGGAATTAAACCAGTTCATGGATAAACAGTATGCTTCGTAAATGGTCAAAGGTGATCATTGAGGTTTCTTTTTAATTACCACTGCTCTTACTTAATTATCATATGTCTGGCTTTTATTGCTAATAAAATAATCATATTTTATGTTTGTATTTTATTGCATGTATAACTGACTCACCCTCATCTGCTTCTGAAAGTCTGACAGGGCTATGAAACAGCTAGTCGCATATCTGATAAGTGATCCCATGTCAAGTGAGCTAATCGCTGACAGGTCAGTCTTATCGGCCAACAGCACTTCACATCTAGACACAGTGGAGCCCACACTTCTATTAGAAAAAAGCAAAACTTCAAGTCACAGAAAGCAAACTACCGTTAACTTGAAATCCAAGCCATTTCAATAAGCCACTTCAGCTTCGTCTGCTAAAAATCAAATGTACATTCACTGAAGGGCCCATTCTTATCAGGCAGCAAAAAGAACAAATGATGGACGGAATGCTGAACAAAGCAAACATTCATCCACAGTCCCAGATCTGGGTTCATTCCATTCTTATCCAGTGACAGATGAAAAGTATCAGGCATCCCAGTGCAAGCCCAGAAAATCAAACTCCCTGTCTCAGTAGTAAATGACAATAATCATTGAGGTCCAGTTGGACCCTCAACTCCTGGCCCAGAGACCACTCTTGACGGCTACTGCCCATGGTAACTGCACATATCTCTTTAATATTGAATATAGAGAGAGAATTCGAGAAAAATACATGAAAACATTTTATTTGATTCCATAGTTCATCTTCATACTAGTCTGGACTGAGAAGAACATTAAGAACGGCAAAATGGGGAAGTAGATGCAATTTACTCAGCAGCCACAATGGCTTAAAAAGGAACTCACAGAAAGCAGACAGGAAGAGAAAATGGAGTAAGAAGAAATCACGTCAATCATATCTTTAACTACAGTGTGAGAGTTAAATGAACACCGAGGTCCAATTATAGAAACCCCCATTCCAAGAAGAACAACATGAAGGCAACGCAAACCGCAGCTGAAGAGTGTAGGGCTCCGTGGCGGTGATGCGGGAGGGGCAGGCAACGATGAGATGCGGGACGGGTGGGAAGGACATGTCAAAGTCCAGCAGGATGAACGTGCACTTGGAGTGTGACTAAAGACATGCGAAGCCAGATTCAGGCGTTAAGTAGGGGAGGTGTCGAAATTAGATAATTGTGGCAAGATTGTACCTGCTTGGGGTCTGGTCGCAGCTCTGGGGTTAAAACGATGTCCGAATTTGTGAACAGTGACTCGTACTGTCCCACGAGGGAATGAACTGTAGTCCAAAGGCTCAAATGCAAGAACGAGCTCGAGAATTTGTAGGTCAAAACATTTTTACGTAAGTATAAAAATATATATATTTGCTGCTCTTTAATTACGTTGGTTTTTAAAGCACCCAGGGCGATTTCAGATTCCATCAAACTTTATCAACTCTTCGGGTAATGCAGCCCATATTCCTCTGATAAACATTCATACTCGGTCTCCCCACAAAACTCAACTAGTATCTGGCTTAGTGAACGAAACGTTTCGAATGTCATGTCCTAGACCCCAGCGGTGCTGAATTCCAATACTGTGACCAACAAGTGTTAATTAACATCAATATGTTTACTATGTTCTTCGTGTTCCATTACGCTCACATGCTATTAAACGTTTGGTCAAATCATTTAAATTCAAGAAAACTGAAAGGACACTCTGAATTCTATGATTGGCGTAGAATTGGACCCAGTGAAAAAACCAGCCTCCTTCGTCCAGAAATGCACTGGATTTTGGGCTCTGAACTGGAAAAGTTGCAGATATGGCTTAAAAAAAAATATATATATATATATATATATATATATATATATATATATATATATATATATAAACACAACACCTAAAAACTTCCAACACTTACAAGCACAAAGACAGGGGTAGTCTAATGTTACCTCACTGGCAATTGTGTAGCACACGTTTTTACGCTGCTAATGCCTCATCTCATCCTATGCAGTTTAATCGTCCCTTAAAATATATACATTTATATCATAAACCTGAAGAGCCCGAGGCCAAGTTTCAGTGTTCTTTACATTATGGTACGTGTAGTGCTGGACGTATGACGAGGTCAGCAAAAACACATCTATCAGAATAGAAATAAAACAAGAGTAAAGGACTGCCTCTCTCATCAGTGTCCTGGTTACTGATTTGTCACAGCACACGACCCATGCTCAAATGCCCCTAAATCCGTGTCTGCCTGTCCTAATGTCTGTGTGTCAGTGGATGTAGGTGCGAAGTCAGAGTCAGTGAGAGTAGTCCATACATGTAAGGTTACCAGATCTGATTCCCTGTTATTAGCGACATTGTGGTTTCAGCCCTGGATTTTCCTTTTACAATTTTTTGTTTTCAAGCCAGTTCACTGGGTAAATTAATTAAACCTCCAGCTCTGAGGATTCATTAGTTCTTATAGGAATGAACCGTGGTGGATGTATTTTCCACTGCAGGAACACGCCGGGGAAGACATAAGTGCGGGTACAGTGACATGCATTAGAATGTATGCAAGGTATCCTCCGCTAAGTTGCAACACAGGATAAGTGCTGTAGCCGATCAGGCAATCATCTGGTTGAGAGATGTAGGTCGCCAGGGACACGAGAGAGGTGTGGTCAATGTGTGTAGGCGTAGACATGACAAGGAAATAAGGCAAGTTAGCGCAGTGTGTGCAATGTGCATGTATCTCGGTGGTGGTGATGGTACCCGTGGTGAAACACGAGAGGAGTGTAAACGGAGCAGAACTCACCTGTCTTTTTCTGCTTCATGGCTGGCAGCACCTGGCGGCAGTGACACGAAACTCAGGAGTAGTAAAGTCTCGTGTGAGAGGACGACGGCGTCTTTACTCCTAGGAGCTGGAACACGTGGCCCCCTACGGCCACCGTCACTTGGGAGGTTTCTCCTCAGCTTAAGTGGCGGCCATCTTGAAAGGGTGAACGAACCAGCGACCCGCCCGCGCCTCCGAATTTTAATATAAAAACATTCTTGCTACGAACTGACTGAGCAAAATTACAGTCGTTAAGTTATGTTCGCGGACAACACTACTGCTGCGATTATCTGTTTAAAAACTGCATTTAGTAGTAGTTCACATTAAAAATCTGACATATCAATGTAAATATATATTAAAGATTTTTAATTCCAAAGTTATCTTTAGGAAAACTGGCCTTTTGATTTTTCCGCCTGCAGCAAACTGTGAAATCGACCATTATACTGTCTATCATGGATTTACACTGTTCACAGAGGCATCAATAGGCCTGTCTTCTTTCTATGTCGCTTGCGAAGCCCAAGATCCAGAGGTCCGACTGTCCGAGAAGCATCCGTCTCAGAGGAAATACAACAATACAACATACCGGCTGCATCTTGACAGAGTGCTGATGGCCCAAAAAAACAAGCATTTGCAATGCAATAGGACTCGCATTTACACGACACCTATTGCATTGCAAACGAGAGAGTGCGTGCGGGCGACAAGGGACGAAGGGGGGGGAGGGGCAGGCGAGAAGGCATCGGACTGCGGGAGGGTGGGGCAAGGGAAAAAGTAGTCTGTGCAGTAAAGGGGCCAGTAGCCATGGAAGACACTAATGACGACATAGCCCTACTAAGGAGGGACTAACAAGCCTACAACCAATCGGAAGGCAGGATTTAAGACACAAGCCAATGAAAATAATGGGCGAGAGTGGGCGGAGCTTCCACAAAGCTTCCATGCTATAGTGTATACTGCATGCCTCGCAAAGCGATGGCAGCGCATTTGCGCTGCAACGCTAGGCGAGACCTAAAAAGGAAAGAACATTGCTCCCCACAATTTACTGTGTTAGCATTACTCTCAGAATACGTCGGCAGCTAAATCCAGGTCGCAAAGAACGCCATATTCAGACCAGTGGAACAGAAGAATAGCCTCACCAGCTGCATGTGCTCGACATTAACCTGGGGGTTTAACTTTTGCAGTCCGATGAATCTACCTCTGATACACTGTCTGCAGAGTAATCCTCAGGCAGGAGATCCTACTGCATTGGCTTTTAAAACCGGCCACTAGATTTATAGCGTTCTTACATTCTTAATGGTGAACACGACTCAGGAAGTTGAATCAAGTTGACACTCATGCTTGGCTAAAATTCAAGTGTTTTGATTTATTAGACATGGGTAGAATACACCGATTAAGAATAATGTTAAATAATATCAGGGGATTAAACAAAAAAAGAAAAAGGTTGATGTTAAAGGGAGGATCTTTAAACTCTTAAGCAGGAACTGTAATGCATTCAGACGACACCTATTGCTTATGTACATCGAAGTTATGCGAGTCTTTTAGGATATCAAAGCTTAGTAGCCACAGCACAACCATCTGCAACCCGTGGTGTTGCGATATTAAGGAAACCCAATCTCTGAAAAAAACAAAGTATTAAATCAGATCACCTGCGAACGCGAGCGGCTGCTGAATGCTCGATGGAGACAAAACTTTCACACTTTGCTCAATATATCCAAACCTAAACAATCCTGGGGCTTATGGTACTTTCAATCTGGAGCAGGCACAATGCCCACACGTTAATCATTTGTGGATACAACCCCCTAGCCCCCTCCCCGGGGTGACAAACGGCGCTCTACAGCTACGTGATTGATTTGAATTGCTACATCGTTAACACAGCAAATATTCAGACTGGTTGGAAATCTAAGGTTCCTTATTCAACAAAGAGGCCTTGTTGATGTTGGGGAAAAATAAAAAAAAGAGTAATCCCGGCTATACCTTTTTCTCTTATCCTCAAAAAGTATTCCAGATTGGACTAATTTATGGTTTCTCCTGTTTTACTGCAGGACACAGATGCAGCCATTCCCCAAAGTCCTTGCAGATCATAACCCTCTAGCTTTTGATTTTCAAATTAGCAGCATAACATCGCCTATGTCACGACGGACATTTGAATGGGCATTGCTAATAGACATGGAGTAGAATAGGTATGCATCTGATTGGATCCCAGAGTTTATGTTCAATGAAGGTTCTATGGAATAGCTTTAAAGCTAGACTAAGAAGAACGACTAAAGGCTATCTAGTTTGTCACCAGAAACAGTCCTAAGAACAGATGCTTAAAAATTATATTTAACTTGAAAAATTAGAGAACAAGCATGAGTTAGCCACTTTAAATAACGATGAAGCTGCACAAAATCTTCAAATCACTGTGATGAAAGCTAACATTTATAGCTGTTAGAGTGAAGAAGTGCCTACAAATATATGGTTTATCAATCACAGAGTTATGAATACCAAGAAAGTATAGGTAAACACACTGGCCCTTAAGTTAAGAAGTAAATCAGATCAGTAAGAGATTGCATCGATGCAAGGATTGACAATGAAGGAGATAATGTATACGACAGTCGGGCGACTGCCTCACTGTTTCATAAATGTTATCAAACACTTTATATGCAAGATAATGATCCAAAGATAGCAGCTGTTAAGTAATTTGTGGATAGCAATAAACTCACATCTATAACTGTTGAAGACAGATGACCTGGACAAACAAAACTGTTTTTATAAACAGTCCTTTCCTCTCTTATCAGGGCCATTATTCATTCTATTTAAAGAGGTTCAGGCTAGGCAAACACTACCACAGACATGGACAACTACGGATTTAACAGTTTTTCTTATAAACCAGGGTTGTAAAGGCCAATCTCTAATAAACAGTAATGTAAACATTTATTCCAAGATATTGGTCATGTGTTGAGTGGGATCATTGCCAGGAAAGTCTCTTCATGGAACACAGATTTGTGCCTGGAAGAGGCACAACGGATCATGTCAACAGGGCTGTCGCCCGGTTTGATTCGACGGCTGTCACAGCTCTGCCTTGGAAGCGATCTCTCTCGGTGCAGCACTGATAGAGTTGCCTGGGATTACTTATGGGAAACAGCGACACAGGAGATTTGGCGCATCATGGTTAAGGCTGTCCAGAATCTTCACATAAAACCTCCGGCTAAACTACAACTCATGAGGCTAGAATCCGAAGGAAATGAAATGTCAAGGGGAGCACGCAGGGCTGCCTGGTGCACCACTGCCTTTTCCAATATTTATTGAACCATTTATATGAATACATAATGCAAACATGACGCTGGTCTCTTTCAATGCACACACTTCATATGCAGATGGTATCTCCGTGATGATCGCATCAGCCAATGTCACAATGAAGGATACACAAGCTGAGGCAGAGAGTTTTGGGATGGTTGGTGGCTATCTGATGTATAGTACCAAAACACATACATTGTAACTACGTTTGTAAAACACAGGATCCCAGGACAACCAATTCATCTACCTACTTAGGCATGAAGTAGTCATAAGAGGTTAATAAGATAATACCTGCAAATTAGGATCCTTTATTGACTAAAACAGAAAGCAGGTTAAAACGAATAAATAACCTACAGTTAACATTAATAGGTTGATGCAATGTTATACAAGCATCTGCAATGTAATAGGCCTCAAAATTTGAGAGAGTTTGAACTATTGGCATTATAAATGACAATGCCTTTTATTTATGTTTTTTGAAAACTTGCAAGCGGTGCGTAAACACTTCTAGTCTTACTTACGAGAAGCAAGGTTGGCAGTAAAAGATGCGCAGTTACTGCCAGCTTTGCTAGGCGAAAGCAAGGACTATAAGTACACAGCGCTTGTAGGTTTTTAAAACACAAATAAAAGGCATTGTTATTTACAATGCCAGTAGCTCAAACTTTTGGAAGCGCAAGACCTTTTGCATTCAAATGCTTGTTGAGCTCTGAGACAGAGGGTGGCAGCAGCCATAGGAAGGCAGGGACCATGATGCCAGGCGTGTGTGCGCTTTAAAAGTAGGAGGGAGAGATAAAGGACACTAAAGATGGGGAGTCTCATTTAGGTCCAGTAGGGCCAGATGCATGACAAATTATCAGAGTATCCAGATAAAATCAGGCGAACAGAAATAACGCCAACACAGTCAGTGGTTAGCCTGACTATCTGGCCATCTTGAACTCACTGGGAAAGCTCCTCCAGTTTTTACCTGTACTACACATGATTTATTGGACTGAAGGAGAGCATCTCCCTTCAGCCAATAAATGTATTCTGGAATTGCTGAGTCACTCTTTCTAGGGTTGTGGCGCTATTTTGCTAACATGATGATCGACTAAGCAGTTATGGAATACTTTTTTTGGTTATAAGTAAAGTACAAGCAAAAGTGGAGTGTACACAACATTCACACCAAATGGCTTTTTATGGAGTTAATAATGTAATGCATGTCCGTGTTTATATAGAACCCTAAGTTCCTTCCTAAGAGCATAAGGTTTAAGATAGCGAGAGAAGCAGATACTTGCTCTAGCCCACACAGGATTAACAAGCATTTGCAATGCAATAGGTCTCGCAGTTGTTAGAGTTTGAGCTATTGGCATTGTAAATGGCAATGCCTTTTATTTATGTGTTGGTTTTTAAAACATAAATAAAAGGCATTGTCATTTACAATGCCAATAGGTTAAACTCTCGCAAATGTGAGACCTATTGCATTGCAAATGCTTGTTACACATGGTAATACTGTCTGGGCAAAAATGTCACCTTATTACTACCAGGCTAACAACCAAATATATAAATAAGCGACTGAAAGATGACCAGCTAACGTCTGTGAAGGGTCTTCCAAAGCGTGTGAACATATATTACCAGGTTTTCAGTAACCTTTGATCCTTTTGAGTTAGAAACAATTTATCTACAGATTATGCGCCAGATGAGGGATAATTATGCAAAATAAAGCAGAAGCAGCAAACACAGGATCGCATAATTCCAGTGGCCCTCCCCATGACCTAATATTATATTTGAACCCTAACTTTTTGATATTCAAACTGGACCTTCTCCATACCTGTCCATTGGGTGCAACGTGATGACTCTATCGTGACCCCCGAGCCCCTACCCCTCGGCTGCCAAAACATACTTTTGCAGACAGTTCCATTTAAAGATGCATTTGCCCCAGGTTGCATGGCCTGTTGCTGGTTCTGCTGCAGCGGGCAGTGAGAGCAGAATCCCCACCCCGAGATGTTTCCCACACAGGAGCGGCCGCTATTTTACAGCCATCGTTCCCAGCCTGGCAGACCATCCCCCCTGGGGAAAGGGAGGGGGGGCTGCGGCTCAGGGCAGCCCGGCTGCACGTTTACCAGCCACACATCAGAAGTGGGGGGCGGGGAGCGATCAGACTTCAGAGGCGGGGGAGGGGAAGACATTTTCAGAGAGATGGACAGCAGTCTCTTTTTCCGTCCCCACCCCCGCATTAGAATGCGGCTAACGAGCCTCGCTGCCGCCGGGTTTAAGAGGACCAAAGCAAGTTTAGCATTAGAATGGACAAACTTGTGTAACCCCCCGCCCCCATGTAACAGGTACATCACCATTCTCTGCAATCGCCTAGCGGGGGCTGGCTTCCACACTACAAGGGATTAAAGAGGAGGGACGCATTTCAGAGATCCTTCCACTAACATTCCCCAATTCCTCCTACATCCATGTACTCCTGACTGCCGTATTAGATCCTCCGGTTATGTCTGTTCGGCTTAACTCAGATCCTCTCTTTCGTACTCACCGCTTGAAGTGCTCGATGATTTTTCCTCCCGAACACTCTCTGGGAGGTTGCCCACCCAGAGGTGCCTGGTTTCCCGCACCATGCTGGGGAGGCTCTCGACGCATGCAGGCGAGGGGTGCTAGCGGTGGCTCTGGAGTGCCGACATCCCCTCCGCCGGGACCGAGGCGTCTTCACAGGCGGTGATTTCTGCCCCAGCCTCTTGAGCTGCCGCCGGGCTCCTATCTTTGCCAGTTGTCGTCGCCTTCTCTTCCACTGGACGCTCGCTCTCCTCAGCCTCTCCGCACGCACGCTCACTCTCTTGCCAACAGGCGCGCGACGACTCACCTCGAGACGGCGCCCCTACCCCGAGCTCTCACGCTCCACCACGCACGCGCATAGGGAAACAAGCTGAAGACACGCCGTGAGCGTGCGCATCGGCTGCCTGGACAGGAGATGTGCACGCGTATGGTGCGAGCAGGCGTTGTGATAACGCCGCGAGCCGTACGCGTGCACATCTCCTGTCTGTTAAAGCTTCAGCACAGACAGTTGATGTGCACGCGTACGGCTTGCGGCGCTATTACAACTCCTGCTCGCACCATGCGCGTGCACATCTCCTGTCCCGCATCGGAGCAAAAGTCGGCAACAATAGATCGCGCATAGCGAGCAGCGCTTTGCGCTGCATCGCTAGGCGAGACCTAAAAAGATTTGAACACAAAAAGTATGCCGAAAGTCTATTCCACCGACTTCACGACCCCGACCTAGAAAGTGATCAGAAACTTAGCAGAAAGCATTGTTCAGTGAAGCTCGTGGTAGTTTTTTCCTTTCAAACGTAAACCTGGAATTCCATATTGCCTTGCTCATTCACAACTGCCTGTTTAATAAGATGCCTTAATTGAATGAAACCTTGTCTTCAGAGTTCTGAAGTAGTTTAGTCAGTTTAGGATTTTTTTTGTTTGCGTGCTGGGATTCGTAGTTCAAATTTTACCACAGGATAAATTGCACTAAAGTTCCTGAAGGCAAAATTAAAATCCTTAGCTGCATTTCATACTCACGCATGGAGCAGGGAAGTATTTCCAAAGTTTTGGAGCGCCGTGCCACACACTAGTATAAAGTTAAATAAAAAGTAGTCCCCGAAGAACACACAACACTTGTGTGTATGAAAACTGTAATTTACCACTGTTTTTCGCTAATAAAACCAGAAATGATGTTACGGAGCACAAATGAATAAGGAGCCAGGAAATAAAATTGACGCAGGAGTAGACCGATTGCAAGCAGCAGGCGGGATTACACTCAGTACTAGTGATTCCAGCAGGTCTTGCAGACAGCACATGCGCGCTGATGCTCGACCTAAAAAATGACAATTGCCTGCTTATTCATATACTTTTAGGGATATTGCTTTGGAACGAACATCGACCTGGTTTAGGTAAGTACACACAATCTGCAGTGGCTATGTGTGGAGCTAGACACAACCTAGAAGAGTCCTAAAATACCTGAAGTTACCAACGGATACCAGCGCAAGGGCTCTCCTGCAGCAGCTTTGTGTGGAGCTAGACACGACCTAGAAGAGTCCTAAAATACCTGAAGTTACCAACGGATACCAGCGCAAGGGCTCTCCTGCAGCAGCTTTGTGTGGAGCTAGACACAACCTAGAAGAGTCCTAAAATACCTGAAGTTACCAACGGATACCAGCGCAAGGGCTCTCCTGCAGCAGCTTTGTGTGGAGCTAGACACGACCTAGAAGAGTCCTAAAATACCTGAAGTTACCAACGGATACCAGCGCAAGGGCTCTCCTGCAGCAGCTTTGTGTGGAGCTAGACACGACCTAGAAGAGTCCTAAAATACCTGAAGTTACCAACGGATACCAGCGCAAGGGCTCTCCTGCAGCAGCTTTGTGTGGAGCTAGACACGACCTAGAAGAGTCCTAAAATACCTGAAGTTACCAACGGATACCAGCGCAAGGGCTCTCCTGCAGCAGCTTTGTGTGGAGCTAGACACAACCTAGAAGAGTCCTAAAATACCTGAAGTTACCAACGGATACCAGCGCAAGGGCTCTCCTGCAGCAGCTTTGTGTGGAGCTAGACACAACCTAGAAGAGTCCTAAAATACCTGAAGTTACCAACGGATACCAGCGCAAGGGCTCTCCTGCAGCAGCTTTGTGTGGAGCTAGACACGACCTAGAAGAGTCCTAAAATACCTGAAGTTACCAACAGATACCAGCGCAAGGGCTCTCCTGCAGCAGCTTTGTGTGGAGCTAGACACGACCTAGAAGAGTCCTAAAATACCTGAAGTTACCAACGGATACCAGCGCAAGGGCTCTCCTGCAGCAGCTTTGTGTGGAGCTAGACACGACCTAGAAGAGTCCTAAAATACCTGAAGTTACCAACGGATACCAGCGCAAGGGCTCTCCTGCAGCAGCTTTGTGTGGAGCTAGACACGACCTAGAAGAGTCCTAAAATACCTGAAGTTACCAACGGATACCAGCGCAAGGGCTCTCCTGCAGCAGCTTTGTGTGGAGCTAGACACGACCTAGAAGAGTCCTAAAATACCTGAAGTTACCAACGGATACCAGCGCAAGGGCTCTCCTGCAGCAGCTTTGTGTGGAGCTAGACACGACCTAGAAGAGTCCTAAAATACCTGAAGTTACCAACGGATACCAGCGCAAGGGCTCTCCTGCAGCAGCTTTGTGTGGAGCTAGACACGACCTAGAAGAGTCCTAAAATACCTGAAGTTACCAACGGATACCAGCGCAAGGGCTCTCCTGCAGCAGCTTTGTGTGGAGCTAGACACGACCTAGAAGAGTCCTAAAATACCTGAAGTTACCAACGGATACCAGCGCAAGGGCTCTCCTGCAGCAGCTTTGTGTGGAGCTAGACACGACCTAGAAGAGTCCTAAAATACCTGAAGTTACCAACGGATACCAGCGCAAGGGCTCTCCTGCAGCAGCTTTGTGTGGAGCTAGACACGACCTAGAAGAGTCCTAAAATACCTGAAGTTACCAACGGATACCAGCGCAAGGGCTCTCCTGCAGCAGCTTTGTGTGGAGCTAGACACGACCTAGAAGAGTCCTAAAATACCTGAAGTTACCAACGGATACCAGCGCAAGGGCTCTCCTGCAGCAGCTTTGTGTGGAGCTAGACACGACCTAGAAGAGTCCTAAAATACCTGAAGTTACCAACGGATACCAGCGCAAGGGCTCTCCTGCAGCAGCTTTGTGTGGAGCTAGACACAACCTAGAAGAGTCCTAAAATACCTGAAGTTACCAACGGATACCAGCGCAAGGGCTCTCCTGCAGCAGCTTTGTGTGGAGCTAGACACGACCTAGAAGAGTCCTAAAATACCTGAAGTTACCAACGGATACCAGCGCAAGGGCTCTCCTGCAGCAGCTTTGTGTGGAGCTAGACACGACCTAGAAGAGTCCTAAAATACCTGAAGTTACCAACGGATACCAGCGCAAGGGCTCTCCTGCAGCAGCTTTGTGTGGAGCTAGACACGACCTAGAAGAGTCCTAAAATACCTGAAGTTACCAACGGATACCAGCGCAAGGGCTCTCCTGCAGCAGCTTTGTGTGGAGCTAGACACGACCTAGAAGAGTCCTAAAATACCTGAAGTTACCAACGGATACCAGCGCAAGGGCTCTCCTGCAGCAGCTTTGTGTGGAGCTAGACACGACCTAGAAGAGTCCTAAAATACCTGAAGTTACCAACGGATACCAGCGCAAGGGCTCTCCTGCAGCAGCTTTGTGTGGAGCTAGACACGACCTAGAAGAGTCCTAAAATACCTGAAGTTACCAACGGATACCAGCGCAAGGGCTCTCCTGCAGCAGCTTTGTGTGGAGCTAGACACGACCTAGAAGAGTCCTAAAATACCTGAAGTTACCAACGGATACCAGCGCAAGGGCTCTCCTGCAGCAGCTTTGTGTGGAGCTAGACACGACCTAGAAGAGTCCTAAAATACCTGAAGTTACCAACGGATACCAGCGCAAGGGCTCTCCTGCAGCAGCTTTGTGTGGAGCTAGACACGACCTAGAAGAGTCCTAAAATACCTGAAGTTACCAACGGATACCAGCGCAAGGGCTCTCCTGCAGCAGCTTTGTGTGGAGCTAGACACGACCTAGAAGAGTCCTAAAATACCTGAAGTTACCAACGGATACCAGCGCAAGGGCTCTCCTGCAGCAGCTTTGTGTGGAGCTAGACACGACCTAGAAGAGTCCTAAAATACCTGAAGTTACCAACGGATACCAGCGCAAGGGCTCTCCTGCAGCAGCTTTGTGTGGAGCTAGACACGACCTAGAAGAGTCCTAAAATACCTGAAGTTACCAACGGATACCAGCGCAAGGGCTCTCCTGCAGCAGCTTTGTGTGGAGCTAGACACGACCTAGAAGAGTCCTAAAATACCTGAAGTTACCAACGGATACCAGCGCAAGGGCTCTCCTGCAGCAGCTTTGTGTGGAGCTAGACACGACCTAGAAGAGTCCTAAAATACCTGAAGTTACCAACGGATACCAGCGCAAGGGCTCTCCTGCAGCAGCTTTGTGTGGAGCTAGACACGACCTAGAAGAGTCCTAAAATACCTGAAGTTACCAACGGATACCAGCGCAAGGGCTCTCCTGCAGCAGCTTTGTGTGGAGCTAGACACGACCTAGAAGAGTCCTAAAATACCTGAAGTTACCAACGGATACCAGCGCAAGGGCTCTCCTGCAGCAGCTTTGTGTGGAGCTAGACACGACCTAGAAGAGTCCTAAAATACCTGAAGTTACCAACGGATACCAGCGCAAGGGCTCTCCTGCAGCAGCTTTGTGTGGAGCTAGACACGACCTAGAAGAGTCCTAAAATACCTGAAGTTACCAACGGATACCAGCGCAAGGGCTCTCCTGCAGCAGCTTTGTGTGGAGCTAGACACGACCTAGAAGAGTCCTAAAATACCTGAAGTTACCAACGGATACCAGCGCAAGGGCTCTCCTGCAGCAGCTTTGTGTGGAGCTAGACACGACCTAGAAGAGTCCTAAAATACCTGAAGTTACCAACGGATACCAGCGCAAGGGCTCTCCTGCAGCAGCTTTGTGTGGAGCTAGACACGACCTAGAAGAGTCCTAAAATACCTGAAGTTACCAACGGATACCAGCGCAAGGGCTCTCCTGCAGCAGCTTTGTGTGGAGCTAGACACGACCTAGAAGAGTCCTAAAATACCTGAAGTTACCAACGGATACCAGCGCAAGGGCTCTCCTGCAGCAGCTTTGTGTGGAGCTAGACACGACCTAGAAGAGTCCTAAAATACCTGAAGTTACCAACGGATACCAGCGCAAGGGCTCTCCTGCAGCAGCTTTGTGTGGAGCTAGACACGACCTAGAAGAGTCCTAAAATACCTGAAGTTACCAACGGATACCAGCGCAAGGGCTCTCCTGCAGCAGCTTTGTGTGGAGCTAGACACGACCTAGAAGAGTCCTAAAATACCTGAAGTTACCAACGGATACCAGCGCAAGGGCTCTCCTGCAGCAGCTTTGTGTGGAGCTAGACACGACCTAGAAGAGTCCTAAAATACCTGAAGTTACCAACGGATACCAGCGCAAGGGCTCTCCTGCAGCAGCTTTGTGTGGAGCTAGACACGACCTAGAAGAGTCCTAAAATACCTGAAGTTACCAACGGATACCAGCGCAAGGGCTCTCCTGCAGCAGCTTTGTGTGGAGCTAGACACGACCTAGAAGAGTCCTAAAATACCTGAAGTTACCAACGGATACCAGCGCAAGGGCTCTCCTGCAGCAGCTTTGTGTGGAGCTAGACACGACCTAGAAGAGTCCTAAAATACCTGAAGTTACCAACGGATACCAGCGCAAGGGCTCTCCTGCAGCAGCTTTGTGTGGAGCTAGACACGACCTAGAAGAGTCCTAAAATACCTGAAGTTACCAACGGATACCAGCGCAAGGGCTCTCCTGCAGCAGCTTTGTGTGGAGCTAGACACGACCTAGAAGAGTCCTAAAATACCTGAAGTTACCAACGGATACCAGCGCAAGGGCTCTCCTGCAGCAGCTTTGTGTGGAGCTAGACACGACCTAGAAGAGTCCTAAAATACCTGAAGTTACCAACGGATACCAGCGCAAGGGCTCTCCTGCAGCAGCTTTGTGTGGAGCTAGACACGACCTAGAAGAGTCCTAAAATACCTGAAGTTACCAACGGATACCAGCGCAAGGGCTCTCCTGCAGCAGCTTTGTGTGGAGCTAGACACGACCTAGAAGAGTCCTAAAATACCTGAAGTTACCAACGGATACCAGCGCAAGGGCTCTCCTGCAGCAGCTTTGTGTGGAGCTAGACACGACCTAGAAGAGTCCTAAAATACCTGAAGTTACCAACGGATACCAGCGCAAGGGCTCTCCTGCAGCAGCTTTGTGTGGAGCTAGACACGACCTAGAAGAGTCCTAAAATACCTGAAGTTACCAACGGATACCAGCGCAAGGGCTCTCCTGCAGCAGCTTTGTGTGGAGCTAGACACGACCTAGAAGAGTCCTAAAATACCTGAAGTTACCAACGGATACCAGCGCAAGGGCTCTCCTGCAGCAGCTTTGTGTGGAGCTAGACACGACCTAGAAGAGTCCTAAAATACCTGAAGTTACCAACGGATACCAGCGCAAGGGCTCTCCTGCAGCAGCTTTGTGTGGAGCTAGACACGACCTAGAAGAGTCCTAAAATACCTGAAGTTACCAACGGATACCAGCGCAAGGGCTCTCCTGCAGCAGCTTTGTGTGGAGCTAGACACGACCTAGAAGAGTCCTAAAATACCTGAAGTTACCAACGGATACCAGCGCAAGGGCTCTCCTGCAGCAGCTTTGTGTGGAGCTAGACACGACCTAGAAGAGTCCTAAAATACCTGAAGTTACCAACGGATACCAGCGCAAGGGCTCTCCTGCAGCAGCTTTGTGTGGAGCTAGACACGACCTAGAAGAGTCCTAAAATACCTGAAGTTACCAACGGATACCAGCGCAAGGGCTCTCCTGCAGCAGCTTTGTGTGGAGCTAGACACGACCTAGAAGAGTCCTAAAATACCTGAAGTTACCAACGGATACCAGCGCAAGGGCTCTCCTGCAGCAGCTTTGTGTGGAGCTAGACACGACCTAGAAGAGTCCTAAAATACCTGAAGTTACCAACGGATACCAGCGCAAGGGCTCTCCTGCAGCAGCTTTGTGTGGAGCTAGACACGACCTAGAAGAGTCCTAAAATACCTGAACTTACCAACGGATACCAGCGCAAGGGCTCTCCTGCAGCAGCTTTGTGTGGAGCTAGACACGACCTAGAAGAGTCCTAAAATACCTGAAGTTACCAACGGATACCAGCGCAAGGGCTCTCCTGCAGCAGCTTTGTGTGGAGCTAGACACGACCTAGAAGAGTCCTAAAATACCTGAAGTTACCAACGGATACCAGCGCAAGGGCTCTCCTGCAGCAGCTTTGTGTGGAGCTAGACACGACCTAGAAGAGTCCTAAAATACCTGAAGTTACCAACGGATACCAGCGCAAGGGCTCTCCTGCAGCAGCTTTGTGTGGAGCTAGACACGACCTAGAAGAGTCCTAAAATACCTGAAGTTACCAACGGATACCAGCGCAAGGGCTCTCCTGCAGCAGCTTTGTGTGGAGCTAGACACGACCTAGAAGAGTCCTAAAATACCTGAAGTTACCAACGGATACCAGCGCAAGGGCTCTCCTGCAGCAGCTTTGTGTGGAGCTAGACACAACCTAGAAGAGTCCTAAAATACCTGAAGTTACCAACGGATACCAGCGCAAGGGCTCTCCTGCAGCAGCTTTGTGTGGAGCTAGACACGACCTAGAAGAGTCCTAAAATACCTGAAGTTACCAACGGATACCAGCGCAAGGGCTCTCCTGCAGCAGCTTTGTGTGGAGCTAGACACGACCTAGAAGAGTCCTAAAATACCTGAAGTTACCAACGGATACCAGCGCAAGGGCTCTCCTGCAGCAGCTTTGTGTGGAGCTAGACACAACCTAGAAGAGTCCTAAAATACCTGAAGTTACCAACGGATACCAGCGCAAGGGCTCTCCTGCAGCAGCTTTGTGTGGAGCTAGACACGACCTAGAAGAGCCCTAAAACACCAGTATTACATATGTAAATTCTGACATTATTCCAGCTGCTTTGAAGTTGTCGCCTTGAATCAATCTAAGAGTTCTCTGTGCCATAAGGATAATGGCCTTTTCACAAGGCTAGCTGATTCAATTATTACAAAAAAGTATGTTTTTAAATTCCAGCATCTACCAGTGGAGAGGTGTGGTGCAGCGGCCAGGGCAGCTGACTTCGGAGCACAGGGTTCACGGTTCGATCCCCGGCTCCGGCGGCAGCTCAGCTCAGCACCATGTGACTCTGGGCAATAGCTCACTTAATTTCCACTCCGGCCCCCAGCGCCTTGAGACCCGTAAGGGTGAGTAGCTGCGCTATATAAAAACGGACTTACATTTTTTTTTACATTTACCAGTAGGTTGTGGAAAATCTGGGGCAGGATGTTTAATGTTACAAACTGTAGGATATATACACCACTATGAAAGGCAAAATTATTTCCCGAAATTCTAAATGTCAGTTGCTGTAAGATATGGGAAAATGCCGATATGTATCTGCTACGAGACATTTGCTTCAATTAGTTAACTTGCTCTTCGAGTATTTTGCGGTAAAAATCTAATCTACCTAACCAATTGTTTTTTAAACGCCTGTAGATCAATCAATCAGTAATCTTATAAAGCACGACTACTCACCCGTGAGGGTCTCAAGGCGCTGAATAAATTCAGGGAATTTATTAAAAATAGCTAGCTATGAGCTATTTTTGACCAACGTCGCTCAACTGCATAAAATGAGTCGCCAAACAAAATGCAATATTAAAGACTATTATAAAGTTTTACAAACTTGAAGATGATGATGATATAGCTACTGAAAAACAAAATTGGCGTAGGGGATTAAACATAAGCGCAGAAAAAGTCGATACTGAAGAATCTATTTGGCAAGGTAGTTCGATGTTACTTTTGGCCAATTTTAAAATTCTGAATTACAAGACGATCTTTAGTTTGTATTATGCGGGGACGGAGCTGCATGGACAGCTCCTACTGTCCCTGCTGTGGAGTCACAGACGTCGACAGTTCATATGTCTGCGTCATGAAATGCTTCAGAAAGATATTGGAAGGGAATTATTTGTGTTTCATGATGCAGCGATTGGAATACAGATCCCAATTAGACAGCAGCTTATCACATTAGGACACAATGCCATTAGAAGTATATGCCCGTTAATATTTGTTAGCTTCAATGTTGATCAGACATGTATAGCAGCCCAATGGCAAGCCCAGAACTTTTCTCCTTCCAGCAAAGGCTGAAACATTAGATGGCGAGCTATCATACTGAACAGACCCTCTTCTGCTGTAAAGAGAGGAAGGCAAACGAAACAGATTGTGTATACAGCTTTCCAGTGGCCCCAAAATTAAGCAAAGTCAGTCCCCTGAGCACAATATCAACTCTAAAATATACAGCACAATAGTATCCAATGTTCGTCCTTGCTCTTTTATTTCAGGTCTTGTATCCTGTGAAGACTTGCTTGGACTCTTTGATGATACAATTTGCAATTACAGTTCTTTCAATAATCACAATTCTTGCCAGTCACAGTTCTTTGCCAACACGTATTTCGTCTTTTGATAATTTACAAAGACTTCATCAGGGCTAAGGTCGATCTATTAAAGTAGACTGGTAATTGAGCATCCTTCCACTAATATTGTGGATAAAACAACCCCTAATCCGATTACCCCAGGCAGATTTAAGGAATGTAATCGTCAATCAGGCGCAAACTCAAGTCTTAAAACGTATCCTTCGGCGATGCGGCGAGTAGTGCCGAAATAATTCCTGGCGTGTTGCACCTGATTGACGATTACATTCCTTAAATCTGCCTGGGGTAATCGGATTAGGGGTTGTTTTATCCACAATATTAGTGGAAGGATGCTCAATTACCAGTCTACTTTAATAGATCGACCTTAGCCCTGATGAAGTCTTTGTAAATTATCAAAAGACGAAATACGTGTTGGCAAAGAACTGTGACTGGCAGAATTGTGATTATTGAAAGAACTGTAATTGCAAATTGTATCATCAAAGAGTCCAAGCAAGTCTTCACATGATACAAGACCTGGAATAAAGAGCAGGACGAACATTGGATACTATTGTGCTGTATATTTTGGAGTTGATATTGTGCTCAGAGGACTGACTTTGTGTATATTGTATTAGCATATGCGATTGCATATGTTATTTTTGAAACGTGAGGTAGTCGTTGTTTCAGTTTCCTTAGATGCATTTCTGTTTTGATTAATTGTTCTCTAGCGACAAGTCACAAAACCATGCGCAGAGTATACCCCACTACCTGTTAGTAAAGTCCACTGGTTAATGGATTAATGTCCTACTAATGGAAATAAAAATTAGTAATTGAGAAAATTATTTTTATTACATCTGATATGTACTTCTCTTTTTATTCAACTGTATATCATGAATCATCCTGCTTACCATGTAATTTGTAATTGACTTAATCTACCCCCAAACCAGGTAGTTTTGTTATAGGTAATTTTGAAGTCTCCACTGTACGATTTGGGCCATTTTCTGTTGCAGCCACTATGCCTACCCACACAAGTGAGGCACCATCTTTATCGGGAGACCTGGGGAAATGCTGGGTGGTAGGAAATTTGTGTCAGCCCAGTGATCCTACAACTTTCCCACACAGAAATGTGAGAAAAAAGTGATTTTTTTTTTAGCTAAATGGGGTTTGCAGGGGATTCTGGGTAGGGAAATGTTGGGGGACCCACGCAAGTCACACCTTGCTGGACCCCCCCGGGTGTCTAGTTTTCAGAAATGTGTGGTTTTGGTAGGTTTCCCTAGGTGGCCGCCGAGCCCGGGGCCAAAAACTCATGGGACCCCCCCTTGCAAAACCAGGTTGTTTTGTGATAGGTAATTTTGATGTCGCCTCAATAGGTTTTGGGCCCTTGCCTGTCGCGGGTACTTGACCCAACCACACAAGTGAGGTGCCATTTTTCTCGGGAAGACTTTGGGGGATGCGGGGTGGGTGGAATTTTGTTATCCACACAGATTCCAGAACTTTCCACCACAGAAATGTGAGGAAAATGTTTTTTTTATTTTTTTGTATTTGGAAGTTTGGAAGGGATTCTGGGTAACAGAACCTGGTGAGAGCGAGACAAGTCACCCCATCCTGGATTCCCTGGGTGTCTAGTTTTCAAAAATGTATAGGTTTGCTAGGTTTCCCTAGGTGCTGGCAGAGCTAGGATTCAAAATCTACAGCTAGGCACTTTGCAAAAAAAAAAAGGGTCAGTTTTCACTGTGAAAATGTGGTGTGTCCACGTTGGGTTTTGGGCCGTTTCCTGTCGCGTGCACTAGGCATACCCACACATGTGAGGTACCATTTTTAGGTCTCGGCCTGCACCAGCGCTTGCGCTGGTCTGGCCAAGAGTTTTAGTAAGCGGGTTTTGGAAGTGCAAACACTGGCTTTCGGCTGGCGACCAGCTTGAGTTCACGATGGCGTGCACGCGCAGCTGCCATCTGTTGTTTCCTATCTCTTCCTCATTTCCTCGTCATGGCTCATTAACTCTCTGGACTCTGATGTTTCAATCGCAGCAGCAGCTCACATTACCAACTGAGGGCCCTGGACTACAGTCACATGAAAAACAACAGCGATTAGCATTGAAATGCAATCTTTTTTTGTCTAGTTAGAAATATTGCTTCGGTGGGTTGATTTCACCTTATATTGCTATTTGTTTTATATTGGGAGTCACAGCCTAATTACCAGTATTTTTGTGTCTCACTGTTTTTTTAAAAATATTTATTCGCGCAAAGCACAAAGCTATATTTAAGGTTACTTTTTCCGCGTCACTTCTTCACTCTATTTAAACTCCACACCCCCCACTCTTATTGTCTCTCTCCTTCTCTCTCTCTCCCCTCTCTAATTCTCTCTCTACTTAATTAACTCTCCCCTCTCTATCTTTTTTAGCCTTTCATTCTCTCTCACCCCTTTATCTGTTTCTCTTTCAAACCCCTTCATTCACTCTCTCTCCCCTTCTTTCTCTCTCTCTATCCGGCTCCACTCTTTATTCTATGTACACCCTTTCTCGCTCTCTCTCTCTCACCACCCTCTCTAATTGGGCATTATATCTTCACTCTATCTCTCACTCGGCAACACCACAGCATCACTCAGCGCAACCACAGCATCAATCAGAGCCAGCACAGCATCAATCAGAGCCAGCACAGCATCACTCAGCACCAACACAACACCACTCAGCACCACCACAGCATCACTCAGCACCACCACTAAGCACCACCACAGCATCTCTCAGCACCACCACAGCACCACTCAACAGCATCACTCAGCATCACCACAGCATCACCACAGCATCACCACAGCATCACCACAGCATCACTCAGCACCACCACAGCATCACTCAGCACCACCACAGCATCACTCAGCACCACCACAGCATCACTCAGCACCACCACAGCATCACTCAGCACCACCACAGCATCACTCAGCACCACCACAGCATCACTCAGCACCACCACAGCATCACTCAGCACCACCACAGCATCACTCAGCACCACCACAGCATCATTCAGCACCACCACAGCATCACTCAGCACTACCACAGCATCACCACAGCATCACTCAGCACCACCACACCACCACCACAGCACCACTCAGCACCACCACAGCACCACTCAGCACCACCACACCACCACTCAGCACCACCACACCACCACAGCATCACTCAGCACCAGCACAGCACCACCACAGCATCACTCAGCACCACCACAGCACCACTCAGCACCACCACAGCATCACCACAGCCCCACTCAGCACCACCACACCACCACTCAGCACCACAACAGCATCACTAAGCACCACCACAACACCACTCAGCACCACCACAGCATCACTCAGCACCACCACAGCACCACCCCAGCATCACTCAGCAGCACCACAGCACTCAGCACCACCACAGCATCACTAAGCACCACTTCCACACCACCACAGCATCACTAAGCACCACCTCAACATCACTCAACACCACCACAGCATCACTAAGCACCACCTCAGCATTAGAATAGGCAGGAAGAAGTTGCCAACATTGCAACGACAAAATAAACAACAAGACCTTTCTTATGTTTATTCTTTTTTGATTGGGTCATTCAGTTGTACATAATGTCGTCTTAGTTATATATAAAGTAACAAAAATGCTTATGTCTTTTTTATTATAACTTTTCAACATGCTGCACAGCAGCCACAATGCTCTTAAAAACATTGGCAAAACCAATAGCTCTGCCTAAACACTTATAAGGCCCCAAAGGCGAGACCTATTGGCTAATAGGTCTCGCCTTTGGGACCGTATGTGTTTAACCAGGTGTCAGTTATGCAACACAATTGTTGCATGGCTAAACACTTATAAGGTCCCAAAGGCGAGACCTATTGGCTATGCCAATGCTTGTTCTCGGAAGACTTTGGGGAACGCAGGGTGGGTGGAATTTTGTGGATCCACGCAGATTCCAGAACTTTCCACCACAGAAATGTGAAGAAAATGTGGTTTTTTGGACAAATTTTTAGGTTTGCATGGGATTCTGGGTAACAGAACCTGGTGAGAGCCAGTCAAGTCACCCCATCCTGTATTCCCCTGGGTGTCTAGTTTTCAAAAATGTATAGGTTTGCTAGGTTTCCCTAGGTGCTGGCAGAGCTAGGGTTAAAAAACGACAGCTAGGCACTTTGCAAAAAAAAGGGTCAGTTTTTACTGTGAAAATGTGGTGTGTCCACGTTGCGTTTTGGGACGTTTCCTGTCGCGGGCACTAGGTCTACACACACAAGTGAGGTACCATTTTTATCGGGAGACTTGGGGTAACACAGGATTGTAGAGCAACTGTTATTACCTATTGACTTTCGATGCATTTCTGCCTTCCAAATGAAAGACAATGTGTAAAAAAAGAAGTCATTTTGAAAATGTCCTATAATTCTCATGCTAGTATGGGTACTCCCAATTTCGGAAATGTGCAAATATCTACTGTTTCTAAACTCTATATTTTGTTCCAATTTCAGAAATACATAGGTGTCTCTCATACCGATTTTTCCATGTATATATTTTCCCACATGAATTGCTATGTACCCGGTACATAATAAAAAAACCATTGCAAGACACTGCTCAGTTATTGGCTCTGGGTTCTTGGTGAACCTACAAGTCCTATATATCCCCACAACCAGAAAGGTCCAGCGGATGTAACGGTATATTGCTTTCAAAGAGCTGTCATAATTAGAATAAGTTACAGGTGAAAACGTTGACACAAATGGCTGTTTATTTCAACTAATTTTCAATTTTTCCTATATTCAACGGTTAGTTTCTATAAAGAAACCTTGAAGGATCTACACAAATGACCCCTTGCCGAATTCAGAATTTTGTCTACTTTTCTAAAACGTATAGCTTTCCAGGATCCATTCTTGCTTTCATACCCATTTCTACCATTAGCTGGAAGGAGGTTGAAAGCACAAAAAATAGAAAAATGCCAAAACTGTGTAAAAAATGTTGGTTTTCTGACAAAAGTCTGCTTGTCCCTGAAAGCTGGGAAGATGGTGATTTTAGCACCCAAACCCCTTTTTTGATACCATTTGCAAGGAAAAAACCAGATGCTTTCATCTGTAGCCCTTTTTTCCCATTTAAAAAAAAAAAAAAATTTTTTTAAAACTTTGCTGTATTTTGGCTAATTTCTGGGTCCCCTCCAGGGAATCCACAAACCCAGGGTACCTTTAGAATCCCCATGATGTTGGAAAAAAAAGGATGCAAATTTGGTGCGGATACCTTATGTGGTCAAAAAGTTACAGGGGCCTAAGCGCGAACTCCCCCAACTAGCCAAAAAAAGGCTTAGCACAGGGGGGCAAAAGGCCTAGCAGTGAAGGGGTGAAAAGGGTAATTATCAAGCTCCACGTCTGTGTACCAATGTTTCCCTCTTCAGACATTTATTCGCTCAGTTGCACATTAGATAGTGGAGAAAATATGTCATTTTTTTTTTTATAAGTAAAATAAAAAATGTGACATTGTTTTCACATTTGTGTGTGACTACATTAAATTGACGTTTGTGTAAAATGCATATGCAGTCAGGAGCTGTTTTGTAGCTTTGATAAAACAAACAATCACAAACCTCATGCACTATGACATTTTTCAAAATATAAATTATATTATTGGCGCGTGGCATCCTAATAAATTCCATTATTCATCTTGTTTATATTTATTTGAACATCACCGATATACACGTCAGTTATCACAGGGTAAACAAATGATTAAATGTTTATACATACGCGAAAAGAGCTTTAAATGTAGACTAGGTGATGGTCTCTAAACAGTCACTGCTTTGCACTCAGACAAGAAGATGTACATTTTCATTTTGGTTTAAGTAATAATGCGCATATTGTATACAAATCTTCATATCCTTAGAAATCACAAAGGAAGCAGCTCTGCTTTGAATGTAAACTTGAAGCCGCGTCACTGTACTCCAGGCTACTAACTCCGCACACACAAACACGTTGCTTTCTGCATTTGGAATACGTTTACAAATAAAGTTACTTTATTTTATGTAAATGCAAGATTCACGAAATGGGTTTCCCAACATCTACACCAAATAAAAGATGATAACTTTCATCTTTAGCTTTTATCCTTATTTCTTCCGCATAGAATAGCACAGCCTGCAGTATTGTAAATCTTCCTTATATGATCCAAAACATGTGAGATATACGACCCAGATGGGACTCGAACCCACAATCCCCAGCTCCGGAGGTCAATGCCCACTGATAGGCACGCTAACGCCTTGTATCTAGTACGCATGCGCATCATTCCTATCATGCAAGGTGAAGCCTGCCCTCTATAAGGTTTGCTAAAGCCTCTTGTAAAAATGTTGTTTCAAGCCTCGGTTTCTTGGCCCGAGGTATCTGCATTTGAATACAAACAGCGACACTGAAATAGATCCAATACTAACCCGGTCAGAGCAGCCGGTTGCGTCCCGGCTCGCAGCGCCACTAACCTTGTGGTCATCAATGAACAAGAACAGATCAGGTTTCCGGCGAGGGCTCTCCGAACGTTTAATTAATGGTGATTATTTTAAGTGCTATGAAAAACAAGTTATTATTAAAACGGTCATCACACATCATGCCTTAAGCCTGATATTGGAAGTTATTCGCATATCTTTCATAGATGTACATCAAATGATACTCTAAACATTAAGGAAATTAGAAATAAAACTGCTGCCACATTAATCTAGGAAATCGTTGTTTCCGTAGTCGAACAGACAGCTCCTGAAAATGGGCAGTTTTCGAATGAAATCACTTATCGAAATAATCAGTGATACGGGCAAGCTGGAAATAGTTCCTCTTCTACTTTGTGTTTATGAACTGTAAATAGTTCACATTAAAAATGCCAGGTTTGTAAGAAACATGCCATAAGGAATTACGGTTTTTAATGCCGATCTCTGTTGTTGGGAAACCGAACGCCTACTATTCTCTAATGGCGGTCTCTGTTCCTAAGCATCAGCAGGGGTCTTAGTGTTGTCATCCCGTAAGCTCCGCCCTTTATAAACCCGACGGTGCTTGAAACTAGTAAGGCTGACAGTTTTAAATGCCCCAAGGCTGCTCTGCACGACCGTCTGCTGAGCCCGGGGCACGAGGTGACAATACGGACACCTACAAGCCTCCGCCAGCTTCGGGTTAAGAGGAACCGACGGTCCCTCAATAACAAGTGGCAAGCAGACGCTGTGTACACAACACAAGAGGGGGGAACGGTGTGCAGGCCTTGGTGGGGGGACTGGGGGTCTAGTGAAGAAACCGAGCGCAGCGCCTGCTTCAAGGACATCGTGCTTGTTTTTTTTTTTTTTACTTTAACACTGAGCGCTGTGTCCTTGAAGCGGGCGCTGCGCTCAGTGTTAAAGTAAAAAAAAAAAAAAAAATAGAGCGCGGTGTCCCTGAAGTGGACGCCGCGCTCAACATAAATGTGAAATATAAATAATTAAAGTGAGCGCGGTGTCCCTAGCAGGCGCCACGCTCATTAAACTAATACAAAATATACACTTTAGAGCGCATAGCGCTGGAGCCGCCGTGGTGCCCATCAGTGTCCATTTCACAAATAGTGCGTGCTTACCGACTAATGAAGGAGCCCATGTAAAGCCGCAAGTAAAAGATCCAGTCCAGATGGGCCGTGCCAAAAGGAGACAGGGCGGTAACAAGCAGGGACTAAGAAGCCTCCTTTTCAATTGGAAGCCAGCATTTAGCATGGACGATGACACCAGCCAATCAAAAAGATGGGCGTGGCTACAAGTCCACTACAGAAATTTTATCGATTACAATAAGCCTCGCAGAGTGAGGAGCGCATGCGCGCTCCAGCGCTAGGTCTGCGAGACCTAAAAAGGTATTATAAGAGACCGGCATTAGAACTATGGGTGATCAGACCGAATACAGATGTTGGAAGGCCTTTCAAGATCCCTGCATGGACTTCAAGCTTCACCCATCACAGCCCTAGAGACTACCACATATCCCACTGGATAAACCCTAGCTGGTGTTCGTCTGCGTAAATGGTACCCATGTGTCCGCTACAGGACTACCTCTGGACCTGGGGCTAGGGGGTTGGGCAATTTAAGGTGATTATCTCCGGTCTATGTGGCATCATTACCGCCCTACTGTTCTCAAACTCGACAGCTGACATGCTTAGAGCACATGTGGTGCATAAAGGCTCATGCGAGCCACTTACCTTCGAGTGATGCCACTGTAACGTCCGACCACCGCCAGGTTCGAGGACGCTGGCAGTGAATGACCAAGTCTTACCACAGCACTTCTTGATTTCCTTTCTTCCGCACGTGAAATGTCAGTCAGGCTGTTTTTTGTCAGCACCTGACTGGACAGTGTTGGCCGAATGTGCCAGTACCAAGGAGCCTTGCCTTTTTAGCAATGTAAATGTAATATTCACCTATATCCCTCCTCATAGGACAGAGTGTACCCTAAGCTCCACGCCAGGGTCCCTCGAGTTGAGGCATGAAACCAGACGGTAAATTTGCGCGCTTTGTACAAATGCCACAACTGTATCTATGTTATACACACCCTCTTGTGGTGGATACATTATACCACTGCTTGGGTTGCTGATGGCACTATATTCATAAGTGTTACTAACAGTGTCACAATAACCTAGTTGTCAATATAGCCTCCTACAGGTCGTTACAAAGTGGATCCGCTGTTGAGACTTTTGGTGGAACACTAACTTTGGTTCTGTATTTTTCTTTTATACACACGTTGCTTGATCATAAGCAATACTTTAAGGTCCTGATGAATGCCAATACACCTGTCATGAGGGTCTAGTTGGCAGAAACATGTTGACCAATAAGACACAGAAGCAGGTTCAGTTGACCTCTGCAGTATCTCTTGACTCTTTTTAATCGTGACCTGGGCGTGCAAGAATAAAGTTGAATGCCTGCTCTGGAGTCAGTTTTAATCACCACTATCACATTCTTGTTCACGTATTGCACGCTCTGCTAGCCTCACCACCCCTTATATCTCCAGAGGGTTTCTACCATATATCAAAACATCCGAAGGGTGATGGATTTCGTCCACACCATGCCAGAATAATTTTGGGAATGGGAATCAATTCATGATAGATACTGCTAAGTACTGGAGTTCCTCCGCCGTCTCCCCTGAGAGGGATGGACAACTGTGCAACAACAGAGGAGCCTGTTTACATTCAAGAAACCTGGGAACCACCTGGCAAATCCCTCTGGATTAACACGGGTCTGTAGTTTTCATAAACTTCAGGTTTGGTACACTTCCCTGGTGCTCGCGTAACCCAGGACAGAATATTCCTACCACTCACCAGGGAAAGTGAAAGGAAAATTGGGTTTATGATTTTGATACCTGGAGCAGGAGTCCATTTCAGGAAAGGTAACACTGGAAAGGGAAGAATCTCCCCTTTCCAATGGTAATTCCCCCATCCTGTTCATAGCATGGGGTGGAGCTATACCTTTGAGCATCAACTCTTCCATCAGCCTCTGCAGTCAAATAGCTTTGGCAGATTCCAGAATCTGCCGAGGACATTGGCGCACCAAAGTCCCCATGCTGGCCTCCAGGAAAGGCACTCCTCATCAAGGGTAGGGTCTTATCAAAGGTATGGGCTACCAAGCTGGGGGTACCACGTTAGCCGTCATGAAAGGCAGTGTTCAAGCCATTGCATGCCTCATATGCGTATGGGCTGCAAGTATCTCCTGTGATGACAGACATGCCAGAGGCACCGAGCTGGCCCACAAGAAAGGAATTCTTTATACCACAGCACACCTCATCCAGGGCATGAATACACCTCATGATTACACCTTCACCCGGATGAAACTTTACAGACTTCTCTTACCTGCCCGCCACTATGTACAAAACCAGCTGCATGATCTACAAAGCCATCAAAAACTGCTTTCGACACACCCTCAGCCAAGATACTGGCTCAATCAATCAGGATTTATAAAGCACGGCAAATAACCTGCTGAGGTCTCAAGGCGCTGGAATTGCTAGTTGCTTCACAGTAAGAAAGGAGAAAGCGCTCAGAGAAACGAGGGATAAGCAAGGAGACAGCAGTAAACCAGTATTTGCAATGCAATAGGACTCGCATTTACGCGAGACCTATTGCATTGTAAACGGGAGTGAGGGAGGGGCGAGAAGGCAGGAACAACAGGAGTGCGGGTGGGGGGACGAGATGGCACGGACTGCGGGAGGGGGGGAGAAGGCACGGGAAGAAAATAGTGCTCACAATCTAAATAACACCTACCGTGCAACACTCGAAGTAAAGAGGCCAGTAGCCTTGGAAGGATACAAATGATGACATGGCCGTCATAAGGAGGGACTAACAAGCCTATAAACCAATCAGAAGGCAGCATTTAGGAACGGCAAAGACACAATCCAATGGAAAAGATGGATGGGGGAGTGGGCATGGCTTCTCTCCAGTACTCTACCACCACAGATCAACCCCAGAGCAGCGCTTGCGCGCTGGCTCAGGGCTCGACCTAAAAACTAGGCAAAAGAGCTCAGACAAGCATTGGTAAATTAGGCTTCCTTTACCCATTTGCACATTGTGTTTTAATCGGTTTTAAAAACTGAATAACTTGAACTCGGGGCACTGTTGCTATTAATTTGCATATAAATCATTACTGAATTGAATTTGGAGGGTTCTAAGGAGGTGGGAGCAGCAAAAAACTTTGAAGAATCGTTCGCTGGGTAGCAGCCATTTCAGGACATCAAGAGGCACCATTTTGAACAGTGCGCGCTCTAGTCTCTCGACTCTGCCATGTAAAGAGTGACGCTGAGTGGACACACAGCGGGCGCACCTAAGGCAAGCTTGTCAGCGTGCTGTCAGCGACCTGCGGCAGCCACTCTGCCTGTTTTTGGGCAGAAGACATGCCTCAAATTACCTATACAAGCTCCTATATGCACAGCCTCGCCCCTAAACAAGCCTGCAAACCACAATGTCTGCTCTCCATTTTGAGTAATGATTTCTTCTGCACTTGCTGGAACTGGACCACGGGAGCCCGAGAGAAAGTAAGTCCAATATTAACATATCTACGGGGGTTTTGAGTACTGATGAATATTCAGCGATTCTTCTGAACGTCCATTCACTGCGGAAACACGAATTGCATGTTGCTGAGCTACTGGAGGAAGGAAAGTCAGACCTTATGTTTCTGTAAGAAACTTGGCTCAATGAGTTCTCAAACCCAACAATAGCTAATGCCACCCCCAAGGGCTAAACAATTCTCAGGAAAGATCGTGATAAGGGGAGAGGGGGTGGGGTAGCCATAGTTTATAAGAGTAAATATGAGTGGGCAGCAATCCAGATAGATGAAGTTGAGGGGGCGGAAAGTCTAGGCTTCTACTGCAGTGCGGTGTCAGGAGCCCTTATATATAGGCCCTCATAACAAACTGGCCAGTTTCTGGGATGCCTGAATAAGGCATTAGCCTTGTAGTACATGAAATGTGCTCATTTTATGGTACTGGGAGATTTTAATATTCATATAGACAAACCGGCGGAACCCGAGACATCTTCCATCATAGATACGATGGCCTCGCTAGGGTGCATGCAACAATTGTTTAAACCCACACATGTGGCTGGCCATACGCTAGATCAAATTTTCTCTAATATGATAACGGTAACATCTGATCAACTTCAAATGTCCTAGTCGGATCACTATTTGATCAAGTTCAGTTGGCAGAAACTCAGGAATAAATAGCCTCGTCCGTGTGTTACCAAAGCTACGTCCAGAGCCCTTCATAAAATTTCACTGGCTAACCTACGCAGTGCTCTTGTAGCGAGCCAACCAGCTTTGTCCGGAGATCAGGAATCAGATGCAGAGAGCATGGAGGACTGGATCCGCAGCAATATTAATGACTTAGCACCCCTCATCACCACACGATCCTCTCGAGGCAAGCAATCAGCCCCCTGGTTTAATGAAAATCTGAGGTCCTGCAAAAACACTGTAAATGTCTCGAACGAAAGTGGCAGAAAAACTATAAGGAGTCAGATAAGGCGACATATAGACAAGCATTAAAGGATTACTATCACCAGGTACGAATAGAGAAAAACATTTTTTATAAGGAAAATTGATCAATCATGCAATAAATCCAAAGAAAGTTTCAAAATCGTAAAATCATTTCTGAAACCAGAGGCTATAACCAATCCGCTTCAGGCGAATGGTGCAACCAGCTGGCAGAGCATTTCCACGAGAAAATAACAATCCAAGCTGATTTGCAAAACAGAAGTCAGCTAGCAGACAGCAGCATTGTAGTGGCAGCTTCACAATAAGTCAGGAAAACCCAGAGGACTCCCACGTTATCCACTCTCCCGCCCATTTCGATGGAGGAATCTTGGAGAGCCATTAAGCAACTTAAGTCAGGCTCTCCTGTGGATCTGTGCCCTCCCGCCGAAGTAGCTCTGACCATTAACCCGGTAATTAACATAGTTTTAAACAAATCATTGGCGATCGGCACAATGCCCGCAAGGTGGAACCATGCAAAAATCCTTCCCCTACTAAAAAAAACCCACGGCTGACCCTAAAGTTCAAACCAATTATAGGCCAATTTTACTTCTACCAGCATTCTCTAAAATTTTAGAGAAGCATGTTAACACAAATATTTCAAGCTACCTGGAAAATCACAATCTTCTCCACCCAAGCCAGTTGGGCTTTAGAGCTAACTGTAGCATGGAACCAGCCTTACTAGAAATAACGGAACACGCTAGACAAGGGGGGAAAGGCCACTCTAATATTGCTGGACAAGGGGGGAAAGGCCACTCTAATATTGCTGGACCTATCGGCAGCCTTGGATAGCGTACCTCATGGAAGACTATTGGCCCGCCTTCGGGATATAAGGATAGATGACCTAGTCTTGAAGTGGCTTATCTCATTCCTAAACAAGAGGAGTCAAGAAATATGGATCCCTCCATTTGCTGCCCCTATTCAAGAACTATCTGTGGGAGTGCCTCAGGGATCGGCAAGGAGTCCCACATTATTTAATGCATACCTTACCGGTCTGGCAGAAGCTCTAGGTGAGCAAGTAATGTCATAGGCAGAGGACACTCAGTTGCTTTTTACCTGTCAAAAGAGGAAGGAAATTGATGGAAAGGCCATTCAATACTGTCTCTCCAATGAGTTCAACTGGCTATCAGTCCAACAATGTAAATACAACCCTGTTAAAAACGAGAGATTCTGCTCTTCAGGGATATCTCCCTCGAAATATGAAGAACGTGGTGGCCATATGGCACTCCGCCACCGGGAGCAAAACAAAGGGTACTCAAAAATGTGGGAATCAAAACGGACAGTGCCCTTTCTTTTCAACCGCACATCTAGTCTTTGGTGGGCTCCTGTTTCGAGATCCTGAGCTCCCTAAAGAAATGTTTCCCTTTTCTGGCACTAGAGACGAGGAAAACAGTGGTTCAAGCTCTGATCACCTAGGGGATTGATTATGTAAATGGTTTCTACCTAGGCCTTCCAGACTACCTGCTCAGTTGTCTACAGGTGGTACAGAATGCAGCAGCAAGATTAATTCTCAATCTGGCTCCTAGAACACGCATGACCCCCTCAGTTGAAGGCACTACACTGGTTGCCTGTTAAAAAGAGGATTATTTTCAAGACTTTGGTCGTGGCACACAAAGCTCTCAACGGGAAAAGGGCGGTTTATCTGAGGGGGAGGATATGTGCGTATGCCCCTCCTCAGAGAACTGCGCTCCTCACACAGCGGTCTAGCCAGGATTCTAAAAATCTGCAGGGCAAGAACAGGTGGAAGATCGTTCTCCTTCCTCGGCCCAAAGACCTGGAATAAACTCCCCAAACAGCTCCGGTTTATTCCAGAGCTCCCGGTCTTTAGGAAAAAATTCAAAACATGGCTGTTTCAGCTAAATGAATAATACAATCACTTTTCGCAGAGAGCAGGCCTTCCTTGTACACCGTCAGTGCCGAGACACTCCTTGGAGTATTTGTGCACTATATAAATGCCAGTTCATTCATCAATTCATAAATGCATGAGGTTTCGCCTGCATGAGTAATAATAAGCAGTTTTTTGTTGTAAGTTGTAGCTTGGGTAGCAGTTGTGCAATATAAGTCACACAAGATGGCACCCCTTTGATTTTAATAGATTAGGAGACCTAAGTGGTGCCACTTGTAATTCGAATGGGCGATGTTCAGGGCAACTTTCGCACTACATTCTTTGTGGAAGAGTAAAAGTTTGTTGCCCCTTCCAAGTCAACGGTTGGTGACGCATGCTTCAGCCAAAGATTTGTAATGGCACAAGTGACACCTGGTATTTAGGCTGAGAATAAACTAGGCAAAGGTAATGAGACCCCCATTACTTCCCTGAACGTCTCGAGGGTAATCAATATGCCACCAGTGGGACGAGGCAATATTCAGATACAAAGATGGCTCCTTCTTAAGTAATTTCCAATTGAAGCAAGTCATGCGGATGGACCTGGCCTGGGCTGGGCTGCCGACAGCACTTTTTGACACCCACTCATTCAGAATGGGAAACCACAGTAGCAGCGAGGTATGGCATGTAAAGGGAAGAAATCGGGAGTCTGGATCAGAGGGACTCAAAAGCAAACAAGACCTACCTTGGTCAGGAGAAGTGCTGATGCCAGCTCGTCCCCTTTGGTGTTTTCTACTATTCCCGTACAGAGAGAAAAGGGCAAGAAGAACTTTTGGCCTAATGAAAATTCATACATAGCCAGGACATGGAGCTGGGCATAAAAAGGGTTAGTTTAAAGCAGATCTTACTGGTTAGCACTAATGTAAGATAGTTTTGGCAGCCAGGGATGAAATGATGCGGCTGCCCCCAACCATTGAGAAGCTGGTGGCAGTGCATAACAAGCTAGAGGTGTTGGTAGACCACCTCGGGAGCATTGACCTGCCATTCTTGGGCAGAAAACATTTGATGGACTTAAAGAGGGATTAGTTGGCCACAGAAAAGTTACTTGTTTCTACTAAGATGATCTGGTCCGAATTGATCCCCAAATTTGAGTGAAGGGAGGGCGAAACTGCACAATGCTGTGGAGAAATTCCAGTACAAAAAAAAAAATCAACATAATGTGCAAGTTCTGGTATATCGTGGGTTGGGATTTTATAAAACAAGTAATACATTTGAGGATTCCAGCATATTATGCAGATGAAAAGGTTCACTTATCCTACATGATGTTTATTTGGAGCATCACACAGGCGCTAGAGCAAGCACCAAATCAAAGGTGGCAGAGAGTGGAAACAGTCGTACAGGGAGGGGAGCCCCCCAGCAGTCAGCCCACGGAAGACCAATGCCAAGATTGCAAGAACAATCAGATGGAAGGTCCTCCCTGCCAGGGAACCTTGGGATGCCAAGCGGCAGGAGACAGATTTGAACGGAGGGTGGCGGCAGCGCAAAGACGGCACCAGTGGCACCAAGCACGGCAGGAGCCGGCAGAAGGAGAGCCGCATAGGGAGCAAGCCTAAAGGATCACAGCAAATGGCCACTCCTGCACTAGAAGGACAAAAGGCAAGTTGAAGCAACGTCAGAGGTGATCTCAGGCCAGATTAATGCTCATGTAAAGGAACTGATTTGATATATGACTTGCACAATGATGACCCAGCAGCGAGTGAGAAAAAAATGGTTCATAAACTGCGGCTTTTTTAACGAGCGCCTTCGCCGAATCTTTTGGGGAAAGGGAAAGAGTGCCTCGAGGGCTTGGCTTAAGACAGCCTCAACTTATTTGGGGACTCAAGAGATGAAGGTTCACCTCGTCTTAATAAGTTTATGTGGATTGTGGTTTTTTCCTGATGTTCTGTTACTAAGCATACACGTAGGAGTCCCCTCAAGCACTTTATATTTGGAGTTGTGGCGACACGCATTTAATAACGCTGATTGAGCTGTTGTGTACATTTAGATAAATACTGAGCAGGCTGCGAGGCTTTAGAGTGAAAGGCACCATTACAGAGGGAGGTCGGGCACGGATATTAAACACACTGGTTTAGCATAAACCCTCACCATCTTACCAGCAACAGCAGCAGAACGAAGAGGACAAGAGTAGTCTGGAAGTGGTTACTTTAGAAATGGGACCTGGAAGCAGAAACTAATTAGAGAAAATAGTTGTAAGAACAGGAAGTGCAAATGAATGACAACGTCATGAAGAGCGCTAGACCACTCAATGTCACTGTGGACAGTGCGATTTGCATACGTTTCGTATACATCGAATATTTTTTAACCCCACACTTATGCAACGCCTCCAACAGAAAAAAGCGATCTCTGGGGATAGTTTGAAAAAGAAAAGTGCTGCGTGTATTTATGTAATCAAAATAAAAATATGTACACGACAATTTATAGAAAGAAATGTCTTAGATGGAGTAAAGTTTAAATACCTGTTTTTTGTGGCAATACACAATCTTAGCATAACTGTTAGTAAAAATGCCCAGCTGCAACATGGTCTCCTTTTTTTCCCCCGATGTTGCTTGAGAGCCTTAAAAGAAGTTCCACCAAGGGGAATCAACACAGTACTTTGCCGATGGGAAACTGATAAGAGACGCACACGGAAAACAGTAAGTTGAAGGCCTACAACCAATAGAAACGAGGAAAAGCAAAGAGATAAGCATGAAAACCAATAAGTGAAGGCGGCATGTAAGCCCCTTTTAAGATATATTTACTAAATTATATTTCACAAGCACAGTGCAAGCGCTGTGCAGACAAAACCTAAAAACAAGCATTTGCAATGCAATAGGTCTCGCATTTACACGAGTTTAAGTTATTGGCGTTATAAAGGACAATGCCTTTTATTTATGTTTTAAAACGCAAAACATAAAAGGCATTGTCATTTACAATGCCAATAGCTCAAACTCGCGTAAATGCGAGACCTATTGCATTGCAAATGCTTGTTTAATATGATAGCTGACTTTTTGATCGTTTCTTTTGCGTTAAAGAATGATAAAGGGGCAATGTTGCAGAAAATAACAGAAAATATATCAAGAGTCAGTGAGATAATATGTGATGAACGGTATTTGAGTGAAAACACAAAGGCATAGCACTTTAATCATGCCTCTTGTAAGAACCATACACTGAGTTGAATAAACATAATGCAAAATAAAAGGAAGGAAGGCTAGGGGGGCGAAGGGGGGAGCCAAGAACGGAGGGTGGGAGGGAGTAAGGGAGGGGAAGAGGAAGGGAAAGGAAATGATGGAGGAAGGAAGTGTGGAAAAGGATGGAAGGGCACGTTAGACAGAAAGAATGAAGTGAAGCAGATAAAAGAAAACATGAAATTTGAAGGAGGGGGAAGAGAACGAAAGAAAGAGAAGAGACGGAGAATGCTGCAGGAACAACGAACGGTGAGAAAAAAAACAGCATGAATGGGAGAAAGGAATAAAGGGCCGATGGAGGAAATGAAGGCGGGGGGGGTCAAGGAGTTCCTCAGTATAAAGGGCGGTGGTCGAAAAGTATAAAGGAATAAAAAAACGGGAAAAGGGACTGTATAATTCAACGGGTGGTTAAAACTGTTTCTAGTTACACCTAGCGTGTGGCAGACATAGGCGAGGCACCTTAAGCTTGGGTGAACCAGGGCCATAATATGGAAGAGGCACGTTCAGTGTGATTTGCCCAGGGTCATAATGTGGTTAAGTGGCGGAGCTAGGATTAGATCTTTTTCCGTGTTCTATTACAGGTGACTTAGCCTTTAAACCACTTGTCTTGAAACTAAATGAGAGGTATGAACGTGAAGAAAGAGAGAGAGAAAGAGAGAGAGAGTGTTAAACAGTGACGATGAGAGAGAAAGAGACACAGGGGGATGAACGATAGAAAAACAAGAAGCAAAGCCTGACACTGACAGGAAAGGATATGTTGTCACTGTTATTTTTGCAAGTGAAAGAGTGAAAAGTCAACAGGCGAGACTGCTTCACATTGTAAAAAGAGTGACAACCCCTTCCCCGAGCTACTGGGAAATGAAAGCCACACGAAGTGACTGGCAGATGACCCAGCCGAATTCTATACAAGGAGGAATTACCGCACGGAGAAAACAAGATGAAAGAAAGAAACACAGGAAGCGAGAGAGAGATTTATGCACCACTGATCAGAATAGCACGTTTACATACCGGAAGAACAACTCAAGCTAACGCCAATACTAGGACAACCTACTCCGCGACAAAACAGAGTTGCAGAATCCAACGAACAAACTGCATACCTAACAAGGGGGGAGATTAGCATTGAAGTCTCTGAGGCGCACACGGCAGCGAGCATGAGCAGCGCTCGTGAAAACTCCTCGAAATAAAAGAAGCAGCAAAAGGCAGAAAAGAAAGCGCGGGTAGAAAGCTACAATTTAAACAAGAAGAGCGAGCAAAAAGGAGACGGAGAGGGCGGAGCGAGTGAGTGGCCGGGACATGTGGGCGAGGAGAGAGGCGCGCGCGCTTGGGAGAGCAGTCTGCTCATTTTCAAGCACTGCACTCGTGCTTGTGGCGCGCCCCTGCTCGCTCCCGCAAGGTGGATGCCGCCACAAGCACGAGTGTGTCCTTGAAAATGAGCAGAGCGACGGCTAAAGGCCCTCCTACGCAGCGCATGCGCGCTGCGTAGGCGAGACCTAAAAAAAGGGGGGGGGGAAAGGAAGGAGAAAGCAGAAAAAAACGAGGCGAAAGCAGGAAAGCACTCAGAAAAACAGGGAGGAAGCAGAGCGGTGCAGCTGCTCGGAAGGGCTGAGCCTGGGACCTGCTCCTAGATGGACATAAAGCCTTCCAAAGAGAAATCAAATATCTCAGGAAACAGGCCTTCTCCGTCCATACATGCATTCATCCAGGATCAGGAACAACATCCCTGTACCCATTAGAACTGTTGCAATATTCTTTAACGAGGGAACGAGCTGAAGATACCTCCTCGTAGAACGCTACAGACTGATTCCGTAGAAGGATCCCCTTCTCTCACTTGTAAAGTATCATTGAGCATACTCTTTGCCTTGTACTAACCTGCTGCCCATGGCTATACATAACCCTCTTTCTTATAAAAAAGGTGATAAGAGGTGTAGCCGATATCCTTTTCCATTGACATGTTTGAAGTAATTTTTATACTTGAGTGAGTTCACGCCTGAACAGCACCAAGATGCTTTAGTGAATACTGCCATCTAGAAGCAATAAAATACATGAGGCAGAGACTTCAGTTAGGCAGCTCTCTGGTGATCATGCAGAAAAGGAACATGGTTTGTTGCACGTTGAGGGTTCCTATATTATTTCAGTGAAACGTGATATTTCTCCCGAATTCACAAGGAAGAGAGGTTTATGCTTCTAGGCACAACCCAAACCTGCCCCAGTACTGTTGACGTTCTATCCAGAAGGCTTCAAGATCGAGGCTCAGACCGCAGAGCGATGTAAAAACGCCTTGTGAATGAAGCCCCGGACAAAGGCTCTTTACATTTATTCAGACACAATGGGCAGTTCCTCAGATTTCTTCATTCTCAACTAGAAACTTTGGCATTGTAGAGACGGACCTTAGAGCAGATCTCTGGTCTGCTCACACATGGTGAAGCTGACCCAGCAGCAGAGGCTTACACCTCCGGAACGGAGAGCAGGTCTCTGGTCTGCTGCTCAGCTGCTCACACATGGTGAAGCTGACCTAGCAGCAGAGGCTTACACCTCCGGAACGGAGAGCAGGTCTCTGGTCTGCTCACACATGGTGAAGCTGACCTAGCAGCAGAGGCTTACACCTCCGGAACGGAGAGCAGGTCTCTGGTCTGCTGCTCAGCTGCTCACACATGGTGAAGCTGACCTAGCAGCAGAGGCTTACACCTCCGGAACGGAGAGCAGGTCTCTGGTCTGCTGCTCAGCTGCTCACACATGGTGAAGCTGACCTAGCAGCAGAGGCTTACACCTCCGGAACGGAGAGCAGGTCTCTGGTCTGCTCACACATGGTGAAGCTGACCTAGCAGCAGAGGCTTACACCTCCGGAACGGAGAGCAGGTCTCTGGTCTGCTGCTCAGCTGCTCACACATGGTGAAGCTGACCTAGCAGCAGAGGCTTACACCTCCGGAACGGAGAGCAGGTCTCTGGTCTGCTCACACATGGTGAAGCTGACCTAGCAGCAGAGGCTTACACCTCCGGAACGGAGAGCAGGTCTCTGGTCTGCTGCTCAGCTGCTCACACATGGTGAAGCTGACCTAGCAGCAGAGGCTTACACCTCCGGAACGGAGAGCAGGTCTCTGGTCTGCTGCTCAGCTGCTCAAACATGGTGAAGCTGACCTAGCAGCAGAGGCTTACACCTCCGGAACGGAGAGCAGGTCTCTGGTCTGCTCACACATGGTGAAGCTGACCTAGCAGCAGAGGCTTACACCTCCGGAACGGAGAGCAGGTCTCTGGTCTGCTGCTCAGCTGCTCACACATGGTGAAGCTGACCTAGCAGCAGAGGCTTACACCTCCGGAACGGAGAGCAGGTCTCTGGTCTGCTGCTCAGCTGCTCACACATGGTGAAGCTGACCTAGCAGCAGAGGCTTACACCTCCGGAACGGAGAGCAGGTCTCTGGTCTGCTCACACATGGTGAAGCTGACCTAGCAGCAGAGGCTTACACCTCCGGAACGGAGAGCAGGTCTCTGGTCTGCTGCTCAGCTGCTCACACATGGTGAAGCTGACCTAGCAGCAGAGGCTTACACCTCCGGAACGGAGAGCAGGTCTCTGGTCTGCTCACACATGGTGAAGCTGACCTAGCAGCAGAGGCTTACACCTCCGGAACGGAGAGCAGGTCTCTGGTCTGCTGCTCAGCTGCTCACACATGGTGAAGCTGACCTAGCAGCAGAGGCTTACACCTCCGGAACGGAGAGCAGGTCTCTGGTCTGCTGCTCAGCTGCTCACACATGGTGAAGCTGACCTAGCAGCAGAGGCTTACACCTCCGGAACGGAGAGCAGGTCTCTGGTCTGCTCACACATGGTGAAGCTGACCTAGCAGCAGAGGCTTACACCTCCGGAACGAAGAGCAGGTCTCTGGTCTGCTGCTCACACATGGTGAAGCTGACCTAGCAGCAGAGGCTTACACCTCCGGAATGGAGAGCAGGTCTCTGGTCTGCTCACACATTGTGAAGCTGACCTAGCAGCAGAGGCTTACACCTCCGGAACGGAGAGCAGGTCTCTGGTCTGCTCACACATGGTGAAGCTGACCTAGCAGCAGAGGCTTACACCTCCGGAATGGAGAGCAGGTCTCTGGTCTGCTCACACATGGTGAAGCTGACCTAGCAGCAGAGGCTTACACCTCCGGAACGGAGAGCAGGTCTCTGGTCTGCTCACACATGGTGAAGCTGACCTAGCAGCAGAGGCTTACACCTCCGGAACGGAGAGCAGGTCTCTGGTCTGCTCACACATGGTGAAGCTGACCCAGCAGCAGAGGCTTACACCTCCGGAACGGAGAGCAGGTCTCTGGTCTGCTCACACATGGTGAAGCTGATCTCAGAGCACACCAATTGTAAAACATTTTAACAGGCTGATGGCCAATTTAGACTACATGAACTAATCAGCTACGTCTTTTACAAAAGTAATCACATTGTGTCATGCACTTGTTTCCATTCTATCTACTACTATCAGAAGTACACAAGAGGGCTTCAGAAAGACTGTGTGTAGGAGCGCATGCGTGCACAGACGCACGCACACGCACACACACACACACACACACACGCACACCTACTGTAGCTTTCAACGATGCTCACTGACCATCTTCAGCAGTAAAAGACTTATTCCCCTTCCCACCCGCTTCACCACCTGGGAATTGTGAGGCAAAGATGAGTGTCGAGCAGGCTGTGGGGTGAAAAAGGATCGGGCTTGGAGGGCGCAGATATGGAGTCAAGTATTCCAAAATGGCCCCAGTATTTCAAAGAGAAGGCTCGGGGGCTAACAGATCAGACCAATGCCCCTTCTTTATCACTCTTTCACAAACGTCCACTGCAGAAGGTTGCGCTGTCAGCCTACACATGAAGGCACTCCACTTATTTACATTAGGCAGCTTATCTCCTGCACCAACCCAGCTCATACCTTTCGGCAGCGTAGCTTCTTCCCAGGCTGGTGGGCAGGCACCGGAGTTGGTCTCCATGGATCCTGGCGGGATGTCGTTCATAGCAAAGAAGTGCTCAATCAGCTGCATGACTCGGTCAAGAGACTTGACCTGATGGTGCCTCAAGGATTCCTTGGCCTCCGTAGGAAGGATCTGAATTAACTGTTCTACAACAATCAGCTCTACAATCTCTTCTGGGCTGCGGACCTCTGGCTTTAGCCACCTCCTGGCCCAGTCCTGCAGGTGGCTGGCTACCGAATGCAGTCTTCGGGTCGACTTCAAAGTGATACTGCGGAACTTTTTCCGATAACTTTCTTCGCTGACACCCAAATGTTCAAGGATGGCATGTTTCAATCGGTCGTAATCCTCAGCAATTGTGCGCGGTAGAGCTTGGTAAATCGCCTGGGCCTCCCTGGAAAGAAAAGGAGCCAGGCACATTGGCCATAGTTCTTTAGGCCACATAGCACCCTCCGCTGCACACTCAAACTCCATTAGGAATGCTTCTGGGTCGTCCCCGGACTCCATCTTGACCAGATTGATGCCTTGTGCTGGAGCTTGGGATCTCTCCAAGAACTGCTGCGTCTCTTGCTGCCGCATCTGCATCTGCCGCTGAAGGTGCCCTAATGTCTTCTCCATGACACCAAGCAGGCCCTTTGATCTGTGTTCAGGCTGAAGTTCAGCTTCACCCTCTTCCAGGGTAGTTGCCGTCCTATTTCGTGCGGCTATGAGTCATCCACCAGTAAGCCTTGATGGAGATACGATGTTGGCAATCCTCCAATTCAATACAGGACCACTTCTAACATCACAGGAGATAGCAGCTGTTCAACACATTCTTCACCAAAATGGGGGCACTGATGCTCTTCAAACACCAGGATCCGGCTCCACGAACCACCTGTAACAGCAATTGGGAAAAATTAGAAGATAAAGAATAGTTAGTGTGTCTTGAAAAAGGTCTATAATGTCCTTGAAGAGATAATTACATGTGCTGATTCAAGGTTCCCATCTTTCACTCCTTGACATATCCTTCTGCACCTACAACTCTTATTCAATGGTTTACAAACATGTCGTATCACTGTCATAGCTAGTTAACATTACACCACACATCACAAGCACAAACGAGACAAGTACATGCTTGCAAGCTTATCGTTTAACACTTACCTGTGTCTTTATTAGAGTATCTGCAGCGGATACTCCCGACGACTGACAGCCAGTCGCTCAAAAGAGCCTATCCTAGTGCCCCCTAGATTCCCTCCTCCCAGAATAGATCCAGATTCCTCTTCCTCAACTATCAGATTCCTCACACAGTGGGGACAGCGAGATGGAAGCTGAAACACGAACTGTATGGTTATCTTAAAACCCTCTAGCCACTCTCCTTTGCACTATTTAAGCACAATGCTCCCCGTTCTCCGGGAACACCCGAACACCCTTAATCCTACTGTGCACATTCATCCTTCGCCGATGGGAGTGATCAAACTGTGTCACTACCTCACCCACTAGTCCTCCACCTGCTCTTCAGGTACTCCTACTCCAAGTAGAATATTTAGAGTTGAACCTCTATGCTCACCCTCTTCTGGTGCTCAAGCTCTGGGCTCTCTTCTGGACTACGTAATGTCATCTTTCTCCAGCTCTACCATCCCCCACCTGATACGATCACACACACTCATTGCTCTTAGGCAGCCTACCTTCACCTGTTGTACACCTCGCATCAAAGAATCTTTACTCCTACCCCCTATAGATGACCTCCTTATCCATCTATTTTTCAAACCCTTACAAATCGACTCAGCAGATTTACCGGGTCCCAGACTGCAAAGTATCAAGTAATCAAGAAAAAAACTTGCTCCGTCAGATGCATTCACAACTGAAACCTCAGCCAGAGCTCAATCTACTTGGCATTCCCCTATATACACACACACAGTCATTCCCTTCGAGCATACCAAACTGACAGAAAGAGAACTTGGAACTGGAACCAAATCGGAATGCTTGGTGACACTTTATACGCATTTTCCAGAGAGGGGATGGTGATCCCACTGTCAAAGCCCATGCTGCAGGTTGGAGTGGTTCCTTTTTAGGTCTCGCCTAGCGTTGCAGCGCACATGCGCTGCTCGCTCTGCAAGACATATTGTGAGAGAGGAGATTTCAGAAGGGGGCTTGAAGTCCCGCCCCTCATTTTCATTGGATGGCGTCATCGTTTATGAAAATGAGGCTTCTTTGTTACCGCCCTTTCCCCTTTTCGTCCGGCCCATCCGGACTGGATCGTTTGCTTCACGGCTGTCGTGAAGCAATTTCTCATCTTTAGGAGGCGTGTACTGCCGGATCATGTTTCCGACAGCTTGTTTTGAATCTGCTCTGTTTCTCTTTCTCCCTCTTCTATGTATCTGCGCAGTTCCTGAAAGCAAGCGGGTAGGAGAAGTTCAGCCCCAGTTCAGGGAAGAAAACATTCTATACTAGTAAAGAACAGGCAGGGCTGCGGCTGGTAAGGTTGCTGTTGAACAAGATCAACAACGATTTCAGGAAAGCGCCACACAGCAGCTCGGCCGCTTTCGACCCCCCGCCACTGCGCTCTGTTTATTTATTTGTTTTACTTTGATTCAGAGCGCAGCGCCGCTTCAGGGTCACCGCGCTCATGCATACCTTATCCCAAGCGATTATTTGAATGTGCTAAGTATTGATGGTTAGAGTTGGCTAACTAGATATTATTACGCTTTTGAGCATATGCCGTCTAGCTACTGTGTGTCCTCCGCAGGGTGAGGTTGGTAGGCAAAGAAGGGTAGAACAAAGGGTTGGGTCCTTGCGCAATAGACACAGTCCTCCTATTTCATAACGCACTCGAGATTTTTAGCCACCTCACTGGCTTGTCTCTGGAATGAGACAGGCACTCTATGCTTTGAAGCCCTGGAGGGGGATATTGGACTGGCGATTTATTTGCCCGTGTTTTTTTTTTTTTTTTTTACCGCATCCGAAAACTCTTAGTAATTTGAAGGGAAATGTAATTAAAAATGAGTTCTCACACGATAAATTAATCATGGACAGCGTAGGAACACTTGAATGTGTTCTACGAAGTGTAACTGCGCTGAAGTACTTGGCAAAGTATAGAAAACTTTGCGGGTGCGGCCCTGCTTTGGTTTAGGGGGCTAGAAGGAGTGGTGTGGCACCATAGAGCAGCTCACACAGAACCGGCGCAGCCGCTGCCGTGTCCTGCACGGATGCCCTTGGACGCTGGTACCGTGGAATCAGCATCCCCGCTTCTGGGACGGGAAAACTCCAGTGTGCATGTACGACTAGACCAGGGTCACACCGCTCAAACAGTCGAGGTATGCCGCAGATACTTCCCCTAGCGCCTTGAGGCACTTGCGCGGTTTTAAGCTAGCTCGCTTCCCGTTCCTGTGGGCTGACTTTCAGTACACAAAACACTTGTGTGTTTATTTTAGTAAAATAAATGCAATCACTTCGATGTGTGCTGCTTTGCACCCTAGGGGCCTGCGATTTCTACACTATGCCCCACCAGCCTCTGCGGGGGAGGGGTGAGAGGTGGGGACAGGCCCTTGGGTGAAGTGTGGAGGCAGCGGGTGAGGCCTTCCATGTGGGGGTCAGTGGTCGTTCCCTTCAAAATGAAAATCGCTGTTCGGGCTTCGGAAAGTGCAGCTTTCCCGGTTATTTAAAAAATGTCCTCGTTTTCCGCAGCTGGGGGTTGAGTGAAACATTCTCGCGGCCTCGGAGGCTACCCAAGAAGGGAGGAGGCCGCAGAAAGAAGACCCGTCTGTTGGTCCATTTGCATCGGGGTTCACGCACCAGGGCTCTGAAAAAATGGACGCGAGCAGCCGGTAACGCAGGGGTATCGATGTGCGATGGCTTTCCATGTGGGTGGAGGGGTCCTTGCCCAAAGCTAGCCTCACGGACCCGGTCAACATACATTGTGGGTAACTTTGAGGACAGGCTTGCGGGAGAGGTAAGCGTTAAAGTGAGGGTTATCTTGAAGCGGGCCGGTGGTAATACAAGGTTGTCCGGAAAACACTGGTATCGAACAGAGGACGCGTCTCTCTTTGCTGTGTGGTAAAGTTATAAGTGGTAGAGGGGTGCACCAAGCATTGTGTACAGAGGACTACTGTCCCTTTCCTGGGCATAGAGTGGACATGACTGCATAGTATGTTTTAGAACTATCAATAGTGTAGCCAGTCCTTTTGAGCCATGTCTCTAGGAGTGATGCCTGTTGCCCCACCCATGTAAGGTTCTGCTATTATGTATATGCCCAGAATGTAGTGTTAATATTCAGTGTAAGTGTTTTGTTTACACCCCTCACTATTTTTTTCGTTCTTTTTTTTACTTTAATGAGCGCGGCACCTTCTTCACGGACATCGCGCTATGCAGTGCAATAGGTGTTGCTTTTGGTATTGTAAATAACAATGGCTTTTAATTTTTTAAAAGGCATTGCCATTTACAATGCCAATAGCTCCAAAATTCGCAGTTGCGAGACCTATTGCATTGTAAATGCTTGTTATAGATTGTTGTTGCGTCTGCAGGGCAGACACATTCTTTGTCAAACGTAATTGCTTTCACAGCAGCAGTGACCAGATTAGTCCAACAGAAGCTGCCAATGCACGACTACAATGAAGTGTTTAGACTCCGGGTCATCAGCCTTCTGAAGTAACTCTCCGTGACAGGCCTGGTCTGGTCTAGAAGATTCCCTCTTCTTTAAGGACTAAATCTGCTAATGTCCCTTTCCGCGCCATCGCCCCGAGTGTCAGTGCTCAGGATGAGAGAATCAGCAGATCCTTGCTACTGAATACCTAAGTCGTCATCTCCACTCCCCCTTTCCCCAAACCTTTGACTTAGGCTGCACCCTCTAACTCAGGAATGCCAGCAATATACTGGCTGCACCTCAACCTGAACCTTGAACTATGGTTGACCATGTGATATAAAAGGGACCCCACTGGTCTCTGCAGACGAGCACTCACCAAGAATAAGCTTTCCCACTACCAGTCACCCATAACACGACACGCGAGGATGGAATACAGGGTCTGGTTACTACATTCAATCAGAACTTTACACACAGGGGACCTTTAAGCAGCAGGATTACCATAGAACAGAAAAAAAAACGTCTAGTCACTACTATCAATCAGAAAACGGATACGCTGCCAGAATCACTTACAGTATAAGACCCAGGACAAGGACAGTACCCAATGTCAACTAGAGAGCACGCTTGTTGTGACCCCACCCTCCATACCCTTGGTCGTAGAACCATGAAAACAACCCAAGATCTCTATATGCATGCATGACTGTGTGGGCTAGGCCAAAAATACATATAAGGATACCAGATAACCTGCAGCTCCATGACAACAAATAGCCCCAATCCCAAGCCGACACAAGTGCAATAGAAACTATCCAGCCCTCTGTGTCGATTTCTGCTAGACAAAATTATTTTGCACTGCAAAGTAATGACATTATTGAGATGGCAGTTTCAAGTTGCATACCTATAGTGTTGTGTAATTCCCATCAGTCCCCTAGGACCTGCGCCTTTTGGATGACCTAAACTGAGGGCTTGGTGTGCAGACAGACTCTAGACACCCCCACAAGATATGTCAGCCGTTAGACCAGCTAGCTCTACAGTGCCACTACCAGCCCCCTGTATTCTACAATGGTGTAGGTAGTCTCTGGCAACCACTGAACATGACAACCCTGATTCTTCAGTGATCGTGGAAATCAGTACAGTACGTTTCGTTCAGCCACTTGTGCTTGCTTTCTGTCAGAAAACACACAGGATGGCAATTAGGACTTTTCAATAAGAATCTATTGGTCCAGAGACAGCCTGGTGTAAAACATATATGCTGCGACTATCATGAGATGGAAGCATGCGAAAAAGATTGCTAGTACCAATATAGTCAATAGTAGATACATTTCTACCATAGTGCTAATAAGATGAACAGAAACAGATCGGATAAAAACAGTAGCACTTGCATATTCCTAAAATGCGTGCCCTAAGTTAATTGCTAAAATGTACCTAGCCTAACCTGGATGTGTAGCATGTATATGCTTATATGGGTGTAGCTATGTGCATCTGTAGCCAAGAAACCCCCAGGGAAAAAACAGCCCCCTCACCTGACGGTGTAGAACGAAGGACCCAGTCTCTGCTTCGAGGATGACAACCCCCAAGGGATGTCAGACTACTGTGTGTTGAAGATTCGGCATGCAGGACCCCGTCTCAGCTTGGAAGGAATTCTCCTCTAGTTTGTAGGGGGGCGAGGGTCTTTTATGCTAAAGTGGTCACTCCAGGGTTTTTCTAGAATAGATATGTTTTAAAAACAACCATGGATGTTTTGAAAACAATCACCAATGCTTTTTTATACAAGTGCGATCATGCACAGCTGGCTGTTGGCCAAGGATGAAAAAAGTGGTGACCCTTATACAGAATAATTCTGCCGTGCCTGGGGACATGTTTATGTACGTCAGGTACAAGGATTCTGATAGAAGACCAAGAGCCTGGTGTTAAAGAGAGAGGAGGAAGCTATTAGATAAAAAGTCACCTGTTTAGAATCGTTATTGTCGTGTGGATGGGATAATGTATGTAAAATGGGGTATACATGACAGGACTAGCCTAAAGGACATGAGAGTAGCAATTAGGAAGTTTGTGGAAAACAGCAATTTAGTTTTTCATGGCCATTTGTGCCGTGTACATTTTACGCATCATGCACAATGATAAGTTCCTACATTGGTAGAGATGTGTATTTTACATAAGAGTGGGACTGCACATATGTTCATAGCTCATATTTCTGTATGAGGTTATCTGCGACTGCCCCTTGAGTACTGGGAGAAACTTCGGTAACAGGAGAAATTAAATAAGATTTCTTACTGAATATAAAATCTAAAACATGAGCTGCTTGGACAGAGGGTTATTGAAAGGCGATGGAAATACTGTGATTTATCAATATAACTTAAAAGCAAATCTACACAAGGTTAATACAGGACAGAAACATCAGACAAGCACAAAGAAATACAGAGACAGCTGACCAAGCATGCTTTCTATATGCCATACAGCACTTCTTAACCTTGACTAGGCATCAAAGCGTGTTAGCTAGAAAAAGTAAAGTGGCACTTAGAGGAGCATCTTTAGATACGGACATGTTATTTCATGCCTTCTGCTTTTCAATAACCATGTGGTTGGCCAGGCAGATAGCTGGCTGTGGTTTGCTTAGAAGGGGTGAAGGGTGCTGTGAAAAAGGGGTACATCTGAGCTGGATAACCAAAGGCTTGCTGGAAATAAACTGGCCTTGGTGCACAAGTTACTTACCTTCGGTAAACATTAGTTAGTTATAGATTCCTTACCTTAGAATTACCCCCAGGCGTCAGACTGGATCCGGAAAGTTTTTTTTGTCAGCAGTACCTCTGCGCGTCAGAAGGTGGCGTCGGTCGGCTCCGCGTCCGTCGTCGTGGTCGCCGGGATGACGTCGCGGCAGCTACTTAGACGCCGCCCTCGCGCGCTGACATCAGTTCTGTACACGACTTTCCGTGCCAGAAACGCAGAGCCATGCAAGACACTGACCATTGGTGCACAAAACTAGGGCCCTGAAAGGATGTTCTTAACCCTAGAAATCAGTTCGCAGAACGGGGAGGATGGGTGGGGCGGTAAGGAATCTATAACTAACTAATGTTTCTTACAGATATATCGTTACCGAAGGTAAGTAACTTGTGCATCGGAAAGAAACACGTTAGTTATAGATTCCTTACCTTAGAATAGATACCCCAGCAATACCAACCCCGGTGGTGGGTCTGCGAACCAAGATCACACCATAAAATCCTGGAGAACAGAACGGCCAAAGAAGCAGTCTCTCCGGACTTGGCTGTCCAGGCAGTAGTGTTTGGTGAACGTGTGCAGCGATGCCCACGTGGCTGCCTGACAGATGTCATTGAGAGGCACTCCCCTTCCCAAGGCAGTAGTGGCTGCCGTCGCCCTGGTGGAGTGAGCGCGTAGCCCGACTGGAGGCTCCTTTTTAGCTAGAGAGTAACAAGCCTTAATACACAACACGACCCATCGAGAAATGGTGCGTTTGTGTACGGCCCGACCTTTCTTTGCACCCACGTAACCAACAAAAGGTTGATCATCCACCCGGAACTGTTTTGTGCGATCCAGATAGAAGGAGAGCGCACGTTTTGGGTCCAGAAGGTGGAGCCTCTCTTCTTCCTTTGAAGGATGCAGAGGCGGAAAGAAGGTGGTCAAAGTAATGGTCTGCCCGATGTGGAAGGCAGTGACCACCTTAGGAAGGAAGGATGGACGGGTCCTGAGAACCACCTTGTTCGGATGGACAGACAGGAAAGGAGGCTTTGAAGAAAGAGCCTGGAGCTCACTCACCCTTCTAGCAGAAGTGATGGCTACCAGGAAAGCAGTTTTAAGAGTCAGAAGGCGTAAAGGACAGTTATGCAGCAGCTCAAAGGGAGCATACATGAGATAGGTTAGCACAAGGTTCAAGTCCCACTGAGGCATAACGAAGGGGATTGGAGGAAAAAGATGTGTTAAGCCTTTTAGGAAACGGTTAACTACCGGGGACTTGAAAAGAGAAGGCTGATCTGGCAACCGAAGGAAGGCAGAGATGGGTGACAGATAGCCCTTGATAGTGCCCAGAGCAGAGCCCTGCTGGGCTAAAGGGAGAAGAAACAAGAGTACTTCAGAAAGAGGGGCAGATAGGGGATCCACAGCCTTTGCTGTGCACCATGCCACATATTTGTTCCACCTACAGGCGTATACCGTCTTTGTGGAGGGACGCCTGGCTGCCAAGATTACGTCACAGACTTCAGGAGGCAAGTCGAAAGACGTCAACTGCGGCCGCTCAATCTCCACGCAAGGAGGTGGAGACTGGACAGGTTCGGGTGGAGGACCGTCCCCTGCTGCTGCGACAGAAGATCATCACAAAGAGGCAGTCTGACCGGAGGATCGATGGCCATGTTGAGCAGCTCGGGATACCAGACTCTTCGTGCCCAATCCGGAGCCACAAGAATGACTTGGGCCCGGTCGCGCCTGATCTTCTTCAGCACTCTGGGCAGAAGTGGTATAGGCGGAAAGGCGTACAACCGACCGCAACTCCACTCACGACGAAAAGCGTCGCCGAGCGAGTGCAGCCTTGAAAATTCCAACGCGCAGAATTGCTGACATTGCGCGTTCTCTTCGGTGGCGAATAGATCTAACCAAGGCTCTCCCCACTCCTGAAAGAGACCTTGCACCACCTCCGAGTGAAGACGCCATTCGTGATCCATCATGCACCTGCAGCTGAGTTCGTCCGCCCTGACTTCAGAGAACCGGCCAGGTGTTGAACCACCAAGGAAATGCCCTGATGTTCCAGCCATGTCCAGAGGCGGAGGGCCTCCTGGCATAGGGTCCACGACCCCACCCCGCCCTGTTTGTTGCAATACCACATGGCGGTGGTGTTGTCCGTGAACACCTGCACTACTCTTCCCCGGACAGAGGGAAGGAATGCCTTCAGTGCAAGATGAATCGCCGGAGCTCCAGAAGGTTGATGTGAAGCCCGGACTCCGCCGGAGACCAGAGGCCTGTGATCTCCGCCTCTCCCATGTGGCCACCCCATCCCAGAAGGGACGCATCCGTCACCACAGTGTGGTCTGGCTGGGGAAGGGAGAGGGATCTGCCACTGACCCAATCCTGGTTCGTGAGCCACCACTGCAGTTGTTGAGCAGTGCCCTCTGAGATCTGGACGCAATCGGACAGCTTCCTCTGATGCTGCGCCCACTGGAACTTCGGGTCCCACTGGAGAGCCCGCATATGCCACCTGGCATGATCGACCAGCAGGATGCAGGAGGCCATGAGGCCCTGCAGCCTCAGGGTCATTCTGACCGAAACCCGGGAAAGAGGCTGAAAGATCGGAATGATAGCCCGAATATCCCGGAGTCGCTGTTTGGGAGGATAGACCCGAAACCGCGTCGTGTCCAGAACCGCTCCAATGAAGAGGAGCTTCTGAGAGGGAATCAGGTGCGACTTTGGCACATTGATGGAGAACCCCACCAAATGCAGGAGGTCGGCCGTAGTCTGGAGGTGGGAGACGACTGCCTGGGGCGAGCCCGCCTCCAACAGCCAGTTGTGGAGATAGGGGAAGACTGAAACCCCTGATCTGCGCAGATGAGCTGCGACCACCGCCATCACTTTCGTGAACACCCGAGGGGCTCTGGTAAGGCCAAAGGGAAGCACGGTAAACAAAGTGCTTGTGGCCTACCGTGAACCGTAGGTAACGCCGGTGGGCCGGCAGGACAGGGATGTGAAAATAAGCGTCCTGCAAGTCCAACGCTACCATCCAGTCTTGCAGGTCGATGGCAGACAAGACCTGAGCAAGCGTCAACATCTTGAACTTCTCCTTCCTGAGGAAGCGATTGACGTCCCTGAGGTCCAAGATAGAACGCAGGCCCTTGTCCTTCTTGGGAACCAGAAAGTAGTGGGAATAGCAACCACGACCTACTTCTGGGACAGGAATACGCTCGATGGCTCCCTTGGCCAAGAGAGCCGTAACTTCCGGCTGGAGAAGGGCCAGATGATCTTCAGACATGGGGTGGTATCGCGGTGGCATGGCTGGAGGGGTAGTCTCGATGGGGAGGGAGTAGCCCCTTCGGACTATTTGCAAAACCCACCTGTCCGACGTGATGGTGCGCCAGTGGGGGAGACGATGGCGAATCCTGCCGACCACTGGCGTTTGATGGGCCTGAAAGGTCGGACTAGGAGGGTTTGGAGGCTGTGCAGAAGGGGGGGGGGGGGTTGGTGGACTGGCCCGCCCGCTGGCCCCCGGAACCATGCCGGTTGTTTCCACGTCCCCGGCCACGCGAAGGTTGGGTAACTTACTGCAGCCTGTGGCCCTGGGTGGGACGTAGCGGGCACCCCTTCCATAGCCACAAAAGGGGCGAAAAACCGACTACGCCGGACAGGTGGAGAGGTCCAAGGACTTGGCCGTAGCCCGTGAGTCCTTGAAGCGCTCTAGGGCGTTGTCTGCTTTGTCGCCAAAAAGGCGACGGCCATCAAAGGGCATGTCCATCAAGGTGTTCTGGACATCCCCTGAAAAGCCAGTGGATCTCATCCAGGCGTAGCGACGAAGCCCTACCGACGTTGAAATGGTCCTGCCCAGAGAGTCGGCGGAATCCAGCCCACAACGGATTGTAAACTTTGCTGCATCTCTCCGGCGGCAACAGCCTGGGAGAGCACTGCCCGGGCCTCCTCCGGACACTGAGGCAGCACTTGCGCCACCGTATCCCACACTGAGTGCGAATAACGGGCCAAGAGACATGCGGTGTTTACGGACCGCAGACCTAAGCTGGCGGAAGAGAATATTTTCTTGCCAAGGTGGTCCAGCTTCTTGGATTCCCTTTCCGGTGGAGCGGTAGGGAAGGCGCTTTTGGAGGTGGAAGCTTGAACTACCAAGCTCTCAGGGGTGGGGTGTTGGGAGAGGAAAGAGGGGGTCGCCCGGAGCCGGGCGGTGGCGTCGGGCAATCATCCTGTCCGCGGGAGCCCCCGTGTTGGGCCTGGACCATGTGCCCAAAAGGACGTCTGTGAGGGCCTCATTAAACGGCAGCAAGGGCTCCGAAGAGCTCGCAGCCGGTTGAAGCACCTCTGTCAGGAGGTTAGTCCTGACCGCAACCGTAGGAAGCTCGAGGTTGAGAGCCTCGGCCGCCCTACGCAACACCAGTGTATGACGCTCCCTCCTCCGTAGCCACGGTAGGAGGAGACAGCATTCCAAGGTCAGGAGAGGTGTCAAGACCACTGGCATCCCTCAGTTACTGTCTCCAGTCCTGCTCAGTGTCTAACTGGTCAGTTAAAGGGTCAGCCGACCCCTCCCAGTCCTCCTCATCATCCTCTGGGTGCCATTGTAGTTGAAAAGGGACCCCAGGAGTGAACAGGGGCACAAAAACCCCACCCGGCGACGGATCCGGCGTCGGACGACGCCGGTCCGGCTCCGTGTCCACGTCGGGATGGAGGCCGGGGTCGACGCCGGCCGGGGAGCCGACCGGCGTCGAACGCGGTAGATGTGCCGTGAGGAGCGGCTCTGACGGAGGTGTAACGAGGTCAACCGGCACCGATCCGGATCCAGGCCTGGATCCAAAAGGGGCCTGTGGCACGGGAGCTGCCGGCAGCGAAGACCTAGGCCCCCCAACCGAGTCCGCGGGGCCCAAAGGCGCGCCGGCGGGGTTGGTCCGCCCAAAGATGGCATGCATCGCCTCGTAGAACGTACGAAGCTGGGAGGGGGTCGCTCCGGGTCCCGGAAAGGGAGGGAAGCTCGGAGTCGACCCTTCGTGTTCCGCGCGCGGAGCCGCGGGAGTGGCACCACCTGCGTGCCTTGTTGGATCGACCGACGAGGAGAAGTCGAAGAGCGACGATGCTCCTTCGACTTCTTCTTATGCTTCGACTTACCCGACCCCGAGTGCGAAGACTTCGATGATTTTGAACCGGAATGGTGGTGGCTCCGCGACCGGTCCCTCGACCTCCCTCTCGACTGGGACCTCGAACGGCGCGGAGCCGACTGTCGGTGTTCAAGCAGCTTTCAGGACCGCTCCCGTAAAGCCTTCGGCGCCATCGACCGACAGACGGAGCACGACTTGGGGTCGTGGTCGCGCTCCAGGCAAAAGAGGCACACGCGGTGCGGATCCGTCACCAACATCAGTCTGATACAGGAATCTCAGGCCTTGAAACCGGGCATCCTTTGTGCACCTGTTCGGAGTCTCGAAAAAAGAAGTCGACAAAAGTCGAGAAAAAGTTAGTCAAAAAATGACTGAGGTACCGCTCCTCCCGAATCTTGCTGGCTGGTGCGGAAAAAGAAAGAACTGACGTCAGCGCGCGAGGGCGGCGTCTAAGCTGCCGCGATGTCATCCCTGCGACCACGACGCCGACGACGGACGCGGAGCCGTCCGTCGCCATCTTCCGACACGCAGAGGTACTGCTGACAAAAAAACTTTCCAGATCTAGTCTGACGCCTGGGGGTAATTCTAAGGTAAGGAAAATATAACTAACGTGTTTCTTTCAGATAAGCGGATAGGAGGGTTGGTGCCTGAAGTCCTGAAGCGGTGGCTGGCCGCAGGACGATATACAACACATTAGGCACAAACCCTTTCTTTACATGAAACTCTTTCCACTCGTATGTCTAACATTGACCTCCACGAATACCGACTGCCCTGCCCCATCCTTAGCGCCCCATGCCCTGCCCCATCCCACGCGCCCTGCTCCATTCCACATGCCCCCACGCCCTGCTCCATCCCATGCCCTGCTCCATCCCACGCGCCCCTACACCCTGGCCCATCCCAGGCACCCCCACGCCCTGCCCCATCCCGGGCGCCCCCACGCCCTGCCCCATCCCGGGCGCCCCCACGCCCTGAACCATCCCGGGCGCCCCCACGCCCTGCCCCATCCAAAGCACCCACACGCCCTGCCCCATTCCGCGCGCCCACACGCCCTGCCCCATCCCGCGCGCCCACCTATCCCGCGCGCCCACACGCCCTGCCCCATCCCGCGCGCCCACACGCCCTGCCCCATCCCAGGCGCCCACACGCCCTGCCCCATCCCAGGCACCCACACGCCCTGCCCCATTCCAAGCGCCCACACGCCCTGCCCCATCCCAGGCACCCCCACGCCCTACCCCATCCCAAGCGCCCCATGCACTGCCCCATCCCTAGCGCCCCCATGCACTGCCCCATCCCTAGCGCCCCCATGCACTGCCCCATCCCTAGCGCCCCCATGCACTGCCCCATCCCTAGCGCCCCCATCCCTAGCGCCCCCATGCCCTGCCCCATCCCTAGCGCCCCCATTCCCTGCCCCATCCCTAGCCCCCCATGCCCTGCACCATCCCTAGCGCCCCCATGCACTGCCCCATCCCTAGCGCCCCCATGCACTGCCCCATCCCTAGCGCGCAAACGCCCTGCCCCATCCCAAGCACCCCCACGCCCCGCTCCTCCATGAGCACCCAACATCCTGCTCTATCACGGCCACGCCCCTTCCCATCACGAGCACCCCCGCATAATCACAAGCACCCCCGCCATTCTCCACCACAACCATATCCCCCAGCCCTGCTCCATCATAAGCACCCCGCCCCATCACAAGCACCCACTGCTCAGATGCAACACCCGCTCTGCTTTGTGACAAGCTGCGCCATCCATCACTAGCACCCTCACCCTGCTCCATCACAAGTATCCCCCGTCCCATTACAAGCACTCTCCGTTCACAAGCAACCATAACCCCGCTCGGTAACAAACACCCCACTCCCAGTCACAAGCATCCCACTCCCTGCTCTGTCACAAGCATCCCACTCCCTGCTCTGTCACAAGCATCCCACTCCCTGCTCTGTCACAAGCATCCCACTCCCTGCTCTGTCACAAGCATCCCACTCCCTGCTCTGTCACAAGCACAACCCTCCGCCCTACTCCACAAGTACAACTCCCACCCTTCACCACAAGCCCCTGCCCTGCTCCACTACAAACCCCCACATCCTGCTCCACCACAAACGCCCCCGCCCTGCTCCACCACAAGCCCCCCCGCCCTGCTCCACCACAAGCCCCCCACTCCCTGCTCTGTCACAAGCATCCCACTCCCTGCTCTGTCACAAGCATCCCACTCCCTGCTCTGTCACAAGCACAACCCTCCGCCCTACTCCACAAGTACAACTCCCACCCTTCACCACAAGCCCCTGCCCTGCTCCACTACAAACCCCCACATCCTGCTCCACCACAAACGCCCCGCCCTGCTCCACCACAAGCCCCCCGCCCTGCTCCACCACAAGCCCCCGCCCTGCTCCACCACAAGCCCCCCGCCCCATCACAAGCCCCCCGCCCCATCACAAGCCCCCCGCCCCATCACAAGCCCCCCCGCCCCATCACAAGCCCCCCCGCCCTGCTCCACCTAAAGCTCCCCTGCCCTGCTCCACCACAAGCCAGCTGCTCCACCACAAACACCCCTGTCCTGCTCCATCACAATCCACAATCCCATCACAAGCACACACCGTTCACAAGCAACCCTACCCTGCTCGGAAACAGACACTCGGTGCCCAATGACAAGCACCCCTGCACTGCTCAGTCACAAGCACACTCGCCCTGCTCCGTCACATGCGCTCCCCACGCCCTGCCCCATCACACCTGACGCCCCACCAAAAGCACGCCCCATCACACCCAACACCCTGCCACACCAAAAGCATCCTCCACCCGCTTCACCACAAGCACCCTCAGCCCCACCACAAGCGCCACCTGTGTACTGCTCCACCACAAGCGTCCCCCGCCCGCCCCATCCCAAGCGCCCCCCTGGCCCGCCCCAGCCCCGCGCCCAGGCTCCGTCACCAGCGGCCCCGCGCCCAGGCTCCGTCACCAGCGGCCCGCGCCGCGCCTTTGCTCAGTCACCAGCGGCCCGCGCCGCGCCTTTGCTCAGTCACAAGCGCCGGCCCCGCCCTGCTCCGTCACAAGAGCCCCCACCACCGCTCCATCACAAGCACCCACATCCCTGCTCCGTCACAAGCGTCCCTCCCGCCCTGCTCCGTTAAGCGTCCCTCCCGCCCTGCTCCGTTAAGCGTCCCTCCCGCCCTGCTCCGTCACAAGAGTCCCTCCGGCCCTGCTCAGTCACAAGCGTCCCTCCCGCCCTGCTCCGTCACAAGCATCCCTCCCGCCCTGCTCCGTCACAAGTGTCCCCGCCCTGCCCGTCACAAGCACCCCCTGCTGTGCACCGTAACAAGCATCCCCCACCATGCACCGTCACAAGTGCCCCCCCGCCCTGCTCCGTCACAAGCGCCCCCCTGCCCTCCTCCATCACAAGAGCCGCCCTGCCCTGCTCCGTCACAAGCGTCCCTCCCGCCCTGCTCAGTCACAAGCGTCCCTCCCGCCCAGCTCCGTCACAAGCGTCCCTCCCGCCCTGCTCAGTCACAAGCGTCCCTCCCGCCCTGCTCAGTCACAAGCGTCCCTCCCGCCCTGCTCAGTCACAAGCGTCCCTCCCGCCCTGCTCCGTCACAAACGTCCCTCCCGCCCGGCTCCGTCCCAAGCGTCCCTCCCGCCCTGCTCCGTCACAAGCGTCCCTCCCGCCCTGCTCCGTCACAAGCGTCCCTCCCGCCCTGCTCCGTCACAAGCGTCCCTCCCGCCCTGCTCCGTCACAAGCGTCCCTCCCGCCCTGCTCCGTCACAAGCGTCCCTCCCGCCCCTGCTCCGTCACAAGCGTCCCTCCCGCCCTGCTCCGTCACAAGCGTCCCTCCCGCCCTGCTCCGTCACAAGCGCCCCCCTGCCCCGCTCCGTCACAAGAGCCCCCCGCCCTGCTCCGTCACAAGCCCCCACCCCGCTCTGTCGCAACACCCTGCTCCACCACAAGCATCCACCACCCTGCTCCACCACAAGCACCCACCACCCTGCTCCGCATCAAGCGTCTCCCCGCCCTGCTCCGTCACAAGCGTCGCCCCGCGCCCTGGCTCCGTCACCAGCGGCCCCGGGCCCTGGCTCCCCCACCAGCGGCCCGCGCCCTGGCTCCGTCACCAGCGCCGGCACCGCCCTGCTCTGTCACAAGAGCCCCCACCCCCGCTCCATCACAACACCCTGCTCCACCATAAGCACCCACCGCCCTGCTCCGTCACAAGCGTCCCTCCCGCCCTGCTCCGTCAAGCGTCCCTCCTGCCCTGCTCCGTCACAAGAGTCCCTCCCGCCCTGCTCCGTCACAAGAGTCCCTCCCGCCCTGCTCCGTCACAAGCGTCCCTCCCGCCCTGCTCCGTCACAAGCGTCCCTCCCGCCTCTGCTCCGTCACAAGCGTCCATCCCGCCCTGCTCCGTCACAAGCGTCCATCCCGCCTCTGCTCCGTCACAAGCGTCCATCCCGCCCTGCTCCGTCACAAGCGTCCATCCCGCCCTGCTCCGTCACAAGCGTCCATCCCGCCCTGCTCCGTCACAAGCGTCCATCCCGCCCTGCTCCGTCACAAGCGTCCATCCCGCCCTGCTCCGTCACAAGCGTCCATCCCGCCCTGCTCCGTCACAAGCGTCCATCCCGCCCTGCTCCGTCACAAGCGTCCATCCCGCCCTGCTCCGTCACAAGCGTCCATCCCGCCATGCTCCGTCCCAAGCGTCCCTCCCGCCCTGCTCCGTCACAAGCGTCCCTCCCGCCCTGCTCCGTCACAAGTGTCCCCACCCTGCCCCGTCACAAGCGCCCCCACCGTGCACCGTCACAAGTGCCCCCCGCCCTGCTCCGTCACAAGCGCCCCCTGCCCTGCTCCGTCACAAGCGCCCCCTGCCCTGCTCCGACACAAGAGCCCCACCCCGCTTCATCACAACACCCTGCTCCACCACAAGCACCCACCACTGTGCTCCATCACAAGCGTCTCTCCCGCCCTGCTCCACCACAAGCACCCACCACCCTGCTCCACCACAAGCACCCACCACCCTGCTCCACCACAAGCGCCTCCCCGCCCTGCTCCGTCACAAGCGTCTCCCCGCCCTGCTCCGTCACAAGCGTCGCCCCGCGCCCTGGCTCCGTCACAAGCGTCGCCCCGCGCCCTGGCTCCGTCACAAGCGTCGCCCCGCGCCCTGGCTCCGTCACAAGCGTCGCCCCGCGCCCTGGCTCCGTCACAAGCGTCGCCCCGCGCCCTGGCTCCGTCACAAGCGTCGCCCGCGCCCTGGCTCCGTCACAAGCGCCGCCCGCGCCCTGGCTCCGTCACAAGCTGCCGCCCGCGCCCTGGCTCCGTCACAAGCTGTCGCCCGCGCCCTGGCTCCGTCACCAGCGCCCGCGCCCTGGCTCCGTCACCAGCGCCGGCCCCGCCATGCTCCGTCACAAGAGCCCCCACCCCCGCTCCATCACAACACCCTGCTCCACCACAAGCACCCACCGCCCTGCTCCGTCACAAGCGTCCCTCCCGCCCTGCTCCGTCACAAGCGTCCCTCCCGCCCTGCTCCGTCACAAGAGTCCCTCCCGCCCTGCTCCGTCACAAGAGTCCCTCCCGCCCTGCTCCGTCACAAGCGTCCCTCCCGCCCTGCTCCGTCACAAGCGTCCCTCCCGCCCTGCTCCGTCACAAGCGTCCCTCCTGCCCTGCTCCGTCACAAGCGTCCCTCCCGCCCTGCTCCGTCACAAGCGTCCATCCCGCCCCTGCTCCGTCACAAGCGTCCATCCCGCCCTGCTCCGTCACAAGCGTCCATCCCGCCCTGCTCCGTCACAAGCGTCCATCCCGCCCCTGCTCCGTCACAAGCGTCCATCCCGCCCTGCTCCGTCACAAGCGTCCATCCCGCCCTGCTCCGTCACAAGCGTCCATCCCGCCCTACACCGTCACAAGCGTCCATCCCGCCCTGCTCCGTCCCAAGCGTCCATCCCGCCCTGCTCCGTCCCAAGCGTCCATCCCGCCCTGCTCCGTCCCAAGCGTCCATCCCGCCCTGCTCCGTCCCAAGCGTCCATCCCGCCCTGCTCCGTCCCAAGCGTCCCTCCCGCCATGCTCCGTCACAAGCGTCCCTCCCGCCCTGCTCCGTCACAAGTGTCCCCACCCTGCCCCGTCACAAGCACCCCCTGCTGTGCACCGTAACAAGCATCCCCCACCGTGCACCGTCACAAGTGCCCCCCCGCCCTGCTCCATCACAAGCGCCCCCCTGCCCTGCTCCGTCACAAGCGCCCCCATGCCCTGCTCCGTCACAAGCGCCCCCATGCCCTGCTCCGTCACAAGCGCCCCCCTGCCCTGCTCCGTCACAAGCGCCCCCCTGCCCTGCTCCGTCACAAGAGCCGCCCTGCCCTGCTCCGTCACAAGTGCCCCACCCCGCTTCATCACAACACCCTGCTCCACCAGAAGCACCCACCACCCTGCTCCATCACAAGCGTCTTTCCTGCCCTGCTCCACCACAAGCACCCACCACCCTGCTCCACCACAAGCGTCGCCCCGCCCTGCTCCGTCACAAGCGTCGCCCGCGCCCCTGGCTCCGTCACAAGCGCCGCCCGCGCCCTGGCTCCGTCACAAGCGTCGCCCGCGCCCTGGCTCCGTCACAAGCGTCGCCCGCGCCCTGGCTCTCATCAAGCGTCGCCCCGCGCCCTGGCTCCGTCACAAGCGTCGCCCGCGCGCCCTGGCTCCGTCACTAGCGTCGCCCCGCGCCCTGGCTCCGTCCACAAGCGTCGCCCGCGCCCTGGCTCCGTCACTAGCTGTCGCCCGCGCCCTGGCTCCGTCACAAGCGTCGCCCGCGCCCTGGCTCCGTCACAAGCGTCGCCCGCGCCCTGGCTCCGCCACAAGCGCCGCCCGCGCCCTGGCTCCGTCACAAGCGTCGCCCGCGCCCTGGCTCCGCCACGCGCCGCCCGCGCCCTGGCTCCGTCACCAGCGTCGCCCGCGCCCTGGCTCCGTCACCAGCGGCCCCGCGCCCTGGCTCCGCCACCAGCGGCCCCGCGCCCTGGCTCCGTCACCAGCGGCCCCGCGCCCTGGCTCCGTCACCAGCGGCCCCGCGCCCTGGCTCCGTCACCAGCGCCGGCCCCGCCCTGCTCCGTCACAAGAGCCCCCACCCCCGCTCCATCACAACACCCTGCTCCACCACAAGCACCCACCGCCCTGCTCCGTCACAAGCGTCCCTCCCGCCCTGCTCCGTCACAAGAGTCCCTCCCGCCCTGCTCCGTCACAAGAGTCCCTCCCGCCCTGCTCCGTCACAAGAGTCCCTCCCGCCCTGCTCCGTCACAAGCGTCCATCCCGCCCTGCTCCGTCACAAGCGTCCATCCCGCCCTGCTCCGTCACAACCGTCCATCCCGCCCCTGCTCCGTCACAAGCGTCCATCCCGCCCTGCTCCGTCACAAGCGTCCATCCCGCCCTGCTCCGTCACAAGCGTCCATCCCGCCCTGCTCCGTCCCAAGCATCCATCCCGCCCTGCTCCGTCCCAAGCATCCATCCCGCCCCTGCTCCGTCCCAAGCATCCCTCCCGCACAAGTGTCCCCACCCCGCCCCGTCACAAGCACCCCCTGCTGTGCACCGTAACAAGCATCCCCCACCATGCGCCGCCCTGCCCTGCTCCGTCACAAGCGCCCCACCCCGCTTCATCACAACACCCTGCTCCACCACAAGCACCCACCCCCCTGCTCTGTCACAAGCGTCCCTTCCGCCCTGCTCCGTCACAAGCGCCCCTCCCGCTCTGCTGTCACAAGCATCGCCCCCACCCTGCCCCGTTACAAGCACACCCCGCCGTGCACCGTAAGAAGCGTCCCTCCCGCCCTGCTCAGTCACAAGCGTCCCTCCCGCCCTGCTCCGTCACAAGCGTCCCTCCCGCCCTGCTCAGTCACAAGCGTCCCTCCCGCCCTGCTCCGTCACAAGCGTCCCTCCCGCCCTGCTCAGTCACAAGCGTCCCTCCCGCCCTGCTCAGTCACAAGCGTCCCTCCCGCCCTGCTCAGTCACAAGCGTCCCTCCCGCCCTGCTCAGTCACAAGCGTCCCTCCCGCCCTGCTCCGTCACAAACGTCCCTCCCGCCCGGCTCCGTCCCAAGCGTCCCTCCCGCCCTGCTCCGTCACAAGCGTCCCTCCCGCCCTGCTCCGTCACAAGCGTCCCTCCCGCCCTGCTCCGTCACAAGCGTCCCTCCCGCCCTGCTCCGTCACAAGCGTCCCTCCCGCCCTGCTCCGTCACAAGCGTCCCTCCCGCCCTGCTCCGTCACAAGCGTCCCTCCCGCCCTGCTCCGTCACAAGCGTCCCTCCCGCCCTGCTCCGTCACAAGCGTCCCTCCCGCCCTGCTCCGTCACAAGCGCCCCCTGCCCCGCTCCGTCACAAGAGCCCCCGCCCTGCTCCGTCACAAGCCCCCACCCCGCTCTGTCGCAACACCCTGCTCCACCACAAGCATCCACCACCCTGCTCCACCACAAGCACCCACCACCCTGCTCCGCATCAAGCGTCTCCCCGCCCTGCTCCGTCACCAGCGGCCCCGGGCCCTGGCTCCCCCACCAGCGGCCCGCGCCCTGGCTCCGTCACCAGCGCCGGCACCGCCCTGCTCTGTCACAAGAGCCCCCACCCCCGCTCCATCACAACACCCTGCTCCACCATAAGCACCCACCGCCCTGCTCCGTCACAAGCGTCCCTCCCGCCCTGCTCCGTCAAGCGTCCCTCCTGCCCTGCTCCGTCACAAGAGTCCCTCCCGCCCTGCTCCGTCACAAGAGTCCCTCCTGCCCTGCTCCGTCACAAGCGTCCCTCCCGCCCTGCTCCGTCACAAGCGTCCCTCCCGCCCTGCTCCGTCACAAGCGTCCCTCCCGCCCTGCTCCGTCACAAGCGTCCATCCCGCCCTGCTCCGTCACAAGCGTCCATCCCGCCCTGCTCCGTCACAAGCGTCCATCCCGCCCCTGCTCCGTCACAAGCGTCCATCCCGCCCTGCTCCGTCACAAGCGTCCATCCCGCCCTGCTCCGTCACAAGCGTCCATCCCGCCCTGCTCCGTCACAAGCGTCCATCCCGCCCTGCTCCGTCACAAGCGTCCATCCCGCCCTGCTCCGTCACAAGCGTCCATCCCGCCCTGCTCCGTCACAAGCGTCCATCCCGCCCTGCTCCGTCACAAGCGTCCATCCCGCCCTGCTCCGTCACAAGCGTCCATCCCGCCCTGCTCCGTCACAAGCGTCCATCCCGCCATGCTCCGTCCCAAGCGTCCCTCCCGCCCTGCTCCGTCACAAGCGTCCCTCCCGCCCTGCTCCGTCACAAGTGTCCCCACCCTGCCCCGTCACAAGCGCCCCCACCGTGCACCGTCACAAGTGCCCCCCCGCCCTGCTCCGTCACAAGCGCCCCCCTGCCCTGCTCCGTCACAAGCGCCCCCCTGCCCTGCTCCGTCACAAGCGCCCCCCTGCCCTGCTCCGACACAAGAGCCCCACCCCGCTTCATCACAACACCCTGCTCCACCACAAGCACCCACCACTGTGCTCCATCACAAGCGTCTCTCCCGCCCTGCTCCACCACAAGCACCCACCACCCTGCTCCACCACAAGCACCCACCACCCTGCTCCGCCACAAGCGTCTCCCCGCCCTGCTCCGTCACAAGCGTCGCCCCGCGCCCTGGCTCCGTCACAAGCGTCGCCCCGCGCCCTGGCTCCGTCACAAGCGTCGCCCCGCGCCCTGGCTCCGTCACAAGCGTCGCCCCGCGCCCTGGCTCCGTCACAAGCGTCGCCCCGCGCCCTGGCTCCGTCACAAGCGTCGCCCCGCGCCCTGGCTCCGTCACAAGCGTCGCCCCGCGCCCTGGCTCCGTCACAAGCGTCGCCCCGCGCCCTGGCTCCGTCACCAGCGCCCCGCGCCCTGGCTCCGTCACCAGCGCCGGCCCCGCCATGCTCCGTCACAAGAGCCCCCACCCCCGCTCCATCACAACACCCTGCTCCACCACAAGCACCCACCGCCCTGCTCCGTCACAAGCGTCCCTCCCGCCCTGCTCCGTCACAAGCGTCCCTCCCGCCCTGCTCCGTCACAAGAGTCCCTCCCGCCCTGCTCCGTCACAAGCGCCCCCCTGCCCTGCTCCGTCACAAGCGCCCCCCTGCCCTGCTCCGTCACAAGAGCCGCCCTGCCCTGCTCCGTCACAAGTGCCCCACCCCGCTTCATCACAACACCCTGCTCCACCAGAAGCACCCACCACCCTGCTCCATCACAAGCGTCTCTCCTGCCCTGCTCCACCACAAGCACCCACCACCCTGCTCCACCACAAGCGTCGCCCCGCCCTGCTCCGTCACAAGCGTCGCCCCGCGCCCTGGCTCCGTCACAAGCGTCGCCCCGCGCCCTGGCTCCGTCACAAGCGTCGCCCCGCGCCCTGGCTCCGTCACAAGCGTCGCCCCGCGCCCTGGCTCCGTCACAAGCGTCGCCCCGCGCCCTGGCTCCGTCACAAGCGTCGCCCGCGCCCTGGCTCCGTCACAAGCGTCGCCCCGCGCCCTGGCTCCGTCACAAGCGTGCCGCCCGCGCCCTGGCTCCGTCACAAGCGCCGCCCCGCGCCCTGGCTCCGTCACAAGCGCCGCCCGCGCCCTGGCTCCGTCACAAGCGCCGCCCCGCGCCCTGGCTCCGTCACAAGCGTCGCCCCGCGCCCTGGCTCCGTCACAAGCGTCGCCCCGCGCCCTGGCTCCGTCACCAGCGTCGCCCCGCGCCCTGGCTCCGTCACCAGCGGCCCCGCGCCCTGGCTCCGTCACCAGCGGCCCCGCGCCCTGGCTCCGTCACCAGCGGCCCCGCGCCCTGGCTCCGTCACCAGCGGCCCCGCGCCCTGGCTCCGTCACCAGCGCCGGCCCCGCCCTGCTCCGTCACAAGAGCCCCCACCCCCGCTCCATCACAACACCCTGCTCCACCACAAGCACCCACCGCCCTGCTCCGTCACAAGCGTCCCTCCCGCCCTGCTCCGTCACAAGAGTCCCTCCCGCCCTGCTCCGTCACAAGAGTCCCTCCCGCCCTGCTCCGTCACAAGAGTCCCTCCCGCCCTGCTCCGTCACAAGCGTCCATCCCGCCCTGCTCCGTCACAAGCGTCCATCCCGCCCTGCTCCGTCACAACCGTCCATCCCGCCTCTGCTCCGTCACAAGCGTCCATCCCGCCCTGCTCCGTCACAAGCGTCCATCCCGCCCTGCTCCGTCACAAGCGTCCATCCCGCCCTGCTCCGTCCCAAGCATCCATCCCGCCCTGCTCCGTCCCAAGCATCCATCCCGCCCTGCTCCGTCCCAAGCATCCCTCCCGCACAAGTGTCCCCACCCCGCCCCGTCACAAGCACCCCCTGCTGTGCACCGTAACAAGCATCCCCCACCATGCGCCGCCCTGCCCTGCTCCGTCACAAGCGCCCCACCCCGCTTCATCACAACACCCTGCTCCACCACAAGCACCCACCCCCCTGCTCTGTCACAAGCGTCCCTTCCGCCCTGCTCCGTCACAAGCGCCCCTCCCGCTCTGCTGTCACAAGCATCGCCCCCACCCTGCCCCGTTACAAGCACACCCCGCCGTGCACCGTAAGAAGCGTCCCCCGCCGTGCACCGTAAGAAGCATCCCCCGCCGTGCACCGTCACAAGCATCCCCCGCCGTGCACCGTCAAAAGCATCCCCCGCCGTGCACCGTCACAAGCATCCCCCGCCGTGCACCGTCACAAGCATCCCCCGCCGTGCACCGTCACAAGCATCCCCCGCCGTGCACCGTCACAAGCATCCCCGCCGTGCACCGTCACAAGCATCCCCCGCCGTGCACCGTCACAAGCATCCCCCGCCGTGCACCGTCACAAGCATCCCCCGCCGTGCACCGTCACAAGTGCCTCCCCGCCCTGCTCCGTCACAAGCGCCTCCCCGCCCTGCTCCGTCACAAGCGCCCCCTGCCCTGCTCCGTCACAAGAGCCCCCCTGCCCTGCTCCGTCACAAGAGCCCCCTGCCCTGCTCCGTCACAAGAGCCCCCTGCCCTGCTCTGTCACAAGAGCCCCCCGCCCTGCTCCGTCACAAGTGCGAACAATTGCCCGAGGGCATCAAGGTGGTGGGGGCCGTCGGGAAGATTAAGCGAGCTATTGCCCAGAGTCACATGGTGCTGAGCTGACCTGTCACCAGTGTCAAGAATCGAACCGTGAGCCCCAGTGCTCCGGAGTCAGACGCCCTGGCCACAGCACCACACCTCTTCCACTTGTTCTTGTCAAAGAAGCATATCAAGATAAATTGTGAGTTTCAACTGTTAAATTTAACAGAGTTTGCAGTCACAAGGGAAGTTAAATTTATTTGCATTGGGAAAAGAAGTAGATCTGAAATATCAGCAATGATCATTTCTGGACTGTCACACGGCAGGTGAATGTATTTGCGCGTATTTGAATAGTTCAGGAGGAAGAGGTTTAGGCTGCAGGGGGTGGCATGGTAATTAAGATGTATTATTGATTATAAAGTACCGGAGACGTCACCGTCATAGGCTCAAAAGATCAAGGGTGCACTCTCACAATACACAAAGGTGGCAACCTAGTAGAAAGCCTGTAAATCAGGGTGGAGTGGAGGCATGAGAACACAATCACAGTGCAGGGCGAATCTGGGTATAGCCAAGAAAAGAAAATCCAAATTAGCAAAAAGCCATTACACCACGATATCAAGAGTAGAAAGACAGCGGCTAATCAAAGTAGAACAAGCATTGGCATAGCCAATAGGTCTCGCCTTTGGGACCTTATAAGTGTTTAGCCATGCAACAGTTGCGTAACTAAATACTTATAAGGTCCCAAAAGCGAGACCTATTGGCTACACCATTATAATCGCGGCACCCGCGTTTTACTTTTAACATTAAAAGTAAAGCGCTTTAACATTAAAAGTAAAGCGCGGGTGCCGCGATTATAGCAAAAGTAAAGAAATAGAAAAATAATCTATTTCTTTACTTTTGCTATAATCATGCACCCGCGCTTTACTTTTAATGTTAAAAGTAAAGCGCCGGTGCCGTGATTGTAGCAAAAGTAAAGAAATAGAAAAATAATCTATTTCTTTACTAAAGTGATCGCGATGCACTTAATGACCCGTGACGCGCGTGCACGCTCACGTGAACGCAAGCTGGTCGCCAGTGCTGTTTGCACTTCCAAAACCCGCTTACTAAAACTCTCGCCAGAGCAGCGCATGCGCTGGCTCAGGCGAGACCTAAAAACCACATAAGGCTGCAAACAGTAGGTCAAAGGTCACTTCAATCCATGTTAATGCCTACAAGAGGAAGTCCCATCTCAAAGAGTTTTGCGACTCAATTTCATCTACCGCCAGTGCCTAATATGAGCTGGTCGTTTCCGGTGCCCAGCACCGGCACTTAATTGTCGGCACTAGTGACAGTCCACCACATAGTGGCGCTCTCGGTTTAATTTTGAAAGGAGCACAACAACTGTGTTTATTAAGTCAATTCTCATTGAAAATTAATAATACCAGCCTCTCACGCCATTATTATAGCTTTGTGTGGCCTGAAATAGTCTGAATTATCACACTTGTAAATGTGCAATGGTTAGGTGTTAGGTTGATAGTGTCATTGGCAGCACTGGCATGGGCGGTGCAGGAAGCAGTGGCCTGACAAGGACCCCGACACATTTATTTTTAACAAATTAAGCACTGCCTACCACCCGCCAAATTATAAGGCAGGATTCATTAATAACTGCTTTGGCAAAATAATAAGTGTCTTCTGATCAAAAACTTTTTTTCCTGAGACATTCGGGTGCTCAGAAAGACCTTACCACCTAAAACTCACACCCTTTCCTAAACAATCATGAGCTCGCACAATTTGTTGGGAATCTCAGACATACCAAAGATGGTGCTTTTGATCTATTCATCCGAAACCAGACTCTCTTGACAAATTTCTAAAGAATACTCAAATAAGGTTGTGATCCCAATTACTATTGGAATGTTAAACTCCTCTCCTAATCACTGAGATATAAGACCATATCCAGGATCTAAATTATGATAACCTGCAGGAGGTGACTGAACTGTAACGTGATAACACTTGTCCTAAAACAAAGGTGAAGATGTACTTTCTGAGCAAAAATGTCCTTACTCCTTACAGTATGTTTCTCAATAAGGTAGCTCGCCCCGTTAAATTGAAAAAATATCTGCAATCTCAGACTATGCTAATCTTATTGCTGAGTGGAGAACTCTTTGGGGCAATGAAATAATATGGAGAAAACTCCTCTTGGTCTTGAACATGTAAAGGAACTGCAGCCAAGAAACCACTTCTATTGCCTCAACCCAAGCAATACTCGGCTGACAGTGTTGTGGGCTGGAATTGAATGGTAGATTGCTAGGCGCTCCTATGCAGGGTTCCATGATTGGCAGTTGTTGCGGGGACTTTGATGTTGGCTGAGGGCACTGTGTGGGGTCTTTGATTGTCCTCAATAAAAATAGTTCCTCAAATTCAAAATCTTCATCTCATTGTGGTAACAGACTTCACATAACTTGCCGACGAGGGATGGGCAGCACACTTCTGGACCCACTGATAGTCTAAACGGCGGATTAAGAGTTGGAACTATTTATGATTAACATTTTATGGATTTTTCGGACGGTACTATGCCGCATTAGGGAATTTGGACAGCAGGTAGTCGCATTTCTTCATTTTGGAGGGGCTAAAGCTTAAAGACTCATTGTAATTTAAACTCTCTGGCCGCCCCACATGTTCTACGCTTGGAATTCCGTCTATTCTCTTCATATATTTCATCCTTGTCAGCGGTCCTGAGGTGGGGGAATTCCCTCTTCTGGGGGGATGAGGGCACCCTTAGGGCTGCTTTGAGAATGGACATTTTTGACAAATTAAAGGATCAATCTGCTTTCTTTAGATCATTTGCTTACGCAAATGATTTATTTGGGCTCAGTTTAAATAGTGATTCACCTATGCCAAAGCCTGCACTGAAGTTATTTTTAAAGAAGTCCGCAAGCTCGATTAGCATGGCAAGAGACACAGTTTTAAGTCAATCTAAATCCCGCAATGAGGTGGTCTGGGGGAGTGCTGTGGGGAATAGACCTCAGCCCTATCTAACATGGAATCTTCCACATGGGATTAGAAGGTTGATACTACTTTTGAGAACCAACCTGTTGCCTTTGAGAGAAGTTACTGGTATATGGGAAAAAATACCAAGAGAGGAGAGAATTTGTGAATTGTGTTTTTACAAATTCAGGATCTTAATCACGTGCTATTTGTGTGCCCAGAATTACAAAGGGCCAGGCGTATGTTTTTAAGATCATCATTTATTAAATTTAACATTCATTCTGCTCAGGAGGCCCGAACTTTTGTCTTGTCCCCACCAAATGAAATGGTTTGCCATAGGATATTTCAATTTTTTAAAAACATTTCTGGCTATTTATTAGGAAAATTTTAAAAAGTTTAGTTTATGTGTTGTAACGTCTGATGGTTGGACATTGTAGAATTTTGCACTATATACAAAGTATGTCTTTCCCTCTTTCCTCCTTTTAATCTACTGGTGTAATTTTTAAAAAAAAGAAACATTTTTTGTATTGTATTTAAAGTATGTCTTTTCTATTGTACTGGTGTATTTTTGTGGACCGCCGTTGGAGTTCCATAACAAATAAAAAATTGAATTGAATTAAAGACTCATGCCATTGTCTCGAGCACAGCAGTGCGTCCTCGAGTCTTCTCAGCTGAGAACCTCAGGCGCCCAGGCCCGAGCTGTCCAGCGCATCCTCTGCACAAAGTGAACCCTCTAAGCTGCGGTAATCGTTGCTTACCTGATGGGCAGCAGCAGTTGGTTGATAACACTCCTCTGGGTTAGGAGTGTGGCGGGGATTACCTTCCCTTATACGCTTACCTAACAGCTGAGAGTGTATAGAGTGCGCCTATATATCCATTTACTGGCCCGTATAAGTGTATAGATGACACCATCTGTTCAAGCAAGTTCCTTATGCTGAAATTGAATGTACATCGTCCTACTGCCTTGCTTTGCTAGAATATTTTGGATTGGTCAGACAGTGTTAAAAGCTCCTCAGTATTGGTTGAAGTGAACGGTGTACCAATTGGATGAATTGTCATCCTGCCTTACTAGACTGAGATTGACCAGGCCTGGTTAATTTCCATTTGATGTTCACTGTCTTCTGAATGGAGAGAGAGTTTGTTTGGTGGTTGTGTCAGTCTGCAACAAATGTTTTACGAAGCACAACATTCTGCATTTCACTTGGTCACTTCTACATGAACACTGCCTGATATTCCTGTGAATATACAGTTCTTGGAAATTGAGAGTCCCTCTGCGTGTACACCTTTGTGATAAAACAAGCAAGCTGCATATTTGCCAGTTTAGTTTCTTCCGGAGCCAGGCATTCCCAGACTCAAATGGAGTCAGTGGTTCATCACGTTTTAAAGTTTTTTTACTGGCTATCGATGGCTTTGTTCTTCCTGCAATAAGGAACGCAGCCTTTCTTTACAACTGCTTCGGTTCAGAAAGACAAAGGACTTTGGATTATCAGCCTCAATTTTTGCCTGCTGCATCTACTGAATGGGATGAGTTTACAGAAGCAGTGAAAAGATTAAAGAACAATTTCAAAGAGGACATTAGCAGAATAGTGCAGCGCTATAGACATTTCACACTTAAACAGCATCAGCGGGAGTCTATCCATTCATTTTTTGCAGAACTAATAGTGTTAGCTTCAACTTGTGAATTTGAAGTACCTTTAGACAAATATCTAAAAGATCAATTACTAGTGAAATGTTATGATTATCGCTTTCAGGAAAGAATCCTCTGTTGCAGGTATCAGTCTCTTGAGAAGGCACCAGAGAGTACCAGGGGAATTGAGGGGTCAGTTATGGCATCTAGAGAATTGGGAAGAGCTAAACAAAATGTGTCCGAAGTGGTGGGTGCGATACATTCAGCACCCAAACATTCATCCAGCATTGATGCAAAAAGACAGAAAAAATTATAATGCGAAAGAATGTTTTAGGTGTAGATCAATAAGCCATGTAGTGAGTTACAAGAATTGTCCTGCTATGGGGAAAACGTGATTGAAGTGCAAAAAAATCAGATCACTTTGACAGAGTTTGCAGAAATGCTCAGAAATAGTATATGTTAGGGAACATGCAGATCCGGTTATGTCAAGCTGTCCGGATAATGTGAGTTCAGAGTCATCTTTTTCATCAAATGATATCCACAGTAAGTGATCATGAGAGAAGAGGTGACTCAAAATATGAGTTACTAATTGGGAGTGTGTCGCTAGTTTTAACAGTGGATTCTGGTTCATCATCAGCAGGGGTGTGGAATTTAATAAAATATCTACTTGTCCATGGGGCAGGTTGCTTCATAAATCTACTTGTCCTGTAACAAAATCCACTTGTCCCTTTTGTGCCATGTAATGCGGCGACAAATTATGGCAGCAATCTCATTATATAAGAGCTCTGAAATAGCCTCTCTGATTATGCCAGGGCTCCTTCCATAGTAGGGTTTGAATACTAGCAATTCCCTTATGTTGCCACGTTTCCGCAGATCTAGATACTGGGGTTGAAGGTAATGGTAAGCAACAGTTTCAGGGTTGGAATGCCCTTTTGAGTCTGTGCAAACCTACTAACTTGCATGTATTAAGGGTTTTCACCAACTCTTCCCCAATCTTTTACCACACTGGGAAAGGCTGAACATTTACTCCTGAAAATGGCAGATAAAACTTCTTCCAGGGTTGGGAAAAAAGTGGTTGGAGTGAATGTGAACTTGCAAATGCTCAGATTTTCGCATGAGCAAATCTACACCTGCGTATTTGCTCTTGCTAAAACGCAGTTCACAATATTTTCTAGGAGTACTATTTCTTGGCCTACTTCAGTAAAATCATGAAAGCCGTATATCTGCACTTAATGCAAGGACATGGGTGCACTTTTGAGACTATTTAATAATCGGGCCCCTAATTAGGTCTGGCGTTAACCATTTATTTTATTTATTTATATCATTTATAGAGCGCCTGAATCACCCCAACCGCGGTATCTCCGCGCTGTGACGGCCATTGACAACCAGTACGGGAAAGATCAGAACAGTGAGGTTTTTAACAGCTTTCTGAAGGAAAGGTAGTTGGTACAGAGACGTAGGTGGATGGGCAGCTGGTTCCAATATAATGGGGCCAAATAGGAGAAGGATTTCCCCCCCAACCGAGCCTGTTTTATGCGAGGTATGAGAAGGAGATCTTTGGACCCTGAGCGGAGGGTCCTGGAGGGGGTGTATCGGACCAGCTTGTCTGTCATGTACCTTGGGACCAAGTTGTTTAGGGCTTTGTAGACCATACAGCAAATTTTAAATTTAATCCTTTTGCGAATGGGTAGCCAATGCAGCTTACGGAGTAGGGGGAGTGAAACTGTTCTTGGGGGGGCGTTGGTCACTAATCGGGCTGCCGTGTTCTGGACTACTTGCAGTCTGTTTAAGGAAGATTCCTTGGCTGAGATCAACAGAGCATTGCAGTAGTTCAGACGGCTTAAGACCAATGCTTGTATCAGGGTTTTCCGTGTGGATAACGTGAGTAGGGGGAAGACTCTGCGAAGAAGGCTTAGTGTAAAGAAACAGGCCCTAGTGGTTGAGGTAGCATGCTCCTCCAAGCTTAACTTCTGGTCAATTTGGACCCCTAGGTTTTTTACCACTTGTTTTGGGGACGGGGACGGGCCCAGTTCTCCTGGCCACCAGTTGGGCGACCACCTTGTTACTGCTTCTTTGAATAACATGATTTCAGTTTTCTCAGCATTCAACTGAAGGAAGTTGTTACTCATCCAATCAGTGATGGTTTTCATGCCCTCCGAGAAGATAGTCGGAATGCTGGTGTTATTCTTGTCAAAAGAGAGAAGCAGTTGTGTGTCGTCGGCATAGGAAATTGGTATGAACCCTGCGTTTCTCAATAGGTTCGCAAGCGGTGTAACATAAATGTTAAATAGGGTAGGGCTCAAACATGAGCCCTGAGGTACTCCCTTAGTAACATTGGTGGTCTGTGATCTAAAAGGGCCGAGGTTGATGGTTTGAGTTCTCTCAGCCAAAAAGTTAGTCATCCATTTTAGTGCATTCCCCTGGATACCTATATCTCTGAGTCTCCCCAGCAAGATCTGGTGGGAGATAGTATCGAATGCTGCAGACAAGTCAAGCAGTATAAGAAGCACTGCCTGACCATTGTCTGCTAGCATTCGGATGTTGTCTGTGACTGTCACCAATGCCGACTCCGTGCTGTGTCTAGGTCGGAATCCTGATTGTGAGGTGTCGAGACAGTTGGAGGATTCTATGAATCCGGACAGGTGTTTATTAATGTGCTTCTCTAGTAGTTTACTTAGCAGGGGGAGTAATGAGATGCGACATCATCTGGGGGAAGTTTGGCATTTTTCCTGATGGGCAAAATCTGAGCTGCTTTCCATTCCTTGGGGAGCCTGCCTTCCTTTAAGGAGCTATTTAAGATGGAACAAATGGGGGCAGCGAGCTGATTGGCGAGCGAGCCAGTGGTCTTGGCTGGGATCAGGTCTAAAGGGGAGCCAGATTTAGTCATTTTTAGTAAAGATTCAGTTTCCTCAGTGGAGAGCATAGGAAATTCCTCTAGTTTATGCGTGCTAGGCGTGATAAGGGGGGGTTCGGATATGCAGCTTGATCGGGAGCCATTAGCCGCCGTGATCTTGTTGTGGATGTTATCTATTTTTAATGTGCGATATCCTGCAATATTGTCACATAGAGTCTGAGATGGCTCCTCTTCCGTGTTACACGCTTTAGGATTGGTGAATGATTTGAGGACCTGAAGTAGTGCTTTGGGAGAGTTATCTGCCTGAACAAGTAGATTTGCAATATGCATTTTTCGGGCGGTTTTCAGGATGCTATGGTATTTGGTCAGAGCAGATTTGAATCTGTCTTTGTCGTAGGGATCGTGTGTGCGTCGCCAATGTCGTTCTAGTTTCTTGCATTGGCTTTTTTCAGTCCGGAGATTAGTGGTGTACCAAGGTGTCTGAGGGAGTTTAGAGACCGCAGGGGATGTTTTCAGGGGTACCAGTGTGTCTATTGTGGACTTCATGCTTGCCTGAAAGGCTGTAAGACGTTTTTCTACATTGTCAGTGTCGGAATACTGTGGTGGGACAAAGGTGTCTTGGAAGAGAGTGGGCGTCAGTTTATGCCACTGTCTATAACTCCTAATGGTGTGTGTTAAGGGCATTATGCTCTTTAGGTCCCATAATACAGAATTCGATTTTAGAGTGGTCTGACCATATGAGAGGGCAAGTTGTTCCGCAAACAATATTGGACGAGTTTGAGAGGATTAAATCTAGCGTGTGCCCTGCTACATGAGAAGGTTCATTGTTGATTTTGGTCAACTCAAGTGTAGATAGCTCTGTCAGAAGGGAGGAGGCGTCAAGATCGCTAGGGTTTTCGCTATGTACATTCAGATCTCTGAGAAGCAGAACATTTTTAGATGAGATGACATAAGGGGAGATCAAGTCCATGAGTAGGGCGACGGAATCGAAGAGTGGTCCCGGGGGACGATATACTAGGGCTCCTTTCCAGCTAAGTTGTGCATGTAGATCAATTCTGAACACAAGAATTTCTATGTTGTCATTGCTTAATTGATCTAACACTGTGACTTTCATGGGATCTTTGTAAATAATAGTTACCCCTCCCCCCGTCCTTAGTGGTCTATCCAGTTTTTGAATGTGATAGCCATCGGGTAGTGCTAGTGCAATTGCTGGATTGGAAGATGGCTTAGTCCAAGTTTCCGTCAAGAACCCGATGTGGGGAAGGGAAGAGGAAAGCATGTCCCTATATTAATGGCGTGTTTGGGGAGCGATCTAACATTTGCTAAAAAAACAGTCCCAACTTGCAGTTTTATCAGTGGTATGTGAAGGACATAATTGTTTATTGGGGCAGTGTGAGTCGCTAGTTTTTGAGTCGGCTATTATATCGTTGATCCTGGGTTGTGTGGGTAGCATACTCTGATAGCCACAGGTTCTGCAAGCGAAAGGGCCTTCTACTTCTATTGGGAGGGTGCATAAATTGGTTTCTTGCATACCGAGCCAGCATTGTTTGTCTCTAATTCTTAATATGTCCTGGCTGGTATAGCTAAGGCGGGTTACTGGACTGTTTACCTGATCCCTGACGGAACCGGCAGGGGTTCTGGCTCCTGGCGACGTCCAGGCGCGGACGGGCGCAGACGGGCTTGCCTTAGGCGCGCCCGCTGCGCGCCCGCTGCGCGCGTCTGCTGTGCGTTGGTCCAGCCATCTAACTTTATAGTACCAGGCAGCTGAACTGCTGATCTGGGATTGAGGATCCGCACGTCACTTCCGGGTGGTGTTGGCTCCCTCCACTCAAACCGAACGATCCGCGGTGGAACGAGAAGGCACCCCACAGAGTGACTGGTAAGCGAAGGTAATAGTGCAAAGTGAAGAAGACTTTAAAATGTGTCTTAGTAAGAACAATTGTAAATTTTAAAACGAGTGATTACTTTTTTTTTTTAAACGAGTGATTTCTTAAAATGGTGGACTTCTAAAGGCGAGCTAGCGGATAAGCACGTATTCAAAGGATGCTAAGGAGCCCTTACCCAGGCGCTCCCGGTGCTGCAGTACCGAGCGTACTGTATCTGTCACCTATTTGGTTGCCTCAAGCGCGTCCGCTGCGCGTCGGTCCAGCCATCTAACTTTATAGTACCAGGCAGCTGAACTGCTGATCTGGGATTGAGGATCCGCACGTCACTTCCGGGTGGTGTCGGCTCCCTCCACTCAAACCGAACGATCCGCGGTGGAACGGGAGGCACCCCACAGAGTGACTGGTAAGCGAAGGCAATAGTGCAAAGTGAAGAAGACTTTAAAATGTGGCTTAGTAAGAACAATTGTAAATTTTAAAACGAGTGATTACTTTTTAAAAAAAACAAAAAACGAGTGATTTCTTAAAATGGTGGACTTCTAAAGGCGAGCTAGCGCATAAGCACGTATTCAAAGGATGCTAAGGAGCCCTTACCCAGGCGCTCCCGGTGCTGCAGTACCGAGCGTACTGTATCTGTCACCTATTTGGTTGCCTCAAGCGCGTCCGCTTGTGGCATGACCTTTTGTGTTTATTAAAATTCTGTCTCTCTCTATCAGCTAGCATCACTGTGAGTGACAGCATTCTGTTCTTTCACAAGCAGCGTATCGACACAGTCGTTTTGTTCAGTGCCAGGAAATACTGTGGCAATGTGTGCTTTTTGAGACCAAAATAATTTTTGCTTTTGCCAAGGTTTGTTATAATGGTGAGGGCCCGGCAGCTCCCACACCAATAAGGTTTTACAAAAACCATGCCAAAACAAGTCACACACTGACAAAACCAAAAGGCTGACCAACAATTTCAGAACTACTGCCTTTACCAATGCTTGTTGATTTTTATGTTTCCCATAATCTTATTAAAACTGGTTACACTGATTTTCCATTGTGAATATTTTTGGGAAATACTAGCATACATCAACACATTTTCCTAAAGGATGCTGCGAAGAAATGGTACCTAAAGTTTTACAGTAGTTTAGCAAAATGTTTTTGCCTTTTTTGTGAACATTTTATTTTGAAAGCAAAGAATCATCAATCTTGCTTTCGAGCTTGTGCAAATATTTGCATCTAATCAGAGAGCATTCTGGGAGCATTATACATAGCCTCATATTGCTAAACATTGAAAACGTGTGCACACATTTTTATAATGGAACCACTGTCAGTAGTGCAGTACGAGCATACAACATTTACTCAGAGCGCTCACCCTAATAATAAAGGCTTTGCATTAATGAACCATAAATACAAGTTTGAACAGCATTAACACATGGACACAAATATTACCTTAACTGCAGACAGTACCCTTCCCTGATCCATAATGTGATACTGTAAACTGGCAGCCAAAGGGTTTGTGCTGCAGGGGGTGGGCCTACTTGTCCCAAGGACAAAATACACATGAAAACTTGTTGCCCTTGACCCCAAACAATATGTCCCGGGCGTCGGGCTATAGGAATTCCACATCCCTGCATCAGAGAAGTTATTGGAGCACGAATGGGAACTTGATAGGTTGTCCACATCAGTCATTTGTACATGCTTTCACAATATAAGAAGGGCAACCTAATTTCCCTGCTCACACTGAAGAATTTTGAGAAGGAGGATAAATCAAATTGCCCTGATGTAGTCCATATAAGGGATGAAACGCTTTGGCTGGGTTGGTTTTAAGTGTGATGGAATTGGATACTTAATAAAAAGAACTTTATGGAAAAAGACTCCAAAGTCTGGAAATTAATTGAAAAACAAGATATGGAAAGTAATTGAAAACAAAAGAGTTATTACAGATATATGCAATTCGAATTGGAAAGTTCAATGCGAACAAGGAAATTAGGTTGCTCTCCTAATATTGTGAAAGCATTTACCAAGGATTGAGTTTTGTGGGCAGTAAGAAATCCTAGTAGTGGGTATAAGGGAACCATAAGATTGTTGGACAGCCAGCAGAAACACCACTGTTGGCTGTCTTTTTGAAATAGACATTTGTAAAGTTGCATTTGGGGGACAGGAAACAGACATTATGGAAGACATCAGGAACAAGGACAGACTGATTCATACTAAGGTATACGTAGGAAAGGAGGAGTATTGGACGGCATGATCAAGGAACATTTGGGATGGTATTGACACCTGGCATGGGGCATTCCATCTTTTAGTGGATCAGACAGATTTGCATGAATCATCACTTGGGAAGGTGTGGAGTAAATACAAAGCATTGTTTGAGGATAAACCTGGCTGGGTCAAAGGGTTTGAGCATAGGATCATTCTGATACCGGCTGCAGTTTCTGGAGTTCCAGTAGCACACAAATTTAAGGAGTGTGCCTTTAACTATAAGAGGAAAATTGAAGGAACATTTGAAGAACTTGTGTAAGGACAGAGTAATAGAGCCAATAGGCTTGTCGCCGTGGATTTCTCCCATAGTGGCAGCCATCAAGAAGTCTGGTCAGCTTAGGCTCTGTGTTGATCTTAGTTCACTAATTAGGCACATCTTGGTGGATTGTTTTCCTCTTCCCGAAATACAGGAAATGTCGGCACAGCAGGGGGAGCCAAGATCTTAACTACACTTGATCAGAAAGCAGCATACCATCAGGTGGAACTTTTCTCCGGACTCATGTTCCCTCACAGCTTTCAATACTCCATTTGGCACACTCAAGATACCTGCACATGCCTTTTGGAGTGGACTCAGTTTTTCAAATTTTTGGGGAGCAGGAGGAGTTGGACGGTGTTCTAGCTTATCAGGATGTTATTCTGATTTTCTGACACTGTTCAGTCACACTCACAGCTGTTGAGTACAGTGCCATGTACATTATTCAACCCAGAATACATCTATAGGTGCCCTTTTGATATCCTAAATAGAAGCAACATTCTCAAGCTCATTCTCACTCTGGCTGGGATGGGGAGGTGTCCTCACAAGATATAGTGTCAATAGAATTCATTGATTACGGAAAAAAATCAACTGAGATGGCTGAGAAGATTCTGGTTGAGGCCGAGACCTTCAAATTTTGAGGGATTACTATTACACCTTTCATGTGAACAGGATACCCTCATGTCCTGGAGTCACAGAATAAGGATGGTTCAATACTGGCTTGTTAGAAATGGGATTTCTGGTTGGCTAAGGCTTGCGCCAAAGCCAGGCAGAGACCACCACTCTAGTCAGGGCGAGGGAGTTACACGCCGACGATAACCCCTGCTCACCCCCTTGGTAGCTTGGCACGAGCAGTCAGGCTTATCCCGGAGGCAATGTGTAAAGCGTCTGCGCAGCACACTCACACAGCAGCAACACACTAGGCACACCACAAAAGGAACTCCACACAAGGTTATATAAAAATAGCCTTTGTATTATCATAAATACCTTAGAAACATAATCACATAATATACAGTGCGCCTACTGGCACTAGGCAATATTCACAGGGGAATTATATACAGGACCAGGCCAATCGGGCCACGGTCAGAACCATCAGATCAGGTAAGTAAATGCAAATAATAAATGTAGCGCACAACCAGTAATTACTGGTACAGGTAGGAACTTAGCACGAGATCCTGTAACCTACAAGATGGGACACCTACATCACATTAGGCATAAATCACATGAGGCAATAGGCCTCGTAAGCATAAACACAGGGTTCCCCAATCGGGGGCACAACGCACTGACACTGGCCCCAGGCCCACTGGCCTCTCACCGGGGCTCAAATGCCCTATGTCCCAAGAGTCAGGGCGCTGCCTAGGCAGCAGGAGTCAAGGGTGCACAATTGCGCAAGCCTAAACGTGGCAGCTGCCCACTACTTGCTGGGCAGCTGTGAAACTGAGCACGGGCACCAGCGTGCCCCCTGAGCCCCTCTCTGGGACTCGCAATTTAAACTGAACCTGTCCCCCAAGGTTGCAGCTGCCTGCGCTCTCGCAGGACAGCTGGCAAAAATGCGCAGACAAAGTCCGGCACTCCTCGTGCCTCTCGGGCCCCCCACTGGGGGTCTCTAAATGATTGTGCGCAACGTTGCAGCTGCCCACTGTCAGGGGGGGCAGCTGGGGGAAATGCCTTGGTACTACTGTACCCTCTGAGCCCCCACTGGGACTCTAATCATCCCAATTGCCCCAAACGCTGCAGCTGCCCGTGAACGCTGTGCAGCTGTGGCGAAATTGTACCGGCACTCTGGGGCCCCGCTCTGGGGCTCTCTAGACACAATTGCCCCCAACGTTGGAGCGGCCCGCTCTCCTGCGGGCCCGCTCGGTAAATGGGCACTCTCAAGCGGGAGCCCGGGGCTCTCCTCAGGCCACGGGAGCCCCGGCCACGTTACTACTGCAGGGGGAGGCACCGGCAAGGCGCCTTCACACACACCCCTCCACCGGACTCCCGACTCTGCCCCACTCACCGGGCTAGACTGCGGAGGCTCTCCGGACTTCTCTGTTGAGCTTCTCGGCTCCGGCGGCAGCACGTCTTCCTCTGCGGCGGGGGCAGGCACCGACCATGTGCCTCGGGCCCCTCCGCCTCTATTGGCAGATGACTGCAGCACTCGCGGGGCTCTCCTCAGTCACATGGGAGCCCCGCCTCGACTTCGCCTCGCTTCACCCGGTCCCCCTTCTCGGGACCGGGACTTCGGTAGGGAGCCTGCGAGGCTCCGGACTGCTTCCTTCTTGGGTTACGTGGCCCCGCCCACAACCAGGCAAGGCCGCCTGGCTTCCGGGTCGCGTCTGCAGCGGCCCGGCAACGTTTCTCCACGGGAATCGGGCTGGCGGCGGTGATCCCTCTTTTGATCTCGGCAATGCGGGGTGGGCTCCCGCCTACCAAATAAATTCAAAGGCGGCCAGAACGCGGAGTGGGCTCCCGCTAAAGGGCACAACTGCGGGGTGGGCTCCCGCAACATAAAGGGCAGTGTGGGGGAATCCCACACGTTGCAGCTTCGCGCTGCCGGCCACCAGCACTCTTGGGCTGGCAATACAAAGATAGCGCTCACGAGGCGCTGAGTCCAGAGGTCCAGGGGCAAAGGCTGGGCCCAGGCAGGCCAGCACACAGGGCCCTCCAGCAGGGAGGCAGTCCCTCGTGGCGGTTCCTCCTGGAACCCAGCAACAAGCCCCCAGTCACAAGAACAGCAGAACTGAACAATCATGGGGTCACAGCCCCTTCATTTATAGGACCTTTTCCTCTGTGACACAGCACAGGGCTGGGGATACCAGTTAGAACTGGTTTGGGGGAGCTTTGGAGCACTTTGTTTTGCTCAGCTCCTCTCTCCTTTCACAGGACAGGCTAGGGACATCAGACGCACCACAGGGGGTGGAGCCAGCATTGTGGAGGGAAGGCACAGCCCTATTCAGGTCCCAGGTGCAACTCCTCCCTCCCATCTAGATGCAGATCTCCCTATTCACCACTGCGCTGACTCACCCTGCCCCTCCTGGAGCCACACACACCTCCCAGCCCCTGTCACTCACAAAGCCAGACATGCAATTCACATCAGGCAGGCAGACACAGAGCACACATAAATGCCAACTTCTAAAAGTGGCATTTCTACACCAGTTATAATAAATCTGCGCACACCATTGCGCAGCATTTATTCTCACGAGTTCGCACATACTAAACTCGCCCCTGCACTCCTCTCACACCAGGAATTACCATGGACACACATATCCCCCATGCATTCCTATGGGAGGGCAGGACAATCTCAGCACACGCACTCAGAGTGCGCACGCACTTTACACTGGGACACAGTGCTAAAGTGCGCAAAGGCCTAAAACCACTAAGATCAGGTCATATTACTAGGCAAAAAGTTTAGGGGTGAACCTGCCAAAAGGGCCAAGTCCAACACAACCCCCTTCCAGCCAAAACGCAGGGCAGACCAATCACCACCGTGATGGGCTTCCCTGCTTGGGGCGATAGAACACGGACGCGGGCCCGCAACTGCAGGGACACCCTCCTGTTCTACGCCACGGTGAACCCATGTGGTTCCTTCTGAAAAAGCTGTCCGGAGCAACTGGGCTACCCCACTGGTACTCCCCAGCTGTCCGCGGCCAGGACCAGGCCCTAGGCCATCCAGATGCCACTGGTCCTTGCCCATTCACAGAGTGGGGGTAGTAACCCCTGGCACATAGTAGCCATTCTCCACTCTTCCCCTCATCAGGGCAGGTCTAGACTGCCCCTGATCCTCCAGCCTAGGGTCTGCACCCTCAGGCGGACCAGAAGTCACGGGTGAGGCTCTCCTCCCCTACCTCTTCTTCTAGGGCTCCGCACTCTCCTCCTTGGAGAGGCACCCTCAGAACACAACTCTCCCACCAGTTCAGGACCTCTCTCCAAGAACTGGTCTCCCAACCTAGGGTTTAACCCCTCAGGTTGCCCCGGGGTCAGAGGCGAGGACTCCCTCCTCTGCACCCCCTTCCAGAGTCCTGCACCCTCCCAACTGGAGCGGTACCCCTGGAAGATGAACCGGTCAGGACACTGATTACAGATGTCCCTTCCTCCAGATCAGGCGGATCCTGAACCTGGCCTCCCAACCTTGGGGCTGAACCCCACGGCTGAGCATTTGCCTGGCACACCAGGACTTCCGGGCGCACGCAGCAGCCCCCGAGGGTAACACCTGACTCATGTGTTACGTGACAGTCTGCGTGGCGCAGACCTCCCGACCCCTGTCCATCTGACAGTGCGTAGAGATCCCCCACGACAGATGTGGTGTCACCATGGTCACTTCTAGGAGACTCAGCCCTTCTGGCTGGCCCCTGACCCACTGGATCTTCCACTGGGGAACACATCCCCCTCTCACCCCTCAATCCGGACTTCTGTACCCTCCCAACTGGAGCGGCACTGCCAGACACCAGAACCACTGGAGCTCTATTTACAGACGCTCCAGGTTCTCCAGACACTAGGAGATCCTCCTCAAATGGACTAACAGGACAGCCTAGGCTCCCAACCTGGTGTTCCCTGAAGAAACCATCCAGGCTCTGAGACTGGGTTTCGGGCACCTGGGGACACTCAGTCCCACACTCACTCCTACTCCACTGGGACCTAGCTGGGCTACACTGAACCTCTTCCCCCATACAGGACGGGAAGATACCTGAGCCACTACTTTTGGGATCACTCCCCAATGCCTCTTCAGAACCTTGGGCCTCCACCCAGAGGTCTGCTTCCTCTGCAAGATCCCATGGATCAGGGTGCCCACACTCCAACAGGTGTTGGCGCAACCCTGGAAAACAACAACTGAGCAGGTGCTCTTTAATAACCAGATTGAACAGTTCTTCAAAATCCTGTTCCGTGGTACACTTTACCCAGTCAACCAGTGCATCATGACAGTCATCCACAAACCTCCCCCAAGACTGGTGAGACAGTTTCCTACTGCCCCTGAACTTCAACCTGTACTCCTCTTCCTGGGAGCCAAGTACCATATTCTGGGAACTGGGAATGGGACTTCCTGCACTGGACTGTATATTGCTGCCACCACTGGACTCCACCCTCACTGGGGAATCCAGAAAACTAAAACTGCACTCAGGGGATAATCTACCCTCCCGAGCTAATTTCTCCCTGGCGAAGGCCCTCTCAGCCTCCGCCATCCTCTCCTGCGCTAAGACCCTCTCGGTCTCTAGCTTTTTCTCCTCCATACTCAGCTGCGCTATCTCCCTGGCATGCTCTAACCTGAGCTTCTCCAAAGCCAGTTGATGCTCCCTTTCTTCCCTCCTATCCACCCACTCCTCTGGGGACAGGGAAAGGGATGGGGCACTGCCCCAGACACTGGACCCAGCAAGGGACTCCCTATCCATGGGGTCCTCACTATCTACTGGCGTCCCTGTCCTGTCACTTTCTTCCTCCTCTTCAGACTCCTCAGGGCTCCCCTCAGACCCACCACCCTCTTGGCGTGCGGCCAGGGCCCTCTTCTCCTCATTGCGCTCACGTTCCCATTCATCCTTTTGCCATTGGATCAGGTTGTCCCTAAGTTTTGACTGGGTGTCTGACCCACTCACTGCTATGTCTCTCTCCTTACAGAAATCCACCAACTCCCACATGCTGTATCTAAACAGACCACAAAAATTAAAAGCAGACTCCATTTTGGCAGGACACTCAGGGACACGTGCAACACAGGAGACCTAGGTTTCTGAGCTGAAGCAAGAGTACACAATTTACAAATGACACTTTTAGGAGAAGAATTAAAATAAAACTCAGAACAATAATCCCCAAACACGTGATTATCTAAATGTAGAGTTTGTAGTGCAACCAGTTGTCGCTGTGGTACTGCGCAAACGCAAGTCCAAATCCCCACCGCTGACAACCAATGTTAGAAATGGGATTTCTGGTTGGCTAAGGCTTGCGCCAAAGCCAGGCAGAGACCACCACTCTAGTCAGGGCGAGGGAGTTACACGCCGACGATAACCCCTGCTCACCCCCTTGGTAGCTTGGCACGAGCAGTCAGGCTTATCCCGGAGGCAATGTGTAAAGCGTCTGCGCAGCACACTCACACAGCAGCAACACACTAGGCACACCACAAAAGGAACTCCACACAAGGTTATATAAAAAATAGCCTTTGTATTATCATAAATACCTTAGAAACATAATCACATAATATACAGTGCGCCTACTGGCACTAGGCAATATTCACAGGGGAATTATATACAGGACCAGGCCAATCGGGCCACGGTCAGAACCATCAGATCAGGTAAGTAAATGCAAATAATAAATGTAGCGCACAACCAGTAATTACTGGTACAGGTAGGAACTTAGCACGAGATCCTGTAACCTACAAGATGGGACACCTACATCACATTAGGCATAAATCACATGAGGCAATAGGCCTCGTAAGCATAAACACAGGGTTCCCCAATCGGGGCACAACGCACTGACACTGGCCCCAGGCCCACTGGCCTCTCACCGGGGCTCAAATGCCCTATGTCCCAAGAGTCAGGGCGCTGCCTAGGCAGCAGGAGTCAAGGGTGCACAATTGCGCAAGCCTAAGCGTGGCAGCTGCCCACTACTTGCTGGGCAGCTGTGAAACTGAGCACGGGCACCAGCGTGCCCCCTGAGCCCCTCTCTGGGACTCGCAATTTAAACTGAACCTGTCCCCCAAGGTTGCAGCTGCCTGCGCTCTCGCAGGACAGCTGGCAAAAATGCGCAGACAAAGTCCGGCACTCCTCGTGCCTCTCGGGCCCCCCACTGGGGGTCTCTAAATGATTGTGCGCAACGTTGCAGCTGCCCACTGTCAGGGGGGCAGCTGGGGGAAATGCCTTGGTACTACTGTACCCTCTGAGCCCCCACTGGGACTCTAATCATCCCAATTGCCCCAAACGCTGCAGCTGCCCGTGAACGCTGTGCAGCTGTGGCGAAATTGTACCGGCACTCTGGGGCCCCGCTCTGGGGCTCTCTAGACACAATTGCCCCCAACGTTGGAGCGGCCCGCTCTCCTGCGGGCCCGCTCGGTAAATGGGCACTCTCAAGCGGGAGCCCGGGGCTCTCCTCAGGCCACGGGAGCCCCGGCCACGTTACTACTGCAGGGGGAGGCACCGGCAAGGCGCCTTCACACACACCCCCTCCACCGGACTCCCGACTCTGCCCCACTCACCGGGCTAGACTGCGGAGGCTCTCCGGACTTCTCTGTTGAGCTTCTCGGCTCCGGCGGCAGCACGTCTTCCTCTGCGGCGGGGGCAGGCACCGACCATGTGCCTCGGGCCCCCTCCGCCTCTATTGGCAGATGACTGCAGCACTCGCGGGGCTCTCCTCAGTCACATGGGAGCCCCGCCTCGACTTCGCCTCGCTTCACCCGGTCCCCCTTCTCGGGACCGGGACTTCGGTAGGGAGCCTGCGAGGCTCCGGACTGCTTCCTTCTTGGGTTACGTGGCCCCGCCCACAACCAGGCAAGGCCGCCTGGCTTCCGGGTCGCGTCTGCAGCGGCCCGGCAACGTTTCTCCACGGGAATCGGGCTGGCGGCGGTGATCCCTCTTTGATCTCGGCAATGCGGGGTGGGCTCCCGCCTACCAAATAAATTCAAAGGCGGCCAGAACGCGGAGTGGGCTCCCGCTAAAGGGCACAACTGCGGGGTGGGCTCCCGCAACATAAAGGGCAGTGTGGGGGAATCCCACACGTTGCAGCTTCGCGCTGCCGGCCACCAGCACTCTTGGGCTGGCAATACAAAGATAGCGCTCACGAGGCGCTGAGTCCAGAGGTCCAGGGGGCAAAGGCTGGGCCCCGGCAGGCCAGCACACAGGGCCCTCCAGCAGGGAGGCAGTCCCTCGTGGCGGTTCCTCCTGGAACTTAACCACAACAACCTGGAAGTGATCCAGGAAAGGGAACTAGAGGCACGGGGTATTAGGAGAAGGCAGCGAGGAGGTGAGACATGCAGACATAGGTGCAGTAGCGGGAGATCCTTTCAACAACAGGCACGTGACCTAAGGGGTCCTCCTTTCTCACTCTACCTATGGGGCAAGTAGGTCCCAGGGAATAGGGCTGGAATAACACAGCCGCAAATTTGTGGTGGGTGACCTTGATCACCCCACATAGTGGATACCTCACCTACACTGAATGGTAAGGTAGGAGCCCGTTGGTGTATGATAGGTCCTGATGAATGCCGCGGACCCTTTTGGGCCACTAGGCAGAAACATGTTGACCATTAGTTATACGGTGGGGGACCACGATATCCCCAATACACCGATCATTTCTTTTAAACCCCATACAGATGTCAGTTACATTAAAAGAGGTTTGACATCCGTAATGGCTTTTTAACTTCACTTTCTTGTTAAGGGCCCCCACTTAGTTTTAGAAGTGCATCCCTGTCTTCAGGTGCATGCCCGCCCTCTATCAAACCAAGTTTTTAGAGGGCGAGGACTGGTCAATGATGAAGCATGACACCAGGTGGTGTGTGAGACCAGTCTTTCACCTTTTGTGAGATGCCTACACTCATATAGCAGGCATTATAGCAATTAGGTCAATAATTAGGAGAGGCTTTGTGTGTTAATCGGTTCCTCCTGGAACCCAGCAACAGCAACAAGCCCCCAGTCACAAGAACAGCAGAACTGAACAATCATGGGGTCACAGCCCCTTCATTTATAGGACCTTTTCCTCTGTGACACAGCACAGGGCTGGGGATACCAGTTAGAACTGGTTTGGGGGAGCTTTGGAGCACTTTGTTTTGCTCAGCTCCTCTCTCCTTTCACAGGACAGGCTAGGGACATCAGACGCACCACAGGGGGTGGAGCCAGCATTGTGGAGGGAAGGCACAGCCCTATTCAGGTCCCAGGTGCAACTCCTCCCTCCCATCTAGATGCAGATCTCCCTATTCACCACTGCGCTGACTCACCCTGCCCCTCCTGGAGCCACACACACCTCCCAGCCCCTGTCACTCACAAAGCCAGACATGCAATTCACATCAGGCAGGCAGACACAGAGCACACATAAATGCCAACTTCTAAAAGTGGCATTTCTACACCAGTTATAATAAATCTGCGCACACCATTGCGCAGCATTTATTCTCACGAGTTCGCACATACTAAACTCGCCCCTGCACTCCTCTCACACCAGGAATTACCATGGACACACATATCCCCCATGCATTCCTATGGGAGGGCAGGACAATCTCAGCACACGCACTCAGAGTGCGCACGCACTTTACACTGGGACACAGTGCTAAAGTGCGCAAAGGCCTAAAACCACTAAGATCAGGTCATATTACTAGGCAAAAAGTTTAGGGGTGAACCTGCCAAAAGGGCCAAGTCCAACATGGCTCAACCCAGAACTGTCCATCCTGTCCTAAGGAATGCACGGAGTAAATCCCCAGGCCCCCAAACGGAACGAGCAGGATGGCTATGCGGCAGGCCAGCCCCAGAATCTGAGGTGGTTACGGAGTGGGGCTGATTGTCAAGCACCATGAACACAACCAGACTCTTACAGTGGCATGAGGTCTGCCAAACTCTTATTATTGACAACGCACTTAGGGTTTGTTCCTGGAATATTAATGGCCTTGCCCACAAGCTAAAAGATCAAGAAACTCTTCAGTATCTCTGCTCTTTTCAAGTAGGCCTTCTCCAAGAAACTTGGTCACAGATGGCACTCCACCTGGAGGGTTTTACAAATTTCTATACTCAGGCAACTAAAGAACATAAATATGGGTGCTACAAGGGTGGTCTGGCAATACAGGTTTCTGCTGCTAGTGAAATTGAATGCCTAGAGCGAAATAGTAACAAGGTCGGTCTACAGGCAGTGGAACCGACTCTCAAAACAGCAAACGGCCTGCCTTAAAAAATCACAATGGCATATGTTTACATCCACCCCAATGCCGCATTAAGGGCTAAGCTAACCGATAAAACAATTGAGATGAGTTTGGAGCAAAGACTAAAGGGGACAGGACAACAAATGAATTGCCACAGGCGTCTTCAACATGGGGCTAATGAGTAAATCATCCAAGAATTAGGTCATAGAGGCTCGAGATGCTCTTTGGGTGAGTCCAAATCGAGAGCCTACCCAGTGGCAAAAAAAAGACAGAAGAGGTCAAAAATTAAAAGGAAATCTAGAACATTTAAGCCTCAGAACATTAAATGGCTGCTACAACCATAGACAAACAATCTGGGCCTTCGTATTTAACTAGCTCAGGAGCATCTCTAATAGACTATACATTTTTGAGCCTTCCCCTATTGCAGGTTGTCACAGCTTATGGTTTCAGCAAGAAACTGGAAAGCCACCATCGGCCACAAGGATTAATTCTAGACATAGTCTTAGAAGTTTATGCACCTGCAATGATCAGGGGATTCCAGGTTATACGATCAACCTTAAACGTATAAAGTGCACGGTCACCTCCTTACCAGCACTGGCACAAGCTGCTAAACTACTGGTGGCAAACTTAAAAACAACAGGCGAAAACCCGTTGACCACCTGGGAAAAGTTAACCACATACTTCGCAAGTCAGAGCGCAAAACCGGTATTGCCGGTCACAACTAACCAGCAATGGCACGAGAGCAAGGCCATTGCCCTGAAGGGGAGGTGGTGCACCCCTATGATTAGAATGGCCAAAAATAAAGTAAATTGTCTCTGGCGGGCTCTGAAAAGGTCACCTTTGGATCCTGTTATCTCACCAACCTCAAAGCCATGAGGAAACAATTAAAAAGGGTAAAATGGCAGCTTCAAAGCGAGTGCCAGGACTCGTTCTGGGTCAAGCTGCTGTATGACATAAGGAAGAAATAACTCCACCTACTTCTAGCAAACTGTAAATGGAATCAGCAGAGTCCATCCAAGGGTGGCCGCATCTAATATTTGTGAGGCCACCTGGTGTAATTTGTTGTGCTCAAGCATTATAATCTAGGGGCACAGGAGGAACAACTTAGAAGCCACCCACAGGACACTAATCCAGTAAGAACGCCACAAATTCCACATAGGGAGAGGGTTCAAACATCATCTTGGTGACTATTAGATCATGATTTGTCCAGAGGCAAATTGCAAGGGGATGCAGGGAAGGGGCGCCGGGCCCAAATGGCATTCCGCCAGCCATCTACAAGAATCCATCATTCTGGGCAGGTCAATTAATCCCAGTCTTTAACAGTTACTCAGCACCACAGCATCCCATCCTCATGGGGAGGCTCGAATCTCTCCCCCCATATATTTGGAAGGGGATAAGGGCGACCCTGAAAATGATCGCCCTGTACCCTAATTGACAATGATGGAAAATATTTGCAGGAGTTCTTCTGGAGGAATTACTGCATTGGGCAAAGGTGCATTCCATTATTCCTTCAAACCAAACTGACTTCACACAACTAACATGCACCACAGTAAACATCATGACACTCTCGCTGGTGGTGGATTCCACTAAAACGAACAAGTACCTGGTTTACTTAGGTTTTATTAATTACAAATCAGTATTTTCACTTACTTGTAGGGTAGGGAGTTTACTCTGGTCACAGCTCACAAGCCTTTGGTGCACTCGCTGAATAATAATGGGTTAGGGAATGACAGTCCCAGGTTAGTAAAACTACTGTGTAATACAACTTCAGGGTAAAAAAATATACCTGGTGGGAAAAATTGGAGGGCGGATTTTCTGTCAAGTTTTCCAGCAAGGTTGATAATGACATCATTGAGGAAGAATTTGTGTTTGGGTTGGCTGCTAAGAAAATTATCACCCAACAGGAGTAGAGGAAGTATGCTGACAAAGATGTATATCATAAGAAACTCAGAGTTAATTAACCGTGGATGGGTTAGGGAAGGTTTGGTTCCAAATGAATTAAAAGATTACTGCAAAATTAGAGATGAACCGAGTGTGGAGAAGGGTTTGGTTCTGAGAGGGAAATTACTTATTCCTCTGGGAGAATTGAGAGCCAAGCTCATCATGTTGGCCCATCAGGGACACACAGGATTGTCAGGGACAAGAAGTAGGTTATGGTTATTCTACTGGTGGCCAGGAATGTATGCAGACATGGAGGTAACAGTGAGCAGATGTGCTTAGTGTTCTATTGCAGATAAAGCTTTGGGGACACACAACCATCTGATGTGCCCAGTAGCATTCCTAAATTTCTCTTGGGAGGGAAATTGGGGATGGATTTTATTGGGATTGTGAATTGTTAAATGAGAGTTTGAAATTTGCCCCGGTGGTGAGGGGTAGCTTACAGGTTCATGAGAGAACCGAATACTGATAATGCTGTAGGTTTGCTAAATGCCTCTTTTTGTTAGAGTGATTTCTGTCCTTTTAAGTTACAGCTAATGGAGTGAAGTTTAAATCGTTACAAATGCAATCTTTTTTGGGAAGACTGGGCATTAAAGGTCTTACTACAACCTTGTATAGTCCCCCGGTACTGGAATGGTGGAAAGAGTGAACCGTGTGCTGAAGGAGACTGTGCAGTTGGCTCAATCTTCTGGGTGGAGTGTGGAGACAAACCAGGGTGGAGAGGATTTAGAATTACCATAACATACCACGTGTGTAGCTTTCTTTGTATTACTGCGGGTGAGATGTTCATTCAATAGGTTGTCTCCTCAGTGAGTGATTGAAAATACAGGGTAGAGAGAAAGGAGTTTGATCAAGTTGGAAAAAGTGAAAGCTGAAGTGAAGAAGCAACAGTTAGATAGCAAACTTAGATATGATCAGTTGCAGAATGTCAAGGAGTTGGGTTTCCAGGTTGTGGATCAAGTAAGGGCGAGGCGGCCTTTGGGTACTAAGAAAGGTATTTCAAAGTTCTTTCCTAGTACAACAGTTCTGCAAGTTTCCGAGCATTCAATTGAGGTTGCAAATAGCAAGTGGTGGAGTAAAAGAAATGTTGCCAAAGTAGGTGGTAATGTGGGGGATTGGGTGGAGGATGAAAACAATTCTGAATGCTGTGGAGCTTGGCCTTATAAGGTCAGTAAGACTTCATGGATCCAGGTGATTCCCAGTGCATCGGGTGAGCTGGGGTTAAGACCACCAGAATTTAGCCTAGTGGTTCCCAGAACTTCAGAACAGCCAGAATTCGGTACATATAGATCTCCGACTTCTGTGTTAAAACCCAAGAGAGACCTTGTTAAATCAAGGTAGCTGGAAGATTATGTTTTAGGGTAATTCTGATTTAGAGACATTTTTTGAGTTTGTCAATATTCTCTTTGGATTTCTGTAGCATGAGTAGTAATGTGCTAAGGATACAGCTTTGTATTTTGCATGTTTTCTCATGCTGAAAAAAGCTTTTGTGAGTTCTGTTATTTTTGTGTAGGTATGTTTGGGTGGTTGTCTATATGAGGAAGGAGGTGTGTTGTGGTCTGGTATTGAATGAGAATGTGCGATGGTTGCTAAGTGCTGCTCTGCTGGGTTCTAGGATTGCCAGTAGTGGCAAGGACTTTGATCTTGGAAGCGGTGCGCACTGTGCTGCGTTTGATTGTCCTCAATAAAACGAGTTCCTTATACTCAATGGAGTCTTTGTTTTATTGTGGTAGGGCACCACACCGACGCTAAAGACAGTCCTAGAAAGCCGTTTCAAAAGTGATCAAGTGCCTAAACATGACAGTTGGACTTGCAAATGTGATGAAGTTGCTGAGCCCTTCAAAAATAAAAATAATCTCAGAGATTGTGCTTCTACACTTTGAATAACTCCAACAACAAGAACTACAAGAAAACAAATACCTGATGAGTCAACTGTAGAGAAGTGACAGAGGATTCACCCAACAGTGAATTGTGTAATATCCTCCGACTAGAAGGTAAATCCAATTCACCAAACCAAGCTAAGATGATCAATTTGGCGCTCGAAATCATTAACTCATCTGTAATGCGTCTCAACATGAGGAAAATTTGGAAGCAAAGAAACATTGGACAAAAATGACGGATGTGTCATAACCCTTTTAGACTTTGCTTTCAGACTCTAGTCATTCAAAGATAGGCTTGGAACGGAATACAATGATTGAAATCCAATCTACCTGGTTTCAAAGCGTAGAAACTTCTGATTCTATGTCAGGACCGGAGGCTCCGATTATGCGGATCATTTCTTTACTAAAATTTTCAGCAGCCAATCACAATAAAATAAAACACAAGCTACATTACCATTGTTTCCCGGTACCTCCCATGTCACATGCTCCAATCATATACGAATTACCCATACAACCGAAGAAGTCACCATTTTGTGTCCTCCTCCTTTGCTGCTTCGAAGCCAGATAAGTGCATTTTATCTCTATATGCTTTTAGGGTGTGATTACTAGGCCTGGGCGTAGTTTTGCTACACAGAACTCCGCGAAGTTACACAAAACCTCTGCGAAGTTCCGCGAGTGGCGGAGTGCAGTGCGAACTGCAGTTTGTGCTGGTATTCCTGCAGCTCGGGTAGAAATTCTACCCGAGCGGCAGCTCGCGCTCGCGAACTTACCGTTCACGATCGCAAGCGGGGAAAAAAACTCTGCTGCACATCGCGAAGCGGAGTTTTCTGCACTCCGCGAGCTCCGCGGAGTGCGGAAAACTCTGCAAACGGAGCGAAGTTCACCATCCAGGCCTAGTACTGATTACATATATCTTATATCCCCTTTTGATTAAAAATGTTTAATGCTATGAGCTTGTAACGTAGTAATTATACCTATTTCACACCTCTATTTACTTACAATGTTATTTTTCACTGCGCTGCGTAAAGGTATTTGAGGGCAAGTGTATGCCGGTGAGGTGACTGATCACCCGCAGGGTGAGCAAGGCAGGAGAAGCGTGTGCGCTACAGCGCCGGGTCTCCGCCTGCATTTTTTGTTGGTGTGACACATTAACAGCGGTCGGACTCCAAAACTGCTTGCGGCCTCAGTGAAGCGGGAGCAGGAAACTAACAGCACACGTCTCACTGACATGTGCAGTCCTCCTTCACTTATTATTGAGGATCACACAGCGCGCATGTGCAGAATTTGAACGGGACACTCAGTGATATTGATCAGAGCCTTTGCGGGCTTTTTTATATGCGTAGCGCGGTCCAACGTTGAGTGTGGTGATAACGGTGAACTGTCCCCCTACACCCTGACTCACAAGCGTGTGCAGGGTTGTACAAATTTGCATAGGCTCTGCCTAGAGCGGATTTTTTGACCCAGGCAGTTCCCTCCACATTTGAATGGAGGCACAATCCTTGGCCTGGCAGGGGTTTTTTCCACTCCCCCCTTACTCTCTCACTTACCAGTACTTTGAGTGTGTATACAGAGGGAATGGCACAATGGGAGCCCTATGAGGTGGAGGCAGACTACTACCATGAAGGTGATGACCAGCTAGAGATGGATTTGGTGGATGCGCTGGACTGCAGTGTACAACAATCCGTGAATAAGGCCCTGGTATGGGCACTAGGTCCCTTCACTGGGCAGCTATGCGAGTTTGCATGCCAATAAAGATGGCAACCGCAGCTTCCTCCTGGCAACAATGAGGCGACCCACCCCACATAGGGCAAAGCCAAGAATAAATCACAGCCAGAGGTACATGGAGAAGCTTTTGAAAGGCTAAGGTGCAAGATACAAATGGAACACGTTTACAGCGCCCCTTGCCCCCCGCCCCCCCAGGGAGAGTCCTCTCAGGCTCACAGCTCGCAGTAAGCAGATAACCTAGACTCATACTCCTCTTCCCAAACTGAGGACAGTGATGGGGTGAGAAGGAAAGACCCGGTAAGAAGAAACGGGTTCAGGTCCAGACCCCTTGGGTGCTCCACTTCAAACCCACTGAAATAATCCACCCCAGGGCTTCCAATTGGGACACCCCCCCGCGGTGGCGGAATACCTTCAAATCTTTCTACAGCAGAGTTTTGATATAGAGGTATGTGCACGCCTTCGCATGGAGTGCCCGCGCCCAGAACTGGCGGGCAAGGTTGCGGACACTCCAAAGGTGCACCCTACTATGGGCACCTTTATGAGAAAATACGCCAAAAACCCGGAAAAGGTCCTGGACCATTTATGGGGGACGTGCCAGGATAAACTTCTTGACATGACAGGACCCTTCTCTAAAATCTTAGAACTAGCATACTACGCTAAAGAATCCAACTACCCAGTGGATACTGACAATCTGATTGGCTAGGCGCACCAACTGCGCCATCTCCACAGAGCGCCGGAGATCAATCTTGATGAGGATAGATCCTAAACTCAACGACTTATCCACCTCATAGGCCGGCCCAGCGGCCGACAGCCTATAATTCGGGGACTCCTTCGTTATAGTTGTCCAGATTTTGTAACACCTATTCGATGATCGACAACCCCAAATATCGCTGAAGAGAGTGTTCCGGAGAGTCCATTTTGTCAGGGGCTGGCGCTATGGAGGGATTACGCAGGTCCGTGGAACCTACCAAAGCTCTCAACAGGGCTATGCCCGCTGCAGGGGTGGTTGGTATGGAGACCAACCGGATCCCACCTTCTACCCCGCTAGACCCAGAGGCTGCTGCCCTCCGTTTCCGCTGCGGATCCAAATGCGGACAGAAGAATGCGACACAGGATATACCAGTAAGTGATCCACGTCTCGGAAGTGATGAGGGTGTTATTGTTCACAGACAACTGGAAATGCATATCCATGGACTCATGGGTACTAGATACCATTTAGGGTTTCAAACTGGAATTTTACGAATCTCCAACTCAGTCTGGTCCCCCAAGACAAATGTATTTTTCTCAAACAGAACAAGTTTTTATAGACTCAGAAATTCAAACTCTCTTAGCCAAGGGGGCAATATGCCTGTCAACTCCACATCCCAATGGGTTCGTAAGTCCCATCGTTCTGGTCGAAAAGAAGGGAGGAAGTCACCAGCTAGTCCTAAACCGCAAAGATTTCCGTGTCTGGATATTGTACAGGTATTTCAAAATGGAAGGCATTCAGTTGTTCAGAGATATTCTTCAGGAAGGCGACTGGATGGTTCGACAGGACCTGAAGGATGACTCTCTCTCCGTTCCCATATTCTGGGGTGTGGAATTTAATAAAATATCTACTTGTCCATGGGGCCAGGTTGCTTCATAAATCTACTTGTCCTGTAACAAAATCCACTTGTCCCTTTTGTGCCATGTAATGCGGCAACAAATTACGGCAGCAATCTCATTATATAGGAGTTCTGATAAAGCCTCTCTAATTATGCTAGGGCTCGTACCATAGTAGGGTTTGAATACTAGCAATTCCCTTATGTTGCCAGGTTTCCGCAGATCTACATACTGGGGCTGAAGGTACTGGTAAGCAATAGTTCAAGGGTTGGAATGCCCTTTTGAGTCTGTGCAAACCTACTAACTTGCATGTTTTAAGGCTTTTCACTAACTCTTATCTAATCTTTTCCCATACTGAAAAAGGTTGAACGTTTACTCCTGACAGTGGCAGATGTAAAACTTCTTCCAGTGTTGGGGGAAAAAAGTGGATGAGGAAAAGTGAACTTGAACCATTCAGATTTTCACATGAGCAAATCTACATATGCATATTTGCTCATGCTAAAATCCATTTCACAAATATTTTCTAGGAGTACTATTTCTTGGCCTACTTCTGTAAATTCTTGGGAATTCACGGAAACTGTATATATGCACTTAATGCAAGGATATATATATATATATATATATATATATACACACACACATATACACACACACACACACACACACACACACACATACATACCATGGATGCACTTTTGAGACTTTCTTTAATAATTGGGCCTCTAATTAGGCCTAGCGTTAACCATGACCTTTTGTGCTTAGTAAAATTCTGTCTCTCTTTCTCTCGGTCTATCAGCTGGCTTCACTGTGACAGTATTCTGCTCTTTTACAAGGAGCATATTGGCACACAAAGTAGTTTTGTTCAGTGCCCGGAACTTCTGTGGCAATGTGTGCTTTTTGAGCCTATTTTTTTTTTTTTTTTGCTTTTGCCAATGCTTGTTAGAATGGTGAGGGCCCAGCAGCTCCCACACCGATAAGGTTATGGTATATACAAAAACCATGCCTAAACAAGTCACGCATTGACAAAACCAAAAGGTCTACTGGCTTTGCCGATGCTTGTTTATGTGTCTTTCACATAATCGTATTTCAACTGGTTACACCGATTTTCCATTATTGAATATTTTTGGGAAATACTAGCATGCATCAACACATTACTAAATGATGCTGCAAAGAAATGGCACCAGAAATATTACAGTAGTTTAGCAAAATGTTTTTTTGCCAGCTTTCATTTTTTTATGGACATTTTATTTTGAAAACAAAGAATCATCAATCTTGCTTTCAAGCTTCTGTAAATATTTGCATCAAATCAGAGAGCATTCTGGGAGCATTCTACATATTCTCATATTGCTAAACTTTGAAAACGTGTGTACACATTTTTAAACTGGAACCACTGTCAGTTGTGCAGTCGGAGCTTACAACATTTACTTAGAGCGCTCACACTAATAATAAAGGCGTTCAATTAATGAACCATAAACACAACAGCATTAACATATGTACAAAAATATGACCTTAACTGCAGACAGTGCCCTTCCCTGATCCATAATGTGGTACTGCAAACTGGCAGCCAAAGGGTTTGTGCTGCAGGGGGTTGGGCCTATATGTCCCGGGCGTCGGCCTGTAGGAATTCCACATCCCTGCATATTCCCACCTCACAGAAGATTTCTACAGGTCATATGGCCATCGGCCCTGTGGTGTTTCACCAAATTGATAGACCAGTGGTAGAAGCACTGAGGGCTCTGGGAGTACGTCTGATTGTGTATCTAGACGATATTCTGTTGATGGCTCAGGACTCTCAAACACTCAGGACACATCTCTTATGGACTATACAACTTCTTCAGAGTCTGGGATTTCTGATCAACCCCCAGAAGTCAGTCCTGTCACCAGCCTAACAAATGGAATTTCTGAGTTTCCAGATAGATTCATTCCAAGCTCAACTGCTCCTTCCAACCCAGAAGATTCACAATATCAAGAGGTAGTCGAGGTCTGCGTTGTGCAAACAGACAGTATCATTGAGGTTGACTGCCAGGATCGCGGGACTCTTGGCCTCATCGATACAAGCCATATTCCCAGATCCTCTCCATTATAGAGCACTTCAGCGGCTAAAAATCCAACACTTACAGAAGGGTCTCTCTTACACAGAACAAGTCCCACTGATGGGCGAAGCCAGAACAAAGATAACATTGTGGTTGGACCACATGGAATCCTAGAATGGCCGAGCCATTTTCGGCACCTCGCCAAAAACAGTGATCGAATCGGATGCCAGCCGGTGGGGCTGGGGAGCGAGGTAGGGACGTTGTCAACATGGGGACGGTGGTCGGAAGCGGAGCTCAGTCTCCACATAAATTGCCTGGAACTTCTGGCGGGCTCTTTCGCCATCAAAAGCCTTTCCCCGACAAAGACGGACTGTTGTATCTTACTGAGAATGGACAACATCTCAGCAGTCCGCTATGTCAACAAGTTTGGGGGGACGAGGTCCTGTCAACTAGCAGAGATTGTCAAGGACTTCTGGCACTTCTGCTTAGACCATCGTATCTCCCTCACCGCAGAGTATCTTCCAGGCAAGAGGAACACCATAGCCGACTGGAACTCCAGACATTTACGAGATTTCAGCGACTGGAAACTGAATCATTCAGTTTTCCAAGTTCTGAATAGGTTGTGGGGACCATGCAAAATAGATCTGTTCGCATCACGACTCAATCGACAGCTGACAGTTGTTCAGCTGGCGCCCGGATCTAGAAGCCCAGGCGACAGATGTGTTTCTCCAGGACTTAGCTCAGTTCCGAGGTTATGCCTTCCCTCTGTTCCCGATGATTCCCCGGGTTCTGTCACAGATCAGACGACAGAGAGCAGAAGTCATCCTGGTGAGCCCTTACTGGAGAGCACAACCTTGTTTACCAGTAGCCCTAACACTAGGGAGTGTGCCTCCAGTTCTACTCCCAGTTGAGCCGGATCTCCTCCTAGACCCGGAAGGTGTCCCTCTTCCATTGATTCTATCAGGTCAACTCACGCTGATGGCTTGGATGGTTTCAGGGAAAGATGGCATACTCCAGGCATTTCGCAACAAGCTGCATCCTTCATCAGGCAGGCCTGGGCAGATAACACCCATAAAAAATATACTTCAGCTTGGAGGAGATGGTGTGCTTGGTACAACACACACGAAGTGTGGATCCCATGGGGGTAAAACATTGTATGGTAATCAACTTTCTATCCGAACTAGCATCTTCCGGTTTAGCATACCGAACAGTTAATAACTTCAGATCGCCAATCTCCGCAGGACACCTCTACGTAGCGGTTAAACCAGTGGGTGAACACCCTCTAGTCTGCAAATTGCTGAAAGGTATCCATATGGTCAACACTCCGAGACCCAAGTATACAACCATTTGGGACGTGAATGTTGTTCTCAAATTCTTGGAGCAATGGCCTGCGAACAAATACTTGTGGCGCAAACAGCTTTCGGCTAAGCTCACAATGGTATTATGTCTGATACGAGCATTGGATCGATCAGGTAGAGTATTCTCTCCAGAAGAAGTTTCCTTTACTATCACATGCCGGACCAAATCGAATTCCAGGTTCATAAACTATCAGAGTTTTCCAGACAATAGTAAAGTATGTGTGGTGCAATGCTTAAAGGATTATGAAATCGCTACTCGTGATGTGAGACTAGAGGCTGGTGGTCAACTAATCATTGCCTTACAAAAACCCTACAAACCAGTATCTGCAGCTACCTTAGCCAGGTGGATGAAATGGCAGAAGCAGGCATCGACATTTCTGTCTTTGAGGCGCATTCTGCCAGAGGAGCCATGGCTTCCAAGTCAAATGCTCTTCGCTCTCGTTTAGAAGATCTAATGGGAGCAGCAGACTGGACCTCCGAGTCTACATTTAAGAAATATTATTATAAACCGATTGTAGATGTGGCATCTGCAGTGGTAACACGGCTTTAAACTAGCATAATCGGAGCCTCCGGTCCTGACACAGAAAGAAAAATTTTCTAGCTGACGTGTCAAGAATTTTCAATTCTATTAAGGACACGGATGGGAGGATTATCACACCCTTAGATGCAATTGTCTTTCATGCAATAATTCAAGTGTTAAAACAGTTTTATTATAACAAATGTTGATGTAAAAGTGACTTGTTTCTGTATTGTTTCTCCCACCCAATGATTGCTAGCAATATTCTAGATTTGATAACTAAGTTGCCAGATTTGACGTGGTGGTCTCATTATTTCAGAAAACGACCAGAAGAACAGCAGAGTGGTTCACCCTACTTTGGATTTCCTCCACTCAAGCGAAATTATACTGAGCGTTCACTTGCTAAAGTTTTAAGGCCCGTTGCGGAGTTCAGTAGCAGGCTGTGGTTGAGTATATGCATCCCTGTTGGATCAACGGGAGGTTTTAAGGCCCATTGCGGAGTTCAGTCACGGGCTGTGGTTGAGTATATGCATCCCTGTTGGATCAACGGGAGGTTTTACGGCCACGCTGGGCTGTATGGACCTTTTGTGACTATTACCCGGTTTCCCTTTCGAATATTCGGTTATTATGGACTTTTCTAACAAAGGGGACACAAAATGGTGACTTCTTCGGTTATATGGGTATGTCGTATATTTATTTTGAAAGTTTTATATAGCGCAAACGTGAACCAGGCGAGTATCAGAGCGCTTTACAATTAGGATAGGTATTACATGAATATGCATGAAACAACAAGATAGGGGTGCATCACAATTAGGGCTCCCTGTTTTCCGTTTTTACGGATTTTTACAGATAAATACAGACAGAAAACAATGTGTTTTCTGTCTGTATTTATTTTTAAAAGTGGATAAATACAGAACATTGTGCTTCTTTTAAGTGATTCTTACAGCATGGGAAATTAAAAAACAGGATGAAATTTCTTTACATAATGGCATATTTCAACATACATTTATGGTATAATGCTAGTATTTACAGTGGATGTATCGTTATGTTATATTTGGCAGCTGAAGTAGTTAAAGCATGACAGACATCAAAATATGAGTGCGCGTCTATCAATTAAATAAATATGGAAATGTACAGTTTTGCAACTTCATTTATACGCAAAACACAAAATAAATATGGATAAATACAGATAAAATGACCCAAAAATAAATATGGATAAATACAGACGGAAATGTTAAAAAAATATATACCATAAAACCGGGAGCCCTAATCACAATTAAGAAAGGCGGATACAGACCATGGAGAAGAATATGATTGGAGCATGCGACATGGGAGGTACTGGCAAACATGGGTAATGTAGTTTGTGTTTTATTTTATTGTGATTGGCTGCTGAAAATTGTAGTAAAGAAATGAGAAGCATAATCCTTGCCTCCGTGTCCTTAATAGAATTGAAAATTCTTGACCGTCAGCTAGAAAAGTTTTCATTCTCTCTCTAAAAGCATACTTGTAACTTCTGGTATATAACAAGGATTGAGATTTGCCCGATTGCATATGTAGTACATCCCACATAATGCTACCCTTACATTCCAACTCTTGATGAGAGATTAACATCCACTTTGAACATTGCAGATGTGTGTACAGAATTTTGCAACCATGTTTCAACCTTTTGCCTATCACAAGTAGTACTGAAATGATTCTCTCTCACAATGTCCACTGTTATGTGCTTCTGTGTAGCAACTGGTTCTTCACATTGCCTCATTACAATATAATGCGATCTCTGATGTGGTTCATGCTATACAAAGCATTGTTATCAGTCAACGGCTAAAAGTCAACCGTTTTGGTCCACAGGACCGAGACCACACTCCTCACCGCCACTGATGACATCCACTCCCTCCTCGACCAGGGCGAAACCACATCATCATCCTACTGGACCTCTCGGTCGCCTTCGACACCGTCTCCCAGAACCCCACCCTAATTACTAGACTCCATGACACCGGCATCTACAACAAGGCACTGGACTGGATCCACTCTTTTCTGACCGAACACAGCGACTCAGACTTCCCTCGTTCCTCTCTGAGCCCACAGAGATCAGCTGTGGAGTACCCCAGGGTTCCTCCCCGAGCCCACTCCTCTTCATCATCTACATGGCCCCCCTTGCAGCCATCGCCAGAAGCCACAGACTCAACAATCTCCTACGCCGACACCCAGCTGATCATCTCCCTCACCAACAAACTCACAGCTGCCAGAATCAACTTTCACAACAGAATGAAGGCCGTCGCTAACTGGATGAAAGACAGCTGCCGCAAGCTCAACTCGGACAAAACCAAAGTACTCACATTGGACCCCACCCCCTCAGACTAGGATGACTCATGGTGGCCTGCTGTACTAGCAACCCCTTGCAACCCTATGGACCATGCATGTAACCTCAGCATCATACTAGACTCCTCGCTCTCAATGTACCACCAAATCGGGGGGTGGAGCCGGACATCATGATAGCCGCCTTACGGTGAGGCTCCGCAGATGGGACAATTAATTTGACATTTATCCCCTTCCGCGGCCGGTACTATCGCTACAATCCCACCAGGATATACACAGGAGTGTCCAGCTACCACAATGCGGGGGCTCTGACTTCTGCAGACCCCTCTGGTGCAACGTGCGCGACCAACGACCGGAGGTACAGCCTAGCGACACGCTGCTGGAGCGGCCTGCTCCTGGCGCAGAAACAGACTGCGCCCTGGTGTAACGCCGCAGACCTACGACCCCCATCGTGAAAGAGGAGGGCGGCTTGCAGGCGGCGTCGGGGGCCGCGGAGCAGGGATCGCTGGCCCAGAAGGTGAGCGACGCGGGGACTTGCACTGAGCGATCGCCAAGCAGGGACTGAGACCCCGTACGAGGATCGGCTTCCTGGCTCCACGCGTCCCCGTGGGGAGGCCGGGCTACGCGGGAGGCCACTACCCTCGTGAAAAAAATAAAAATACTTTGACTCCGACCTCACCGGAGATCACCGCAATACGTGGTGCGGTGGGAGCTAAAAACAGCTGGAGGTGGTGCCTTGAACTGCGGGGCTCAAAAATCCGATGGCCCGGCCTGAAAGTGAGTGACAAAGAAGCGCTCCGAGTGGTGCTTGGCCCCCCCTGCTGGCTTGGATGTAAGGAGAGGCCCGAAGGTACGCAGCCCCCGCCGAGATATAAACTAAGGTGAGGGCGGGGAAAAAGGAGTGTTCCTGCACTGCAGTCCCTGCCCAATTAATTAATGGGTAACAAATCAGGCCTGTGGTCAATCCATGGGGAAACGGATGCCAAACAATCTAAACTGGTCTTTGAACAACGAAAACTCATCCGCGGCTCCTCAGCCACAGAAGACCCCCCAGCCAGAGTCAGAGCTGGGCGGCGCTACCCCCCGAACCAGACATTCGAGCAATGTTCAGAGACCTCAAACAGTCTCTCACTGCCATCAACAACAAAATAGACTTGCTGTCAGACAGATTTGACCGCCTCAAGGAGAAAGTAACTAGTGCAGCAGCAATTTTCTTGGATGCCACTAAGGCATTCGATCAAATGGCCATTTCTATTTGCTCTCCTCGCCGCATAGGTCTCAGCCCTAAGTTCATTAAACTTATAACCCTACTGTACTCTCTTCCAACAGCACGAATCAGAGTCAACGGAGTAATATTGCCACCGTTCCCGGTCTCCCGCGGCACCCGTCCGGGATGCCCTCTATCGCCCCTCCTCTTCGCCATAGCCATGGAGCAGCCTCTTGCGGCCCCTCTGCGGCAACATCTTGTCCACAGGGACCTAGCATTCACCCACCGGGTGATTCTTGTCATCCGCATATAGCGAGACGTCACGTTATACGTGAAACACCCTACGGACAACCTACACCCCAGAATAATGGAGTTTCTTCGCTTTAATGGGCTCTCAGGAATATGAATCAATTGGGCAAAATCAACGATTTTCGCGCTGACAGGGGCCACATCCAAAGTCCACTCAGAATTTCCACTGCAATGATCACAAGACCCAGTGAAATACCTGGGCATCTGGATAAGTTGAGATCCCGCGGAACTATGGCACTCCAACTACGGTAAACTAATGGATTGGCTGGAGTTGCGCATTAAGAGATGGATCACTTTGCCACTGTCCCTGATTGGACGGCTGGCTATAGCCAAAATAGTGGTACTACCAAAACTCCTCCACCTATTCACGAACCTCCCGATCCCCCTCACTCACAGTTTCAGGAAGCGTTTACGATCCAACATAATCACCCTGGCATGGGCAGGCAGGCAGCCCCGGATCTCCTGGGAAACGCTCACACTACCTTTTGAGCAGGGCGCCCCTGATTTCGATTTATACTACTGGTGCGCCCAAGCCCAATTTGCTTTTCACTGGGTCTTCCCTACACACTTCATGGCACACGCTGCACCTGAACATGACCAGATTGCCCCAGAGGGCACAACTGGAGATACTGTACGCCCTATCCATCCCTCTGATTAGGCAGCCGGTGTTACCGTTACTGGCCGAGGAGGGCCTTGGCTCCAGACTGAGGAAACTACAGCTCACTAAAATGGGGGGCGTATTTTTGGAGGGCAACTTTATTGAGCTACACCAGGTACGGGAGGAGGGTCAGCTGTCCACAATAGAACAGATGACATTACCAACTGCGAGCCTCACTGCTCGCCATCCTCCCCTCTTTCCCAACCGCACCCTCAACATTCCACACCCTTGAGCGCTTCCTGAGGAACCCCTCTCCACGCGAGCTCGTCACACGCCTATATGCAGACATGCGACAGACAGCGCCCCTTCGTATGCCACGAGCTCACCAAGATTGGGAGGCAACGCTGAGCATCTCAATAACTTAGGAACAATGGACATTCCCTTCAAATGTATCCACAGATTAAACAGTACGCCTGTTTGGCTCCAAAAGGCTAAAGCAATAGAGGAGGCGCGGTGCAGCTCCCCTGAGGCGACCTTCCTCCACCTTGCCTGGGGATGTCCCAGTATTCACCTTAACTGGGAAACTGTTTTTGATGCGATGAACCAGATGCTTGAATTGCACGTAGAAAGATCCCCTATGCTTGCGCAGCTAGGGTATGTGAAAGACCTCCCATATGACTGTAGGAAACTTGCGGCCCTGCTCCTCTTGCTCGCTAAGCAACGAATTGCAATGAACTGGGGAAGGAGGAGGACCCCCCCAGAAAGGAATGGCTTGGGATGCGGCGTTCTGTCAGGAGCAGCTGTCAGCATACTGGGACCTCCAGCCACCTCAATCCCGCCCCAAAGACATATGGGGGCCGTTGCAACAATACATGCAACCACAAGCTGACAGAGTAGCTCATACACCTCCTCTGCCCCTGGGCAACCAAGAGTAACGCGGGGAACCCCCACTATACTCACACTTGGTATAAGTAGACCACCCTTGGGCCAGCAGCCCCGGATCCCCCTTTACCCCTCTTCCAATCAATCAATCAATCAATCACGGCATTTATAGAGCGCGCTACTCACCCGGGAGGGTCTCAAGGCGCTGGGGGAGGGGGTAAGTTACTGCTCGAACAGCCAGGTCTTGAGCTGCTTCCTGAAGGAGAGATGGTCCTGGGTTCGCCGAAGGTGAGTGGGGAGGGAGTTCCAGGTCTTGGCTGCCAGGTAGGAGAAGGATCTTCCTCCGGCGGTGGCTCTGCGGATGCGTGGTACGGTGGCGAGGGCGTGGCTGGTTGATCGTAGCTGGCGGGTGGGCGTGTAGAAGGTCATGCGGTCATTGAGGTACTTGGGGCCCAGGTCGTGGAGGGCCTTGTGTGCGTGGGTGAGGAGTCTGAACGTGATTCTCTTGCTGACGGGGAGCCAGTGCAGGTCTTTCAGGTGTCCGGTGATGTGGCTGTGTCGGGGGATGTCCAGGATGAGTCGTGCGGAGGCGTTCTGGATGCGCTGGAGTCTTTTTGAAGTTTGGCTGTGGTTCCGGCGTAGAGGGTGTTCCCATAGTCCAGTCGGCTGGTGACGAGTGCCTGGGTGACGGTCTTCCTGGTTTCAGTGGGGATCCATCTGAAGATCTTGCGGAGCATGCGCAGGGTGTTGAAGCACGAAGATGAGACGGCGTTGACTTGTCTGGTCATCGACAGGGAGGAGTCCAGGATGAAGCCCAGGTTGCGTCTTCCCCCTTCCTTCCCCTCCCTTACCTCCCCCGCTTTGTTATTATAGCACTGTTTTTCTTACTAAAAACACATACTGAACTCTTGCACTACTTGAACCAACTCAATTTATCTCGACTGCATGGTACTGTAGCGAATTTACAAAGAGACATTATTTGTAACGTGATCGTTTTTTTTTCATGACCATTACTTTGTGGATCAAGATCAGTTCACTAACGGATATGGTGCATATCAAATGGGAACGTAATGTGATATGACAGAAAAATTTAATTAAAAAAAAAAAATGTACCACCAAATCAACCCAGTATCATCCTGTTTCCACATGCTCCGCCTGCTTCGAAAACCTTTCAAATAGCTCCCCACAGAATCCAGAAAGACGATCACCCATGCATTACCAGCAGACTTGACTACGGCAATGCACTATGCCAGTGTCACTCAGAAACAGCTCAGGAAACTACAGAACGTTCAAAACACCGCAGCCAGAATGGTCCTCGACATTCCCCGCCACGGCAACAGGGCACAACACCTCCACTTGCTCCCACTCAACAAGACAATCACCTTCAAGCTCCTCGCGCACGCATACAAGGCTCTCCACAACATAGGACCAGTATATCTGAACCACTGCCTCGCTTTCCACACACTAGCCAGACAACTCAGCTCAGCTCGCACTGGCCTCCGTCCCACGGATCCACAAGACCAGAACCGGAGGAAGATCCTTCTCATACCTCGCCGTTAAGACCTGAAACATCCTAACCCTCCACCTCAAGCAACCTGCGTCATTGACCCAATTCAGGAAGGACTGCAAGACCTGGCTCTTCGACTGAACATCCACACACAGACGGATCGCGCTTTACAAACCCCTGATTGTTTGACTGAATGCCTTAGTTAGCAATTAGGTACCATCGCCATGCAGATAAAACCCAGTTATAACTCAATGTGACTGCGAATATTCAACACTCTGTCTTGTGGGTCTGTAACAAGCCTTCAAGAGTGGCAGAAAGATGCACACATGCAGCTGAAGGAACTCAACACAGAACGTCTTCTCTCACCATAAGAATGAAAATTAATAAGAGGGACCCTCAAGTTGCTTGAGTTGTTCTGATCATTGGGCAGCCCATTGCAGAGCAAAATCTGGGGAGATGGCGTATTCCCAGAGCCTGGTGCGCTGTGATCCAGCCCCGCACTGCCCTCTCTGTCCTGGAGGGGAGATGCTTGAGGCCTCGAGGCGCCCCCTGGAAATCCCTCCACCTCCTGCTGCTGTTCACCCCTGTATCCGCTTCACCCACATGCCTCCGGGCTGACAGGAACTACTGCTGCTTATAACCCCCTCAGGGGGCTGTGCACAGAGGGGAGGGGGGCTGTGCACCGATGGGAGGGGGGAGAGGTCTGTGCACCGCTGGGAAGCGGGGTGGGGGGGTCTGTGCACGGATGGGAGAGAGGGGGTCTGCGCACGGAGGGGTGAGGGAGGTCTGCGCACGGAGGGGTGAGGGAGGTCTGCGCACGGAGGGGTGAGGGGGGTCTGCGCACGGAGGGGTGAGGGGGTCTGCGCACGGAGGGGTGTGGGGGGTGTGCGCACGGAGGGGTGAGGGGGTCTGCGCACGGAGGGGTGAGGGGGGTCTGCGCACGGAGGGGTGAGGGGGGTCTACGCACGGAGGGGTGAGGGGGGTCTGCGCACGGAGGGGTGTCTGCGCACGGAGGGGTGAGGGGGTCTGCGCACGGAGGGGTGGGGGTCTGCGCACGGAGGAGAGGGGGTCTGCGCACGGAGGGGAGAGGGGGTCTGCGCACGGAGGGGAGAGGGGTCTGCGCACGGAGGGGAGAGGGGGTCTGCGCACGGAGGGGAGAGGGGGTCTGCGCACGGAGGGGAGAGGGGGTCTGCGCACGGAGGGGAGAGGGGGGTCTGCGCACGGAGGGGGATCTGCGCACGGAGGGGGATCTGCGCACGGAGGGGAGGGGGGTCTGCGCACGGAGGGGAGGGGGGTCTGCGCACGGAGGGGAGGGGGGTCTGCGCACGGAGGGGAGGGGGTCTGCGCACGGAGGGGAGGGGGTCTGCGCACGGAGGGGAGAGGGGGGTCTGCGCACGGAGGGGAGAGGGGGTCTGCGCACGGAGGGGAGAGGGGGTCTGCGCACGGAGGGGAGAGGGGGTCTGCGTGCACGCAGGGGGCACAGAGGGGGGCTGCGCACGGAGGGGGCGGTCTGCGCACGGGGGGGTCTGCGCGCACGGAGGGGAACGTCTGCGCGCACGGTGGGGAACGTCTGCGCACGGAGGGTGGGCTGTGCATGGAGAGGAGGCGGTCTGTGCACGGGAGGGACTGTGCATGGGGGATGGCTGTTCACGGGGTGGGCTGTGCACTGGGGAAGGCTGTGCACGGAGAGGGGGCGGTCTGTGCACAGATGAGGGCTGTGCATTGGGGAGGGCTGTGCACTGGGGAGGGCTGTGCACTGGGGAGGGCTGTGCACGGAGGGGGCTGTGCACTGGGGAGGGCTGTGCAAGGAGGGGGCGGTCTGTGCAAGGGGGTGGGCTGTACACTGGGGAAGGCTGTGCACAGAGAGGGGGCGGTCTGTGCACGGAGGAGGGCTGTGCATGGGGAGGGCTGTGCACTGAGGAGGGCTGTGCACTGAGGAGGGCTGTGCACTGAGGAGGGCTGTGCACGGAGGAGGGCTGTGCACGGAGGAGGGCTGTGCACGGAGGGGCAGTCTGTGCACGGGGTGGGCTGTGCACTGGGGAAGGCTGTGCACTGGGGAAGGCTGTGCACGGAGAGGGGGCGCTCTGGGCACGGAGGAGGGCTGTGCGCTGAGAAGGGCTTGTGCACAGGGGAGGGCTGTGCACGGGGGACTGTGCATGGGGAGGGCTGTGCACTGAGGAGGGCTGTGCACTGAGGAGGGCTGTGCACTGAGGAGGGCTGTGCACGGGGGACTGTGCACGGAGGGGGCGGTCTGTGCACGGGGTGGGCGGTGCACGGGGAGGGCTGTGCACGGAGGGGGCGGGCTGTGCACAGAGGGGGCAGGCTGTGCCACGAGAGGAGGCTGTCTGTGCACGGGAGGGACTGTGCATGGGGAGGGCTGTGCACGGAGGGGGCAGTCTGTGCTCGGGGTGGGCTGTGCACTGGGGAAGGCTGTGCACGGAGAGGGGACGGTCTGTGCACTGAGGAGGGCTGTGCATGGGGGACTGTGCACGGAGGGGGAGGGCTGTGCACGGGGGTGGACTGTGCACTGGGGAGGGATGTGCATGGAGAGGAGGCGGTCTGTGCACGGGAGGGACTGTGCATGGGAGGGCTGTGCACAGAGGAGGCAGTCTGTGCACTGGGGTGGGCTGTGCACTGGGGAGGGTGCGGTCTGTGCATGGAGGAGGGCTGTGCACGGGGGACTGTGCATGGGGAGGGCTGTGCATGGAGAGGAGGCGGTCTGTGCACGGGAGGGACTCTGCATGGGGAGGGCTGTGCACGGAGAGGGTGCGGTCTGTGCATGGAGGAGGACTGGGGACTGTGCATGGGGGGCTGTGCACGGAGGGGGGCGGTCTGTGCACAGGGGTGGGGCTGTGCACGAGGGACTGTGCATGGGGAGGGCTGTGCATGGAGAGGAGGCGGTCTGTGCACGGGAGGGACTGTGCATGGGGAGGGCTGTGCACTGAAGAGGGCTGTGCACGGGGGACTGTGCACGGGAAGGGCTGAGCACGGAGGGGGCGGTCTGCGCACGGGGTGGGCGGTGCACGGGGAGGGCTGTGCACGGAGGGGCGGTCTGTGCACAGAGGGGCAGGCTGTGCCACGAGAGGAGGCGGTCTGTGCACGGGAGGGACTGTGCATGGGGAGGGCTGTGCACGGAGGGGGCAGTCTGTGCTCGGGGTGGGCTGTGCACTGGGGAAGGCTGTGCACGGAGAGGGGGCGGTCTGTGCACTGAGGAGGGCTGTGCATGGGGTGGGCTGTGCACTGGGGAGGGATGTGCATGGAGAGGAGGCGCTCTGTGCACGGGAGGGACTGTGGATGGGGAGGGCTGTGCACAGAGGGGGCAGTCTGTGCACTGGGGTGGGCTGTGCACTGGGGAGGGTGCGGTCTGTGCATGGAGGAGGACTGTGCATGGGGGGCTGTGCACGGAGGGGGAGGGCTGTGCACGGGGGTGGACTGTGCACTGGGGAGGGATGTCCATGGAGAGGAGGCGGTCTGTGCACGGGAGGGACTGTGCATGGGGAGGGCTGTGCACAGAGGGGGCAGTCTGTGCACTGGGGAGGGTGCGGTCTGTGCATGGAGGAGGACTGTGGTCTGTGCATGGGGGCTGTGCACGGAGGGGGGTGGTCTGTGCACGGGGGACTGTGCATGGAGGAGGGCTGTGCACGGGGGACTGTGCATGGGGAGGGCTGTGCATGGAGAGGAGGCGGTCTGTGCACGGGAGGGACTGTGCATGGGGAGGGCTGTGCACAGAGAGGGTGCGGTCTGTGCATGGAGGAGGACTGGGGACTGTGCATGGGGGGCTGTGCACGGAGGGGGGCGGTCTGTGCACAGGGGTGGGCTGTGCACGAGGGACTGTGCATGGGGAGGGCTGTGCCTGGAGAGGAGGCGGTCTGTGCACGGGAGGGACTGTGCATGGGGAGGGCTGTGCACTGGGGTGGACTGTGCACTGGGGAGGGACTGTGCACTGGGGAGGGACTGTGCACTGGGGAGGGACTGTGCATGGTGGGGGGGGGCTCTGCTTGTGACCTGCCGGGGGCTTTGAGCCAATCATGTAACCCTTTTCTGCGGTTGACATTTCTCCCGCATTGACACGTCCTGTCCGTGACACTGACGCCCGGGGGGGGAGGGGGAGACAGGTGAGGATGGGGCTGCAGGAGGGGGGGCAGGAGGGGGCTGCAGGAGGGGGGCAGGAGGGGGCTGCAGGAGGGGGGCAGGAGGGGGCTGCTTCGAGCCTGAGAGCGGAGCTCGATCCCTCCCATGCAGCGGGTGACCACCTCTCCCACCAGCCAGGGGCCAGTCATTGGCCCCCAGGGGCCCCGTACCTGCTCCTCCCCCCCCGAGGCCCCTCCTCCCCGTGGCACCCTCGGGCCCTCCCCTCGTACCCAGGGCCGCTCCCGCTCCTGCCCCAGGGCCCTTACCTGCCCCTCCTCCCAGCCGCGGCCTCTAGGCGCTACGGTCCCGTCGCCTCCTAAGATGGCTTCGGCGCTGCCTGTTTATTGTCAGACAACAGCGGCCTCGGGAGAAGGACCTGCCGCTTCCGGTGCGCCACTTCCGGGGGTCACGGGCGCGTGGGTCTGGAGGAACACCGGCGCCCCGCGCGTGGCGGTGGGGGCGGAAGAACGGCACGGACCCCGCAGCGCTGCGGGTCACCGACTCACATCAAGAAGCGGGGAATGCGGGGCCCGGGGAGGCGGCTGAGGGGACACCTGCGGGTCCTCCATGGCCTGCGGGCCGCTGGACGCCATCTTTGTTAGAGGCGGATGTCACTCCTGGCAGCAGGAAGACTTCCGGGTTACGACCGGCGGTCATCTTTGTAAGGAGGGCACTGACTCTAGGAATCACCAATACCATGGCTTTCTGCCTACTCAGCGCCATCTTTGTAAGGGGCACTGTTATCTTTGAGCCAATGCTTGTGCTCCCGTCTAGACGCCATGTTTGTGAGGGGTACGGTGACTTCAGTAGGAGTACCATGGCCGCCATCTTTGTAAGGGGCACTGTTACCTTGGCGGCACTGCTTATGCTCCACCCGGGCGCCGTGTTTGTGAGGGGTACGGTGACTTCAGTAGGAGTACCATGGCCGCCATCTTTGTAAGGGGCACTGTTACCTTGGAGGCACTGCTTATGCTCCAGCCGGGCGCCATGTTTGTGAGGGGTACGGTGACTTCAGTAGGAGTACCGTGGCCGCCATCTTTGTAAGGGGCACTGTTACTTTTCAGCCAATGCTGTGCTCACGCCTGACGCCATGTTTGTGAGGGTTACAGTGTCTCCAATATCAGGAAGAGTGCTCTCGCCACCATCTTTGTAAGGGGCACTGGCACCTTTCAGCCAATGCTTGTGCTCCCACCTAGACGCCATGTTTGTGAGGGGCAGAGAAGGCGACTCCAGTACCCGGAGGAGTACCATGGCCGCCTTCTTTGTGAGTGGAGCCCCTACTCCGCAATTTTCCATCCCGTAATTCTATGTCAGCACCGGAGGCGAGGGTTATGCATATCTTTCTTCACTCTTTATTAATAGCAAGTTTAAAGGTAAAAGTAAAAAACAACACAGTGATAATACAACCACAGGGAGTAACCATGACCACCAATAGTCCAATCCAGTAACAGTCTGATAGTCTATATAACACATAACATAACGTAGTCCTTCCTCTTCTTTACATTCCGTCTTTGAATCTGAACCTAAGAGGATATGGATAATCCTCGCCTCCGCGTCCTTACTAGAATTGAAACTTTCCGTCATATTAACTGGGAAATTTTTCATTCTTGTGTTGTGCATTATTATTTATGTATTTTAATATAGCGCGGACGTTACCCAAAGATGTCAGAGTGCTTTACAATAAAAGAATAATTACATGAGGCACAAAGTTACAAACAGTTGTGAGTTATAGGGTGAGCAAATTTTCAGAACCAAAAACCGTGACGGCCGAGACATAGAAGAAGGACCAAGTGCTGGCCCTGACCATGCACCTGAGCTGACCCATATAGTGAAGGGTGTGAGGCCCTGGGCGATAGAATAAGGGAGCACGCCCTCTGGAGGACTGTTGGTGGTCCAACCCTTAACTACGCCGTGGGGCTATTTATTAACTCGTCTGACGCGTGCGCCAACAACTTTCATTGCACATACGAACGCAGGGGGGCATGCGTTTCCCACCTGCGTCTCAAGCAACAAGTGGTGCTGTCCAGCCTCCTGCAACACTACATCCCTCCTTTACCATAGAATGAAAATTTTTCTAGCGGACGTGTCAAGAATTTTCAATTCTTCTAAGGACACAGAGACGAGGATTATGCTTCTCTTTCTTTACTGAAGCATCACAGCAGCCAATTAAACTATAAACTAGATAACCCATAAGGCATCGCCCACCCGATGTCCACCAATCACCATTCCCCCATCAAGTATTTAACTTCATGATGCGTGTGAGAAGTTGGCCTGGTATATGCTGTCCACTAATTATAGTGGGCACCTTGCACCAGTCCAAACAACCCCTTATTGGAGATAGGTTAAAGACAACCTTATTGAAAGCTATCCTAGTGGTAGCTATGGAGAGCAGCCTTCAGGCTAAGTCTTGAAGGAATGTAAAGCAGCTTGTTTTACCAGTCTATAATCTCTTGAGTGACCAAATGAAAGAACACCACACCAGGTATATATTCAAAATATATGTATTTATTGCTAAACACACCCCTCTAGTCTCTTTATGAGGCTAGAGTTCGAAGTACATAAGTTAGAAGTTATTTAAACACAGTAAAAGCACAAATACACGTTTGGGCCCTAGGGGCGTACCAAACCATATACCAATAAAGTGGTATAAGAACCGCGACTGAACTAGACACTAGGCCTAGAGCCTCTAGAAGTGCTTGGACCACAAGGAACCACCCAAGGTAGTGACACAGGGGACCCACGGGAGACGCGTGCAGTGTAAATACACACCGCGATACGCCGTTGACTTCTATGGAGAAAGTCGTGATCGGGAAATTAGAGAAAAGGGACACTTTAAAGAGGACTTGGACCAAACCCTTTGAGATCTAGGACTTTGAAGAGTCTCTACCCACGGGAGCACCGGAGTACTCGTGTTACCTCACCCAGGGAAGCCGGGTGCATAGGTGCCTTTCGGGGTCGGGTTTCGTCGTCGATTCGAATGGCGATCTGCTGCAAAGTGCTGCTGGCGACCAAGAGAAAAGTGTCCGGGTGGATCCAAGAGTGGATCGGAGTTCTGAAGAACCTGAAAGCAGAGGGGACAGAGTCTGGGTCACTAGCCAGTGACCAGGAAGGCGATGGACAGATGCCCACCGATGTCGAGTGCTTCAGGTGCGTTGACGGTCGTATTGACTCTGCAGCCACAAGGTCCAGGAGGCGTTGTCGGTGACCAGGAGCAGGATTCAGGCTGGTACACGATGTCTGTCGAGTGCTGAGGTGTCGGCGACCGGATTGGACCCAACAAGCCTTGGCAACTGCAAGTCTCGATGCAGAGGAAGATCGTCGATGGTGCAGACCAGCAAGGTCTGGGGAACTCACCCAGCGAGGGTAAGTGAGGGCAGGCCTGGAGCAACCAGGATGCCAAGTTAGAAAAAGATTGGCCTTCGTTAAGGGCTACTAGCCAACGGGCTAGCGACCGCGAAGGAGCCTCGTGACGCCGCACGTGGATCTGGCTTACAGGACACTCGTGGAGTGGGGGCCAGTGATCTTCGGTGCAGGTGGTGCTGGAGGCTAGGGCTACTCGGAGCCCAAAGCACGACTTCTTGGGAGACCCAGAAGAGGATGCACTTGCAAATGTGCTCGGTGTCCAGGGGTCACGGTCTCAAGTCACCCACGATAGCCACGGGCCTCAGCTTTGCTGGGGACTCAGGGTAGCCTCGGGGAAGTCTGAGAATCCACCTCTGGTGATGCGATGACTTCGGCGTCCGACGGGAGCTTCAGAAATGCGAACCGGACAGATGCTTCTTTGGTTCCTGCCAAGCAGGGGAGTCACTCCTTGACCCCAAGGGAGATTCTTCTGTCCTCTAATCGTGAGTAGAGCGTCGAAGGTCCAGGATTCAGTTTCAGAGTTTCGTCCAGGGATAATCTAAAGTCCTAAGGACTGGGTTCCTATCTTTATACTAAGGATAGGGGTTGGACTACTCTGTGGCCCCACCTATGGGTGGGTCAGGGCAGAGGGGTGGCTACACCCTTTCCCTTTGTCCAGTTCGCGCCAAAGCAGGGGCTGCAAGCCCCTGATCCGGTTTGAACTGGGGTATGCACAGGGACACCAAATGTGCCCCCAGTGCAGGACTTCAAAGCACCCGAAAGTGCTCCCGCCCAGCCCCAATACACATTATCCTGTCTGGGGAGGTGGTCACACCTCCCTGGGACAGGAAACCTATTGTCCAGGCCTCCCCTGCCGGAGTTTCGTCCAGCAGCAGGAGGCCAGACTCGTGTCTGTGGCAGCAGCATCCATTTTGTGATGCCAGGGCTTTGGAAAGAAGTTACCGGGCTAGCCAGAGTTAACATGTCTTTCCCTCTAGAAGGGTGGAATGCTACCCCGCCACCAGAATTGGCGGGGGGTAGTATTCCAAGATGTTTGACACCAAACACGACATGTTTAGGTGCAGCCATTCCAAAGTTAGCATTTAACGCGAGGTTATAATGCGCTTAAGAGTATATGGTCAGGCTGCACTACAAACAGCATCAGAGAAGGGTCTCCGAACGCTGCAGAGGGGCCCTGCTCATGCAGGGGCACCCTCTCACATAGGAACCATGCACTCTGCCTTTAGGATTGATAAGGCCTGCCTTAGGAGTGACTTATAGGTTTATATGTGTGTATGTATTTAGTGATATAGGTAACCTATATCACAGTAAGGGGTGCATGCACCACCTTACCCAGGCTGCAGTAGCAGACCTGTGGTGTCAGTTTGGATGGCCTTCCAGGGGTGGCATAATACATGCTGCAGCCCCTGGCAGGCCTCTGAGGTACCTATGCCCTTGGTACATAGTATACCATATACTAGGGACTTATAAGGGCACTCCAGATCCCAATCAGTGATGTGCCTAAGGCACATGGAAACCATTTTAGAGAGGAAGCAGCTAGGCTGGGGTTCTGATTAGCAGGGCCCCAGCCAGACTAATGTCGAAAAACAGTGAAGCATCAGCAAAAAGTGGGGGTACCCATGTGAAGCAGATCCTACTCTCCTACACAACCCCCCCAAACGTAGGGACATTAAACTAACCTTGCCCAGTTAAGTCTTCATGTTCTAAGTGGAAATACCTAGAGAGTCCATCTGCATTGGCATGGTTACTCCCAGGTCTATGTTCCACTGTAAAGTCCATCCCCTGTAGGGAAATGGACCACCTAAGCAGTTTGGGGTTTTCACCCTTCATTTGTTTTAGCCATAAGAGGGGCTTATGGTCTGTCTGAACCAGGAAGTGTGTACCAAACAAGTATGGCCTCAACTTCTTCAGAGCCCAGACCACAGCAAAGGCCTCCCTCTCTATGGCTGACCAACGTTTCTCTCTAGGGGTCAGCCTTCTGCTAATGAAAGCTACTGGCTGATCCTGACCTTCTTCATTCAATTGTGACAGTACAGCCCCTACCCCCAATTCAGATGCATCAGTTTGAACAATGAACTTCTTGGAGTAATCAGGACTCTGTAGAATGGGAGCAGTGCACATGGCCTGCTTCAGGTCATCAAATGCCTTTTGACAGCTAACTGTCCACTGAACCTTTTTGGGCATTTTCTTAGACGTTAAGTCATTCAGGGGTGTCACTATTGATCCATACCCCTTGACAAATCTCCTATAGTACCCAGTCAGGCCTAAGAAGGCTCTCACCTGAGTCTGGGTAGTGGGAGCAGTCCAGTCCATGATGGTCTGGATCTTGCTCTGCAAAGGTTGAACCTGGCCTCCACCCACAAGGTGGCCCAGGTACACAACCTGACTCTGCCCTATCTGGCACTTAGTGGCCTTGATAGTCAGGCCTGCCTTTTGCAGGGCCTGTAAAACATTCCTGAGGTGGACCAGGTGATCCTCCCAGGTGGAGCTAAAGACAGCAATATCATCTAGATATGCTGCACTATAGGCTTCCAGACCTGTGAGAACTGTATTCACCAACCTCTGGAAAGTGGCAGGTGCATTCTTCAGACCAAAGGGCATTACCACAAATTGATAATGTCCACTAGGGGTTGAGAATGCTGTTTTGGGCTTTGCAGTATCAGCTAGTCTGATCTGCCAGTAGCCAGCTGTTAGGTCAAATGTGCTGAGATATTTGGCAGAGGCCAAAGTATCTATGAGCTCATCTGCCCTGGGTATTGGATGGGCATCAGTGTGAGAAGTTGGCCTGGCATATGCTGTCCACTAATTATAGTGGGCACCTTGCACCAGTCCAAATCGACTCTTATGGTAGGTAGGTTAAAGACAACCTTATTGAAAGCTATCCTAGTGGTAGCTATGGAGAGCAGCCTTCAGGCTAAGTCTTGAAGGAATGTAAAGCAGCTTGTTTTACCAGTCTATAATCTCTTGAGTGATCAAATGAAAGAGCACCACACCAGGTATATATTCAAAATATATGTATTTATTACTAAACACACCCCTCTAGTCTCTTTATGAGGCTAGAGTTCGAAGTACATAGGTTATAAGATCTTAAATCACAGTAATAGCACAAATACACGTTTGGGCCCTAGGGGCGTACCAAACCATATACCAATAAAGTGGTATGCGAACCACGACTGAACTAGACACTAGGCCTAGAGCCTCTAGAAGTGCTTGGACCACAAGGAACCACCCAAGGTAGTGACACAGGGGACCCACGGGAGACGCGTGCAGTGTAAATACACAACCGCGATACGCCGTTTACTTCTATGGAGAAAGTCGGGATCGGGAAAATAGAGGAAAGGGACACTTTAAAAGGACTAGGACAAAACCCTTTGAGATCTAGGACTTTGAAGAGTCTCTACCCACGGGAGCACCGGAGTACTCGTGTTACCTCACCCAGGGAAGCCGGGTGCATAGGTGCCTTTCGGGGTCGGGTTTCGTCGTCGTTTCTTATGGCGATCTGCTGCAAAGTGCTGCTGGCGACCAGGAGAAAAGTGTCCGGGTGGATCCAAGAGTGGATCGGAGTTCTGAAGAACCTGAAAGCAGAGGGGACAGAGTCTGGGTCACTAGCCAGTGACCAGGAGGGCGATGGACAGATGCCCACCGATGTCGAGTGCTTCAAGTTCGTTGACGGTCGTCTTGACTCTTCAGCCACGAGGTCCGGGAGGCGTTGTCGGCGACCAGGAGCAGGATTCGGGCTGTTGCTCGATGTCTGTCGAGTGCAGAGGTGTCGGCGACCAGATTGGACCCAACAGGCCTTGGCAACGGCAAGTCTCGAGTAAGATGTAGATCGTCGATGATGCAGACCAGCAAGGTCTGGGGAACTCACCCAGCAAGGGTAAGTGAGGGCAGGCCTGGAGCAACCAGACTGCCAAGTAAAGAAAAGATTGGCCTTCGGTAAGGGCTACTAGCCAACGGGCTAGCGACCGCGAAGGAGCCTCGTGACGCCGCACGTGGAGCTGGCTTACAGGACACTCGTGGAGTGGGGGCCAGTGATCTTCGGTGCAGGTGGTGCTGGAGGCTAGGGCTACTCGGAGCCCAAAGCACGACTTCTTGGGAGACCCAGAAGATGGTGCACTTGCAAATGTGCTCGGTGTCCAGGGGTCACGGTCTCAAGTCACCCACGATAGCCACGGGCCTCAGCTTTGCTGGGGACTCAGGGTAGCCTCGGGGAAGTCTGAGAATCCACCTCTGGTGATGCGATGACTTCGGCGTCCGACGGGAGCTTCAGTGATGCGAACCGGACAGATGCTTCTTTGGTGCCTGCCAAGCAGGGGAGTCACTCCTTGACCCCAAGGGAGATTCTTCAGTCCTCTAATCTTGTCGTAGAGCGTCGAAGGTCCAGGATTCCGTGTCAGAGTTTCGTCCAGGTATAATCTAAAGTCCTAAGGACTGGGTTCCTACCTTTATTCTAAAAATAGGGGATGGACTACTCTGTGGCCCCACCTATGGGTGGGTCAGGGCAGAGGGGTGGCTACACCCCTTTCCCTTTGTCCAGTTCGCGCCAAAGCAGGGGCTGCAAGCCCCTGATCCGGTTTGAACTGGGGTATGCACAGGGACACCAAATGTGCCCCCAGTGCAGGACTTCAAAGCACCCGAAAGTGCTCCCGCCCAGCCCCAATACACATTGTCCTGTCTGGGGAGGTGGTCACACCTCCCTGGGACAGGAAACCTATTGTCCAGGCCTCCCCTGCCGGAGTTTCGTCCAGCAGCAGGAGGCCAGACTCGTGTCTGTGGCAGCAGCATCCATTTGGTGATGCCAGGGCTCTGGAAAGAAGTTACCGGACTCGTCAGAGTTAACATGCCTTTCCTCTAGAAGGGTGGAATGCTACCCCCGCCGCCAGAATTGGCGGGGGGTAGTATTCCAAGATGTTTGACACCAAACACGACATGTTTCGGTGCAGCCATTCCATAGTTAGCATTTTACCGCGAGGATATAATGCGTTTAAGAGTATATGGTCAGGCTGCACTACAAACAGCATCAGAGATGGTCTCCGAACGCTGCAGAGGGGCCCTGCTCATGCAGGGGCACCCTCTCACATAGGAACCATGCACTCTGCCTTTAGGATTGATAAGGCCTGCCTTAGGAGTGACTTATAGGTTTATATGTGTGTATGCATTTAGTGATATAGGTAACCTATACCACTGCAAGGGGTGCATGCACCACCTTACCCAGGCTGCTGTAGCAGACCTGTGGTGTCAGTTTGGATGGCCTACCAGGGGTGGCATAATATATGCTGCAGCCCCTGGCAGGCCTCTGAGGTACCTATGCCCTTGGTACATAGTATACCATATACTAGGGACTTACAAGGGCACTCCAGATCCCAATCAGAGATGTGCCTAAGGCACATGGAGACCCTTTTAAAGAGGAAACAGCTAGGCTGGGGTTCTGAATAGCAGGGCCCCAGCCAGACTAATGTCGAAAACCAGTGAAGTATCAGCAAAAAGTGGGGGTACCCCTGTGAAGCAGATCCTACTCTCCTACACAACCCCCCCAAACGTAGGGACATTAAACTAACCTTGCCCAGTTAAGTCTTCATGTTCTAAGTGGAAATACCTAGAGAGTCCATCTGCATTCGCATGGTTACTCCCAGGCCTATGTTCCACTGTAAAGTCCATCCCCTGTAGGGAAATGGACCACCTAAGCAGTTTGGGGTTTTCACCCTTCATTTGTTTTAGCCATAAGAGGGGCTTATGGTCTGTCTGAACCAGGAAGTGTGTACCAAACAAGTATGGCCTCAACTTCTTCAGAGCCCAGACCACAGCAAAGGCCTCCCTCTCTATGGCTGACGAACGTTTCTCTCTAGGGGTCAGCCTTCTGCTAATAAAAGCTACTGGCTGATCCTGACCTTCTTCATTCAATTGTGACAGTACAGCCCCTACCCCCAATTCAGATGCATCTGTTTGGACAATGAACTTCTTGGAGTAATCAGGACTCTGCAGAATTGGAGCAGTGCACATGGCCTGCTTGAGGTCATCAAATGCCTTTTGACAGCTAACTGTCCACTGAACCTTTTTGGGCATTTTCTTAGAAGTTAAGTCATTCAAGGGTGTCACTATTGATCCATACCCCTTGACAAATCTCCTATAGTACCCAGTCAGGCCTAAGAAGGCTCTCACCTGAGTCTGGGTAGTTGGAGCAGTCCAGTCCATGATGGTCTGGATCTTGCTCTGCAAAGGTTGAACCTGGCCTCCACCCACAAGGTGGCCCAGGTACACAACCTGACTCTGCCCTATCTGGCACTTAGTGGCCTTGATAGTCAGGCCTGCCTTTTGCAGGGCCTGTAAAACATTCCTGAGGTGGACCAGGTGATCCTCCCAGGTGGAGCTAAAGACAGCAATATCATCTAGATAAGCTGCACTATAGGCCTCCAGTCCTGTGAGAACAGTGTTCACCAACCTCTGGAAAGTGGCAGGTGCATTTTTCAGACCAAAGGGCATCACCACAAATTGATAATGCCCACTAGGGGTTGAAAATGCTGTTTTGGGCTTTGCAGCATCAGCTAGTCTGATCTGCCAGTAGCCAGCTGTTAGGTCAAATGTGCTGAGATATTTGGCAGAGGCCAAAGTATCTATGAGCTCATCTGCCCTGGGTATTGGATGGGCATCAGTCCTAGTGACTGCATTGAGGCCCCTGTAGTCTACACAAAACCTCATCTCTCTTTTCCCACCACTGGTGTGAGGTTTAGGTACTAGGACTACTGGACTAGCCCAAGGGCTATCTGAGGGCTCAATCACTCCCAATTCCAACATCTTCTGGACTTCAGTCCTGATACAGTCCCTGACATGGTCAGGTTGCCTATAAATCTTGTTTTTAATAGGCAGACTGTCCCCAGTGTCCACTTCATGAGTGCACCAGGTGGTCTGACTGGGTGTCAGAGAAAACATATGTCTAAACTGATTGAGGACTTGCCTGCAATCAGTTTGTTGCTGGGTAGTGAGGCTGCCTGCCAAGGCTACACCATCAACTGACCCATCGTCAGGGTTCTGTGAGAGCAGGTCAGGGAGTGGGTCACTCTCTTCCTCCTGCCCTTCATCAGTAGCCATGAGCAAGCCCATGTCTGCCCTGTCCACATATGGCTTAAGTCTGTTGACATGGAGAACCCTGTGGGGACTCCTGGGTGTTCCCAGGTCTACTAAGTAAGTGACCTCACCCTTCTGCTCAACAATAGTGTGGGGTCCACTCCATTTGTCTTGGAGAGCTGCTGGGGCCACTGGCTCCAACACCCACACCTTCTGTCCTGGCTGGTAAACAGTTAGGACAGCTCTTTGGTCATGCCAGGCCTTTTGAAGTTCCTGGCTAGCCTCAAGGTTTTTGGTTGCCTTTTTCATGTACTCAGCCATCCTGGAGCGGGAGACCAAGTACATAGTCCACTATATCTTGCTTTGGGGGCTTGAGAGGTAACTGCCATCCTTCCTTCACCAAGCACAGTGGACCCCTCACAGGGTGGCCAAACAGAAGTTCAAAAGGGCTGTAACCAACCCCCTTCTGAGGCACCTCCCTATATGCGAATAAAAGGCAGGGCAAGAGTATGTCCCATCTACGCCTAAGCTTTTCTGGGAGCCCTTTAATCATGCCCTTTAAGGTTTTGTTGAATCTCTCAACTAAACCATTGCATTGTGGGTGATAGGGTGTGGTGAACTTATAAGTAACTCCACACTCCTTCCACATTGCCTTTAAGTACCCAGACATGAAGTTTGCACCCCTGTCTGATACCACCTCCTTAGGAAAGCCCACTCTTGAGAAAATTCCCAGGAGGGCCCTTGCCACCACAGGTGCTGTAGTGGTCCTAAGGGGTATAGCCTCTGGATACCTGGTGGCATGATCCACTACCACCAGTATAAATCTGTGTCCAGATGCTGTTTGGGGATCCATGGGACCAACAATGTCAATCCCTACCCTCTCAAAGGGCACCCCCACCACAGGTAGTGGTATCAGGGGGCCTTTGTAGTGCCACCTGCTTTGCCACTGGCTTGGCAGGTTACACAGGAGCGACAAAACTCCTTACTGTCTTCAGACATGTGGGGCCAGTGAAAGTGAGGGACAATTCTGTCCCAAGTCTTGTTCTGGCCCAGGTGTCCTGCTAAGGGAATATCATGGGCTAGGGTCAATAGGAAGCCCCTGAACTTCAAAGGTATTACCAACCTCCTGGTAGCACCAGGCTTGGGGTCTCTACTCTCTGAGTACAGGAGTCCATCATCCCAATACACTGTATGGGGACCACTAGCTTTCCCAGCAGCCTCAGCAGCAGCTTGCTGTCTGAGGGGTTCAAGGGAGGGGCAGCTCTGCTGCTACTGGCTCAGATCTGCCCTAGAAGGTCCCCCTGTCCGCAAGAACTCAACCTGGTCAGGCTCAAGTTCCTCTGGGACAGTTCCTTCTTCAGGGCTGAGATCATCCCCCTCAAGGGACTGATCTTCCTCCTGAGCCAAGGGGGAAGGCACTGCCTTAACCCTACTACTCCTCCTCTTGGAAGGCACTTGGTCCATTCTTCCAGAATCCAAGGCCTGTTCAGTTTTAGACAGTTTAGCTTGTGACCTGGTCACAGCAAACACATCTGCAGGGATCCCCAGCATTTCTGCATGGGTCCTGAGCTCCACTTCTGCCCAAGCAGAAGTCTCTAAGTCATTGCCAAGCAAGCATTCGAC